>JAKOGI010000543.1:2500-385000 GCA_029747015.1 Carnegiea gigantea | reverse complement strand
TAATGAATACAAAAATATATACAATTAATAAGAAAATAGGGTTTCAATGATTAAATTAATTTGTACAAATTGCATAAATTTATGGCCGATAAATAAAAAATCATATTCAACTAAAAGGTAATATTGAGAAAGGACAATAAATAAAATTTTACTAAAAAATATTTTCAAAAATAACTAATTTTCTCAAAATTTTTTTACAAACAACTAATTTAAACAGTCAAAATATATAACAAATTATATAGTTAACAACCAACTGCTAATAAAAAATTTAATAGCTAATAGTTATTTACCAAATATGATCAAACAGTACTATAATATTAGCAATTAGTAAAATGCCAACACAAACCGGCCGAAAAGTAACAGCTATCTAAATTTTTTTAAAAAATTCAGTATTAGAGGGAACAATAACACCACCTCCCAGTATGGGTTCCGCTTTCACGGGGTAAGAGGGAACACAATATAATAAATCAAAATGTATAATGAAGAGAAGCAGGTAAGTTAGTATCGAGCACGCGACGTGAATGAATACAAACAGCAATCACGGAGCAAATGCTGGAAGACACGACTTTTTTGGAGAATTTTCAAATCCATGAATTCCAGCAAAATGAAAAATTATTACTCTAATAAAAGCGAACAAATAAAAATAGAATTTGATAGCGGAAGGTGGGGCTCCTTCTGGCGTTGATTGAATTCCAAATCCAACTAACAAGTTCCTGGCAAACTTCTTTCATCACTATTTATTCCATCTTACCAGCGTGGAATCGATCATCAAAGACTACTGAATGTTATTCTGGTTGTATTTTAGTGCGTCTCATCTCACTCGCACCTAACTGTCATCATTAAATTGCGGGGTTCCTCTTCTTTTTTTCCTTTTTTTTTTGGGAGCAGTGGCTAAGCAAGGGGCATAAGCGCATGAGTGAAAATACATTGACTCTATTTGACAAACAGTTGTTATCTATTTGTATTAATTGTTATTTATTTGAATTAGTTATTTGCATTACTTATTTGAATTAGCTATTTGTAGAAAACTGTTTGGTAAAGTTAGCTTTTTCTAATAAAGATATTTGATAAAATTTCATTTCTATCCTTATCTCTAAATTATTTCTTAATGGAACATATTTTTTTAATTTATTGATCAATTTATTTTTAAAAAGAATTAAATTGGTATCATATAGATATAAATTAACTTCATTTGTGATCGCACAAAAAATAGAAGAAAAACTTCATTGATAAAACTTTACTTTCTTATTAAATTCTACATAACTTGCATTTATCGTTTATCTTCTTTTTTCCCCAATTTGTACTTATGTAAATGTGGCCAATGTTTTATAACGTTATTTTGTTATTTTTTAAATTTTGGTTTATAAATTGAAACCAAAATTTATACGAATTTCTAATAACTTTATCTTCATTAGATTCAATTCATACAAAATATAGCATCAAATGTTACTATTTTACATTGATCCAAAGCTCATTATCGTGGTAATCGAAAAGGAGATTGACCAATCTAAAGTATAAATATCAGAATAGTAGACGTTCACAAAGGTGTATTGTGAGAAAACTAAATAAGCATGATATAATATACTAGCGAAATCAGAAAATTTATACCAAAAAGTATAATGCTTGGTGAAGGGGGAAAAAACCAACAATGAAAAGACAATACAATTTCGATGGTTTGTTTTTGTCTCAAAAAACTAGAGAAAATATCTCTACTGTTGTTAATGCTCAAAGTCTAATTGGGTTCGAATGCTACTAAGAAATACTTTATAATACTATATACTCTTTCTATTTCATAAAATAATAATATATAAATATAATGTAATGGCATGTTATGTAATTTGTTTAAAGTCTTGGCCAAATGTGTCATTTTTACAAAAAACTCTTTTGAAAAGGCTAATGAAAACAACCTTCTCAAAAAGAGCTGTTTGGGACCAAATAGCTATTTCAAACAGTATTTACCAAATACCTATTTGACTATTTGACTTGATTAAAGCAGCTAAAACACCTCCAAATATCTCTTTTTTTAAAAAAAAAATTATTGTTATCAAACATTCCTATTATAGTAACGACTTATTCTTGTTAATTAAGTAACTCATTTTTAATTAGTATTTCTAAATGCTGACTAAAACTATAAATGTTGATTGGTCTTAATTGTTGGGAAATTATAATTAGAAAATATGATATAATGCTGATTAGTATTGATGAGCAACAATTGACATTAATCAGTGTTGAATGTTACATTGATGGTAAGTATTTATGATAAGTCGAAAACAATAAACATAAATACAGTATAATATATATTTGAAAAACTAAGGTTTATTAAAAAGATCTTTTTTCAGTACAAAACCTTATCATTAGCAACATGGTATCTAGAATGGAGTTCCAGTTTTTCAACATCAGGACAACTTCAATCAGGGATACATATTAGGAGGAGGCATAAGCGCACACAACTTACTTAAAGAATCTATTTGGAGCATTTATTGAAACTGAGACTGAGGAAACACATTTGATCTTTAAATACTAATTGTTTCGCTAATAGAAGTTCATTCTCAAGAGGCTAGCTACGTTCAAACTTGAATCGACAGGCTTGATAAGTTCAAAGGCAAGTCAAGTCATATGCTCTATTTAGCAAACAACTGTTAGATGTGAATTGTTTTTATTAGCTGTTAGCTGTTAATTGTTTGTATTAGTTGTTTGTATTAGCTATTTAAATTAACTGTTTATAAAAGTAGTGTTTGGTAAAATTAGCTATTTTTAGAAAAGATATTTAGTAAAATTTCATTTGTGCCCTTATCTCTAAATTACTTTTTAGTTAAAAATAATTTTTTTATCTACTAATTATCTTATTTTCTTTCCAAAAAAAATTAAATTGATGTCATATGTATAAATTAATTTTATTGATAAAACCTTAATTTGTTACTAGTTGTACATAATTTGTATTCTTATTAATCTTTTTTTCTTTTCAACTTGTGTATATCTATTGACATGATAATTGTGTCTTAAAATATTATTTTATCATTTGCTACATATTTTATTATTATGAATTGAAATTTATATATTCGAATGATTTAATCTTGGATAGATTAAATTTGAATAATGCACAATATCAAATATCGCTACAAAATACTAATGGTATATGGTGTAATTTTTTTAGACTCTTAGGTACTTAAGTCATTTTCATAAATAGTTATTCCCAAAAGACTAATGAAAATAGTCTTTTGAGAAAGAGCTGTTTGGGTCCGAGTAGCTCTTCCAAACAACTCTTCAGCCAAATACCAATTTAGCTCTTTTTCCTAGTTAAAATAACTAAAACTCCCAAAAAAACTCATTTTCTTTAAAAAGCTCTTACAATCCAACACCCCTATAATCTTTTAGTGAGAAGGATTAGCTCGATTTTGAATTTTTTATTAATGTCAACCACATATACTTCAGGTTTGGACAATGAATTATTTTTAAATTAAATATTAGGCTAATTAGGTTCATTCTAGAAACTATTATTCAAATTAGACAAATGTCTACTAATTTGGGCTCGACCACTTGAATAGTGGACAACTAAGTTTCTTGTTCAATTTCTCAGATTCTGTGAATAAACTAAGATAAAAAATTATAGACAATGAATTAGAACATCAAACAATCGAATCCAAATCTAATTAGATTGTCTAAATTTATGATCTAACTAGAGTATAAATTTAATCGTGTTAGGTACTTAACTAAATTATGTGCACCGAAATTTTATAAGCGCATATCACTCGAACAATTGGCGAATTCACTCACAAATAACCCTGAAAGATTACTCTATCTGCTTCAAATCCGTCAAAATAAACGTCTTGTTTTTCTTTTTTTTTTTTTTTTGGGTAGGGAGCGGGGTACCAAAATTCAAATATATGGTGAACGGTGAACTCGGCGCAGGAGTCGTCCGCGCACATGACCGATCATGTAATTATTTGTTGGAGACCAAGACCTACTCCTTCAATATTTTATGTCCATCTCATAGTTCCAATGCAAAAATATCAGTATGATCCAATATTTTATATTAAGGGTCTGTTCTTTTCATAAGCAAATTATGATAGATAAAAAAGTAAAGTGAGATGAGGTAGGTTGAAGGAAGTTGAGGTGGGTTGAAGTAGGGTAAAGTGGGTTGAATTTTTTTATGTAATAAATTGAACTCGGTTAAAATAGTGAAAGTGAGTTAAAGTTGGTTAAAGTAGGTTGAAGTTGGTTGAAATTTGTATTTTAGAATTGATCCACGAAAGGAACAGGGCCTAAAACTAGAATTTTTAGGATTATGTGTCCAGTGCTATAATTAGCTCTGGTTAGGTGACCACATGATTTTTTTTATTTTTGTTCTTTGCTAATTTAGGATCAATTCTTTTCGTTGAGAATATGAGTTGATAAATGTATAAAGTTGATTGAGATTGGTAAAAGTGAGTTGAAGTAGGTTGAAGTGCGTATTTTTTGCTAAAGTTGGTCTAAGTAAGTGGAAGTGAGTTGAAGTGAGTTGAATTTTTTTTTTTTAAACGATGGATAGAAGTTGATTAAAATTGTGAGAAGTGGATTGAAGTTGATTGAAGTGAGTTAAAAAGGGTTGAAGTTGGTTGAAATTAGTTAAAATTAATTTTTTTAATTAAAATTTGTAAAATGGGTTAAAATAGTTTGAAGTTGATTGAGATTGATAAATTTGGATTTATCCAAAAAAAAAACAGGGCCTTACTAGCTTGATTAATGACAATTAATTACAACTCTAATAACAAAGAGAGTGCCCTCTCTCGTTTAGTCGGTTGAAAATGTCAGAAGAAAGAACCCTTTTAAAACATATTTGAGAGTCAGCAGTCATCCAGTCAAGCGTTCAATTTCATTGGCCAAAGAAAACATAATTAATTGGTTCATCATATGATCAATGTTTCATATCGTGGATAGTTTTCTGATAAATTTAAATTTACTAAGAACAGGCTCCTGCTAGCTTGATTAATGGCAATTAAGTACAACTATAATAACAAAGAAAGTGTCCTCTCTTGTTTAGTCGGCTTAAAAATGTAAGAAGTAAGAACCCTTTTAAAACACATTTGAGAGTCAGGAGCCATCCAGTTAAGCGTGCGATTTCATTGGCCAAAGAAAACATAATTAATTGGTTCATCATATGATCAATGTTTCCTATGGTGGATAGTTTTCTTTGGATATGTTCTACCTAATAACTGTCAAATGTCTTAGCATTACTCAATAGTAATTAATTAATATAATAATTACAAAATTCGTATAGCAAAGTTTGAATTTGGTTTAGCTCTATTTTAGGCATGAATACTTTGCCAATAGATAAAATAAGATTAATAAAAAGGTTTTTTTCCTCAAAAAAGTGAAGTGTGATTACTGAAAAGTTAAAACACTAGTATGTTAGTTTCTCAAAAATATTATTTGAAACACTAAAAATTGCTAAAAACACATATATATGAGCATTGAATTTATATTCATCAATACACTAAACAGTATCCCAAATGTAAAATAATAATATTATTAGGTAAGTTATGTCTAAATTTGATTTTCCTTTCTAAAATGTAAAATTATATCAATTAAAACTTCTATATCACTGGCAAACGGGCCGCAAAAAGAAAAAAGTTAACTGATGGACTCATCTTTTCCAAGACCTTTTTGCAACATTAGATTCGGAAGCAATGCCCCATAGACTTTAATCTAATCTTATATGCATGGCATCTGCCTTTTGGCTAAAGTACAAGCAGATTCTACTATGCCTGCTTCGTTTATTCAAATCAACTTCTTTCAAGGCCTTACCTGTGTTCGCTACGTCCCTATATACCAACTATTGGTGCTTTCAGTTCACTAGATGCAATATTTGTTTCCTTCTTCACATAACATGACATTCTCCTCCATTTTCCCAGAACAAATCATATTGAATGCTATAGAATATAATCCCGCCCATGTAGAATATAGGAGACAAAATATTTAGTCTTATTTTTAAATTTTAAATATTAGAATATATAATTAGTCTCTATATTCAAATACTTGTTGTCTATCAGTTCTACTGAATACGAAAGATGCTTAATAATTAATAAATTTTGATTTTTAATTTTTCATTATAGTTTTTTAAACTATAAAGAGCGGAGTAGCTGATTGGAAAATGGATGAGCTTTATTTTCCATATGATTGTCGAGGATGAGGGGGTGTACTTTCCTTGTTAGTTTTCAAAATAGTTAGGTCTACATACACATCTTACTAATAATTGAGTAACTAGCTAGTCCGGCTTGCTAGAAGTATGTTGTACATATTTTTCGTATGAGTGTCATACATATTTTGTATGAGTGCAAGTTTTAAGTCATTAAATGTAAAATCAATTTTTTGCTGTTAGCAAAAGGTTTTAAACTAAAAAAGCCCCCTTAAAAATGCTTATTGCTCCTACCATAATATTGCTAGATATCAAGAATCGTACAAATATACCAAATTCTATGCCTCGAGCTCCGTGCTAGCTAGTGGAAAACGTAAATATAAGACCGCTCCCAATGGTAAGCCAGTTTTTTGGCTCACCAGTGGGGCCTACCAATGCCACATCAACTTTCTCTCCAACCTTTTGTCTCACAGTCTTCACTCTTTTCAGTGGAAGGCTCACCACTTTAGCTCACCAAATAAAATAATATATATAGACCCAACACCTAGCTATATTTAATTGTTTTAGTTTTTTTATTTTGGTTGGTTATTTGGCTTAATTATTTTTGAAAAAATAATTTAGACATAATAATTTAGTAACACAACTAATTAGAGGGTTATAATTTTTTTAAAAAAACCAACACAAGAGTTCGATAATTTGGACATAATAATTTGATAACACATGCTTGAATATAGAAATTACAAGAGTTCGATAATAAATAAAAAAGATACATTTGTTAACATTAGATGAAATAAAAATTACATTACGTGAACAATTACAAAATAATGGGGAAGGAGAGATCATTAACTTATATATTTGATGAATAAAATACATTTTGATTTTAACAACATAAATTACTAAAATCTAATAGAAAAAATTACAAGTACAAAATAATGGGGAAGAAGAGAAATAAGAAATTTATTTATGGTCCCATATTAATGGAGTAGAAGGTGCTTACAACACTATCATTGCATAAATATAAATTATGTTGGATGGTGAGAACTAGGAAGTCCTACATCGACAATTTGAGCAAATTCTCAAACGTGGTAGCTTTATAAAAAAGCATGAAACGCAAGCCAAGAGAAAATGCCAAGTAGTAGAACTATAATTAAAGTTGGCATTGTAAAATAGCTCAAGGCCTTGGTGCAATTTTACTCCCTAATAAAGCATTTCCACTAAAAAAAAAAAAAAAATATGACTCAACCCCAAGATGATGTTATTTCGGGGGCAAAACGACAAAAAAGAGGAGAGGTGGGGTGTCGAGCGGTGAGGCTCGAGCCGACAACCGCCTGGCCGTGGGCAGCCTCGCTCGCAGCTCCCCCCCCCCAACCCCCTTTTTCCCCTGGTGACTGGTGAGGCGTCAGTTGGGGATGCTCTAATACAACCATGGGAGCTCCGTGCTGGATATCAAGAATTGTACAAAGAAATTTAGTTGTAGTTTTGAAAAGGACTGGTTCATTCATGTGAGAATCGGCGCCTCCTTTCAAAATCACAGCTAACTAATTAAATCTTGACCTATAAATAAGGGATGAATTCATAATGAAAACAAGATTTATTACAGTTTTCTGCCTGATCAGCAAAAACTGTTGACTGCACTTTGGGCATGCGTCTTTCGTGCGTATTTTCTTGAGGCAGAAACAAAACAATGCAGTAATTCCTTGTAATCACGACCCTCATCTTCCCTTAGTTTATTTTCTCTTGAGAGTGATGGCATAAAATGGTACAATAATTTTTTTTAGAAAAATAAAGAGTCCAACCATGATACGTAGATGAGGAATTAAGCAAAATTGAAAGGAATGTTTGAGTTGTGACAATGCCAATAATGCAAATGATTAGCTAAATTAAATGGGATTTGAGTAGTATTTGACCAGAAAGTGGGAAGATTAGTTGGTGAATACAATCACTTTTTGTGATTGGCGTGCAATTAGAGGTAGTGGGCGTCCTCTTAGAGTCTTAACTTTCCATTGGGAAAATATGAGTTGATAAATATGTGAAATTGGTAAAGATGGTTTGTGGTCATACTGTTCCCTCCCTGTCTTTTGAACTGTAATTCTGCAATCTCGTTTACCCCTTCAAATCAAAGCAATATTCAGTGATCATATTCTTTTGAATTGTGATCTCTCTTTAGGGTCGCTGATTGGAGAATTAAGGGGGAAATTGCAAGGTTGAGAAGCAGAACAGGGAAAATTTTTCCCTTGATTTTCTGGGTTGTTGAGCTGCTCCTTGGAATTTCAAATTTGTTGGATATTTCCATTTCCATTTGCGTATCTTCATCGTCGTAAGTTGCATTCCGATTCAATCTTGCAAATTGGACAGTTGTGAATTAGACAGTTGTGAATTAGGCTCGAGCTGATTTTGTTCAGGATATTCCCACCTTCACCCTCACTGGTGATCTTGCAAATTCTTCCTCTGCTTCCCCTTTTATACTACTGCAACTGGCTGCTTCCCTCGTCTGTTGCCACCACCGCTGGCTGGCCAGCTGACCACCGATACAAGCTCTCAAAACAAAAGTCTTAGTACTCCCGGACGCCACCGGCTCATCAATCGCCGGTGTCTTCTACTCTGATTGCTCTATCACCGACTCACCGGTGTTGCTGTTCTGCTGCGCAAGAGGGTGATCGTGACCGTTGGGTGCTCTGCCCAAGAACTGGTTTGTGGTCAGGCCAGTCAGAAAGAGGTCAGGTCAGCTTTTCTTACTCCTATTTTTTTGCAAGCCAGCGTCTGCTTGCGTCTGCTTTGGCTTTCGCTTCCATAGCCTTGGCTTCCTTTTGGCAGTGCTTATCTAATTTCTTCCCAGTGTTGCCCTATTTTTGGTCTGCTGTGTTGTGGTTGGTGTGGCCTATTATATTGTTTGCCTTTTTATTGTGCTGCCTTCAGATTTCTTTCTATTCCTTTTCGCTAGGTTGGTAGCATTATTATTATTATTATTATTATTATTATTATTATTATTATTATTATTATTATTATTACTACTACTACTACTACTACTATTTAGATCATCTATTTCTGTTGGGGTTTGAAGGAATTGGGGTGATTCATTTTTAGTATTTCGAGTATTTATTTCTAGTATTGTTATTACTGCTGTTATTTAGTTTTAATTATTTCGGGTTCTCCTTTTATTCTTCCTATTATTGTAACCTTTAGTAGTTTTTTAGTTTGTTTGGTGTGGTTAGTCCCTTGATAATTTTATTATTAGTATCTTTTGGGTCGTTGTTTATTTTTTTATCTAACTAGGGCATTTTCTAATAGTAGGTTTTTGTTTAGTGCTTACGTTGTGTTGTTATTACTAGTATTATTATTATTATTATTATTATTATTATTATTATTATTATTATTATTATTATTATTATTATTTGTTATTAGTTGGTAGACCTCTAGGGTGTTCGTTGGCCTCGTAGGCGTCTGCGTCTGTGGTGAGCCATGTAGCTGTGTCAGCCTGTCCCCCGGGGAGTTTTGGGGTTGGGAGGGATTTAGGACCGCGGAAGGTACGACTAGCGTCCTGGAATATTGGGTCTCTTACGGGTAGTCGAAAGAATTAGTTAAGTCTTTGCGTAGGCGTAAGATTAGTATAGCGTGCGTTCAGGAGACGAAGCAGGTTGGGGCTAAAGCTAGAGAGATTGATGGGTACAAGCTTTGGTACTCGGGGTCAACCAGGGCGAAGAATGGAGTTGGCATCCTGGTTGTGAAAGATTTGGCGGACCAGGTGGTCGAAGTGAGGCGTAAGAGCAATCGGATTATGGCCATTAAGGTTTTGGTGGGTTGTGAACGTGGTGAGTGTGTATGCGTCCCAAGTAGGCCTGCCGGAGGAAACTAAAAAGCTCTTTTGGGAGGATCTAGATGAGGTCACCCAAGAAGTCCCTTGGAGCAAGAAACTGTTCAAAGGAGGAGACTTTGACGGCCATATCGGCGCGGAGGCAGCGGGTTATGACGGGGTCCACGGGGGTTTAGGTTTCAGAGAGCGAAACACGGGAGGGGTCTCTGTGTTGGACTTTGTGGTGGCCTTTGATTTGTTGGTGGCCAACTCCTTTTTCAAGAAGAAGGAGGATCACTTAGTGACCTTCAAGAGCAGTTCTTGCAAGATCCAGATTGACTACTTCCTCACGAGGAAGGAAAGTAGGAGATCGTGTAAGGACTGCAAAGTGATTCCTAATGAATTTCTGGGAACTCAACACAGGTTGCTGATTTTAGGTGCAGAGTTCAAGTATTCTAGGAGGACGAAGAGGAGAGTCGGAGAACCCAGAATTAAGTGGTGGACGCTCACGAAGAAGAAGGTGGGGTTAATAGCAAAAAGAATAGCCGAGGAGAGAGCTTGGAGGAGGGCAGAAGACGCCGATTCGATGTGGGAGGCTGTGGCGGATTGCATTCGAAGGTCGGCAAAGGAAACCCTAGGTCTTTCCAAGGGAGGCGGGAACAGGATGGAGGGCACCTGGTGGTGGAACGAAGAGGTAAAGGAGAAAGTCAAGGCCATAAAAGAGGCTTTCGCAGAGTTCATGAGCAGTAGTTCGGAGGAAGAGAGGGACCAAAAGAAGATTGGATACAAGATGGCTAAGAAGGTAGCCAGAAAGGCGGTGGCAATAGCAAACAGCCAAGCTTTTGATAGACTGTACCATAGATTGGGGACGAAGGAAGGGGAGAAGGAGGTTTTCAAACTGGCTAGGGCGAGGGAAAGGAAGACTAGGGATTTGGGAGTGGTAAGGTGCATCAAGGACGAAGAAGGTAAGGTGTTGACTGAGAATGATGAAATTAGAGAGAGATGGCAAAGGTTCTTTGCTAAACTTCTAAATGGGGAAGGAGTGCGAGACGACTGTAGTAGGGGCAGAGAGTGTAGCGATCAGCGAGTGGGCGACCATATAGCAAAGGAGGAGATTAGGGAGGCCTTGAAGAAGGTGGCGAATGGGAAGGCAGTGGGCCCAGACCAGATACCAGTGGAAGTTTGGAAGTTTATGGGGGAGGTAGGGTTAGAGTGGCTCACGGAGCTGTTTAATGTTATTTACAAGACCGCCAAGATGCCCAGAGAGTGCAGGGCCAGCACAGTCATCCCACTGTACAAAAACAAAGGGGATATTCAAGTTTGTAATAACTTTAGAGGCATCAATCTGCTCAATCACACTATGAAGCTATAAGAGAGGGTGATTGAGAGAAGGTTACGAGAGGTTGTAGAGATTTCAGAGAATCAATTTGGTTTCATGCCA
The DNA here is from genome assembly GCA_029747015.1 of Carnegiea gigantea. Taxonomy (NCBI): domain Eukaryota; kingdom Viridiplantae; phylum Streptophyta; class Magnoliopsida; order Caryophyllales; family Cactaceae; genus Carnegiea; species Carnegiea gigantea. Next base: position 373,654 of record JAKOGI010000543.1, on the reverse strand, counting down.
GGCAGGTCGACCACTGAGGCGATCCGCCTCCTCAGAGGGCTCATGGGCTTGTTCAGGGACAGAAAGGTGGATCTCCATATGATGTTCATTGGCCTAGAGAAAGCGTATAATCGAGTCCCGAGGGGGGTTTTGTGGAGGTGTTTGGAAGAGAAAAGGGTGTCGTCCGCGTACATACGTGTAATCAAGGATATGTACGAGGGAGAGTGGACGCGTGTTAGGACACCGGGAGGGGTCTCTAACGACTTCGTTGTTAGTATGGGCCTACATCAGGGCTCCGCCCTAAGCCCGTTTCTTTTCACTTTGGTTTTAGATGAACTCACTAGAGGAATCTAGGACGAGGTGCCTTGGTGCATGTTATTTGCAGATGACATCGTTCTTATCGATGTGACCAGGCAGGGGGTGAATGACAGGTTGGAGAGTTGGAGGCATACGCTGGAAGCTAGGGGTTTTCGATTAAGTAGATCAAAAATGGAATACCTCCATTGCTGTTTTAGTGGTATGATAGGAAGGGGGGCGAAATCACACTGGATGGGAGGGTGATACCAAAGGTCGCTAAATTTAAGTATCTAGACTCGATCATCCAGCAAAATGGGGACATTGACGAGGATATTAGCCAGCGGATAAGAGTGGGTTGATAAAAGTGGAAGTCAGCGTTAGGGGTACTGTGTGACAAGAGAGTGCCCCTAGGATTGAAAGGCAAAGTCTATCGGATGGTAGTTAGACCGGCTGTTCTCTATGGATCGGTGTGTTGGCCTCTAAAGAAGACGCAGACCCAAAGGTTGATGGTAGCTAAGATAAGAATGATCAGGTGGATGTGTGGTTTTACGAGATTGGACAGAATTAGGAATGGAGTAATCAGGAGCTTAACTGAAGTGGCCCCCATAGAGCAGAAGATGAGGGAATCGAGGCTCAGATGGTTCGGCCACGTAAAGAGAAGAAGTGTGGCCGCCCCAGTGTGGAGGTGCGAGATGATCGTCCCCCCCGGTGGAAAGAAAGGGAGAGGTAGACCGAAGAAGATCCTGAAGGAAGTGATTAGAGAGGACCTGAGACTTGTCGGTCTGACGGAGGACATGACTCAGGATAAGAAGTTGTGGCGGGATAAGATTAAGGTCTCTGATTGTACGGGACCGGCTGCGTAGGTGGTAGTAGCTTCGGTGGGGTGGGGCGGGTAGGGTTTTGGTGTGCTTGTCTGCAGGTCGTGCTTTTTTGGGGTGTGACGGCATCTAGCGCCCCTAGTGGGTTGAGGTATGTCTCTGCTCCTTGTTTATTTTGCTCTCCAGCCCATTTTCTCCTCCTTGGTTTTTGGTTTGCAATCGTTTTCTCTATAAATTTTTTTCAAAAAAAAAAAAACTGTTTTGTGGGTCTTAAGGAATCAACCTCTCTATGGGTAGGAATACTGGTAGGGGTAAGGTTGCCTACAGCTGGATCTCCGCAGACCCCACGAAAGCGGGACCCACACTGGGAGTTGTTGTTGTTGTTGTTGGTAAAGATGGTAAGAATTGATAGGAGTTGAAAAATATTGGTAATTTTTTTTTTAAAGGATTGGTAAGGATTGACAAAGCTTGATAAATATTGGAAGAAGTTGGTAAGAGTTTGAGAAATTTTTTGGATTTAGGTTAGAAATTAAAGGGAAAAACGGTGAGGATTGACACAAATTACATGTAGGTAAATGTTAATGAGAATTAAAATTTTTGAAGATAATTAGTTTAAAATTACTAAAAATTGCTAAGAATTAAAAAATGATAAATACTGATTTACCTGTTAAAAAAAAAAAAAATTAGACTCATTGAAGCCGAAAAGCTATCAACGTAGACGTCATAGTTCATATGAAAATGAGCTGTTACCCTGATACATTTACATTTAAAGACATAAGACTAGACAATATTTGGAGAACAATTGGTCCATCAAGCTCATGCCAGCTGTGGTACCGTGTATTTATACAAATAACGTCATCTTCTTCTGCCATTCGTATTGCAACAGCTCAAAAAAAGGTCTTTCCTTTTTGGGTCAAATTACTCATAGATGTTCTTTTCATGAATTTTCCCGTACGGGTGTGCACAAAATCCAAAACCGAAAATTAAATTGAAAAATTGAAAAAATCTGAACAAAAGAAAACTGATTAATTGGACCATTTTTTTTTAAAAATGGTTTGGTTAACCGAACCGAAACAATTTTTTGGTGTTCGGTTCGGTTACGTTTCGATGATTTGAAAATTTGATTAACCGCCGCTTAACCGGACCAAAAATAATTTTATTTTTTAAAAAATTATATGTAAAAAATAAAAAATTTAGGCAACAAAGTGCACTTTTTTATTATTTATAAATGATAACCAAAGTTTAATTTTTATATAAAAAAATTTAAACATAAAAAGGAAAAATTTAGGTAAGAAATATAATTTTTTATTATTTGTGAACGGCTAACCGATAACCGAACCAAAAATTGGTTAATCGAACCAAAACCGGTAAACTGACTTTTTGGGTTCAGTTACGATTCGAAATGTTTTTGAAACGAAAAATGGGTTATCCGTAAAACTAGGTAGCTACTAGCTAGGTAGGAAATGTAATTAGGCAGTGGGCTAGTCTAGAGCTCCGAAGGGGGCTCATTAAGTCAGCCACACCCTTCAGCACAAAAGAACTTTTACGACTAGTGTTTGGTTGGGGGGGAGGGAATAATTTTCTGAGAAAATGATTTTTCAATTTTCCGTTGTTTAGCACAATAATAGTTGGAAAACTATTTTTCAAAGAAAATAATTTTTCCTTTAATGGAGGAAAACGATTTCCTTTTTTAAAAGATAAGAAGTTGATTTTCTTCTTTCAACTATTTGATGATGTGATTAGCTAAAATTCAGGCGCGAAATTCGATTTCAACAGTTTGAATTAAAACTTGATTATCCGATGGGAAAGATTAAGGTAATGTTTGGCTGGAAGGAAAATGATTTTCCTGAAAAATGGTTCTAGCCTTTTATGTGTTAAGTCCATTTTCTTACGAAAAGATCTCCAATGGGTGATACGAACTAAAATCTTTGATGTTAAGTGCTTCTGTGACTAAACGGCCTATTGTTCTCAATGCCCGGATTTTAGCATGAGTTAGCTTGCTATTGTGTCCTGTATGCCTATGGTGTGACACCAAGTGAGTGTAATACGTGGTTGTCACTGCTACATTACAAGAGTCATATGTTAGACAAGTGAAAGGCTTTTGTGCATGGATTAATAGAAGGGAAGGGACGCCATCTAAATTCTGGAGATTATTGAGGTGTTGATGGATATGGGTAACCTTGCATTGTCAATTACGTGAGATTAAATATCAATGTGTGTGTAAATGCTAATTAAAAGGATTGTGTGCAACTCTTTTGTTTTTTTGGGGTTGAGAATCACTTACCGAGCGTGTGGTAGCTCATCTTGTCTCTATTCCTCTTTTCCCCAGGTTCTTGAAAAGACAGGTAGAAGTTAGTTCGCATGCGTCAAGTTGGAGCCTCCCCTTTTGCGTTGGCAAGAGGAGTTACATGTTTTTATATGTAAACTCACTACTTGAATAATATGATGTGATGTATTCGTAGAATCTTATGCATGTGCAATGAATTGATTCATGTATTGATATTATTTAGCAGTCGCTCTGAATGGCCGTGTAGGCCAACCATCTAAATAGTCAGTTCTTTAGCTTGATTGGTGTTTTTTATTTCTGTGATGTAAACGTTGGTAATCTGGATGTGTGATCCGTTGAGCTGTATCTCTTATTATTATTTTTATTGAATTTTATAGTTTTTATGCTGGGGATGTGTGGCCCGTAAAGTTAAGTCTCTGACGTGTAGCACCGTCGAGTCACAGAATATATTCGTTATGTTTTATTGTTACAGATACCTAATGTAAGGCTTTAACCCTAAGTTATAGCCAATTTTCAAATGGAACTCTGTCCGTTTCGCTCCAAAAATTTTAAATACATTAACATCCCTAACCTTAGAGGACAGGGATGTTACAGATGGTATTAGAGTAGGGTTCTGCGACCACAGGCCGCAACCTGAGTCTTGCATTTCATATAGTGGTCTAGGTATTGGGTAGTTATATGTTATATGGCATACCTTGTCTACAATGTGCTTTGACGTGCTAATTGATTGTTGTGTGATTGGAATACACCGATGAAATTAAAAGTAAGGTATGTGTTAGAATGTGAGCTAATGACTTGAGCATTCATGAGCAAGCTAAGTGTTAACTCGATCAATAATCATTTTGTGCATGCACCTTTGATGATTTAATTGAATGTTTAAAGTGCATTTGGTTTGAACTCAAATGACTAGAGATGTTTTAACTCCAAGCTCATGCTTTGCCCTAAGGTACGATTTACTCCTCGGGCCCTATAATGGAGTGAGCAGGCGTACTCGAAGGTTGGTAGAAACAAGGCTAGAAGTAGTTAAACCATTTCCCATTAGGAAGCCTGGAAATTTTGAAAAGTTAAGACATTCCTAATTATTGGGCTAGGTCTTGTTGCTACATCTGAGGACTTATATTCGCTTTACAATAATGCTTTAGTCTAATTCTATGAGCATAAGTTTCTATGTGTGATCAAATGTTTTTGAGTGTCCACATGCTAAGATGTATATGTTGTTGCATGTGTTACTGATGATCTCCCAGGAAGTGATTAAAGATTCCCTTGTGCGATTGAAAAGTTATTCTTTTAAGTAGTATCTCTCGCATGTGAATTCTCCATTATTTAAGAGAAATAAGTCAGGTTCCATATGCATGCGTGCAAATTTGGATGATAATCAAGATCTTGTTGATCCTTGCATAGTGTTATTTCAACCTTCCCGTATGCTTGCCATTATCACTTATATGTGGTCATGATTTGTCCTTGTTACTTACATGGAAAGGGTTTCCTACTTCCCATCATGTAGCTAACCTTACTCATGAATCAACTAAGTGTTATGCTTACTGTGGTACATAATGTCATTATTCTTGTTATGAGTTTGATAGTCTTGATTATATCAAACCCTAACACACTTGAAAGGAAACAAAAGGAAGAATCTGATAGACTTTGGAATTGTTATACTACATGCATCACCTAGTCACCTCCTGGGGCGATGATCCATACCTTTTCGCTACTTTCTTAACTGCAGAAGCCAGAAACCTCTATTGAAGGCTGAATCCCCCCTTTTGTACTACAAGTTCCTAAGACTCCTATGATCACCTTATGAGATAAAGTGCTATAAGGCCTCGACGTATATTCATAAGGCCATTAATGCCACTGTCCTTACCCCGAAATGATTGTTAGCTTGGTGCTGGATAGCTTCTAACAATTTTAGACAAGTCTCACAGTACACCTTTGATCTTAGGCGGCAGATGAGGGTTTTACTCATGTATACTAAGTCATACCGATGTATTTACTTAAAGTTGTTGGTTGCTATGTGGCCTATATTCATTTTAAAATACGTTTAATATGGTTATCCACGGCAACGCATTGCCCCTCTTCTATGCAATGTGCCCTCGGTGCCTTAATAGAGTGAGTAGGCGCTTAAAGAGGATTGGCGAACAGGAGACTGGACACCATAACCTTCTTTTTTTGATTTAAAAAATACAATTAATTGTAAAGTAAGATTTTGGATTCTATTGTGAGATGTGTGGCTTATGCCATGTGTATATGCATTTTGTGTTTTACTAAACTATGAACTTTAAAATTTCGAGGACGAAATTCTTTTAAGGGAGGGAGAATCTAATACCCATGTTTTTAGTTTGGTTAAAACTAACTAATTCCTTTAACGAATTTATCCAATCATAATTATATTATTTTAGTTAAGATAGATTAATATTGGTGTGCATATTTCAGTTGGTAATTTTATTAAAAATGAAGTTATTATTATTAGCTTTGAAAATTCACAATGCATATTGTACGAGCTTAAGTGAATATTTCGTCGACCATCAGGCCTAGTGAACATAGTGGGTCCGAATGAATCGTCGAGTATTAGAAATAATAGGCATAAGTTTGGGATAGTTGGGTTGTAATAAGTTTGGGATAGTTGGGTTGTACTAGACAATACCAAAAAAAAAAAAAGAGAAAAGGGGGGGAACTAGGGCCCCTTTTTATGCCACGACAAAAGCAAGAGGCGGGGGGTTTTTGCTTCCCCTATTTCTCGCAAACCCCTCCTCCATGACCCACCACAGAGAGAGAGAGAGAGAGAGAGAGAGAGAGAGAGAGAGAGAGAGAGAGAGAGAGAGAGGGATGTGCAGTGAAGACAAGGCTCGACGGTGGTCGCCGAGTTCATCACACCTCCATTAACCGGGCTTAAGCCTGGTGCCACGCAGTGAAGAGCTCTGAGTAATTAGGGTTTCAAAACCCTTCGCAACATGACCACGGCCGCCACTATTGGTGGCTAGTCTCAGTCCTGATGACTAAGGCAAGGTCGGGGGAAAGAGGGAAGAAGACAGAGGTTGGGACAGCGGTAGCGGCACACGAACAGGCTTGTCCATGAATGTCGAGGAAGAAGGAGAGGCTCGAACCTAACCTTAATTTGCCCAATTAGCCCAGGAGTTGGGTCCTTTAGCTTGGATTTAAGGTAGGTGTTCTCAATTTCCTAATCTACTAATAATTTCACAAGGTTTTACATTCCAATTACTAAACTAATTGTTTATGTAATGCCCCGAGTGTGGCTTAAAAGAATTTGAAGTGACTACTTATATCACCAAAGGTGCACCTTTCTTCTTGAGAAGCCCGCTCTTAAGAACTGTACAGTTAAGCGTGCTTGCTAGGGAGCAATCTTGGGATGGGTGACCTCCTAGGAAGTTTCTCAGGCAGTGTGTGAGCGAGAACGAAGCATGTTGGAAAGATTTGTGGTGACTTGTGGGACCAGTCGACCATGCTTAAAGCCATTATTGGTAACTGTCCCGACTCGGGAGAGGGTTTTGAGCATTACAGGTGACATTAGAGCCGACCCGGGATCGTGAGCTGCGCCAGTAGATAGTAGAGCCCTGGGCAGTCACCTAATGGGGAAAAGGTACTGGGATGAACTGCCAGTCAAAAGGACTTACAAGTCGGTCGGCTAGTGCGCCACAATGAGGACTTTCTACGCTTCAAGTGGGGGTGATTGTAACACCTCATGTGTGGCTTAAAGGATTTGATGCAACTACCTATATTTCCAAAGGTACATCTTTTTTTTTCGGGAAGTCAACTGCTAAGAACTCCATAGTTAAGTGTGCTTGCTGGGGAGCAATCTTGGGATGGGTGATCTCTTGGAAAGTTTCCCAGGTAACGTGTGACCAAGGACGAAGCATGTCGGAAAGGCTTGTAGTGATTTGTGGGACTAGTCGATGATCTTTGAACCGTTCTTAGTAACTGTCTTGATCCAGGAGTTAGTTTGGTTTTACAGTTTGTGATTCATTCGTTGAGTTGGTTGAATATGTTTCGTTGATTGAATTGATTCGATGGTGATTCATTGAGTGAGTTGGTTTGGTTTTACGGATAAATCTAAATATGTGAGAATTAGGGGTAATAAGGAGTTTAACTGGTCACATGGAATGAATTGGAGATGAATCGAGCTGATTTTTAAGGACTCTTATCGATGGTGCCGTGAGCAGGGAGCTCAGGTTATGTGAAAATCAATAAATTGAGATGTTGTGTCAATTCTGCTGATTGACAGAATTTGTGGCAGTGTGTTGGTCATTGGATATGTTATCTTAGTCAAATGTCAATGCATGCATGTCATGTGGCTTTTGGTGTGAATTAAAAAAAAGGTTGAGAATCAGCTAAATGGCTCACAAATCAGGTTTGATGGTGAACCAGATTTGTGAACTATGTGGTGACGTAACTGTCCCTATATACCCTATATGAACACTACTTGCTTGTTGATTGCATTCCATGCTTTAGATGTTATAGCACCTATAGTAGGGACCACATTTAGATCGCAGAGCGATTTAGTTGAATGGTCCTACAGTTAAACCATTGAAATAGGAACTTAAGAATGAGGTAATGTATAACTTTAAGGGTATAAGCTCGTTTAAACGTTTCATTTGGAATGAATTTTGTAATAGCCCAACCCTAAATTATATTTGTTTATTTAATTACCTCATTTTAATGATTTTCTCATATTTATTTGTCACATTTATTCATCTCGGTGGGGAAAAACTTATTTGGGCCCTCACTTCACAATTCGGGTGTTTTATTTGTTCATTTAATTTATTACCGAAAATTTTGAGAGAATTGATAGTAGGCCTAACAATTATAATCTAAGTAATTTATTTTGTTTTCCGTAACATTACAAAAATTTAAATTCGAATCACATAAAATGTTATCGTTACAGAGCGTTTTATTACTAAACCTAATTTATTTTGGCCCAAATTGAAGCCAACCAATTTGCCCTTTAACCTAGCTAAGTAACCATGGTTAAAGCCTAACCATGGTTAGGTAAAAGCAACTTTATGGGTGAATTAAAATCAGCTAAGTAAATTCATCATTCATTCTTAGCCAAGTAAACACCCACACACTCACACTTCTCTTCTCTCTCCCTCCTACCTCACGGCCAGCCATCTAGCAGGCTGGTGAATAAAAATCGGCCACTAGCCAATCTTCTCCACCTTCAAACGACCTCACACCCTCTTCTTCTAAGCTCTCAAAGAGGTAAAACCCTAACTTGATCTTGATGTGTTTTTGGTTTTTATGATTGTTTTAGTTATGTTTTATGTTCTTGAGATCAAAATAGATGTTGTCATGTAAATTCTTTTGATGTTGGGGATGTTGATCATGGTGGAGTTGAGTTTGGAGCATGTTAGGGTTAGGGTTATTCATAATTATGCAAGCCTAAAGTGGGAAGTTTGTTTTTCTTGGATTCTTGTATCTAATCTTGTGGTTTTTAATTTCTAATAATGTTATGAGGATGTTTTTTTTGTGATCTTGGATGAAGTAAAAGTTGGCCAAAAGTTAGGGCTTTATTGATCATGCAAGGCTTTAACCTTCCTTTATAAGGAAGCATGTTATTCGTGTATATTTGATTGAAAAATACTCTTTGATGTACATGATATTAAAGTGAAATTGAATGTGATGGTTTTATATGGTGATGTGAAGGACCAAAACCTTGTTACATGACTTTAAGGTGTGATTTTGGATGGGGAATTGTGTGAAAAGAGAGGAGAAAGCCATGATAGTGAAGGCTGAAAAATTTTAGAAAATAGGGCAAGTTTTGTGATTAAACTGGGAATGATCGGCCTATTGAAAAATTATCATTTTTGGTGGATAGATAGTGCAATGTGTTAGCTTTCAGATGCCTTTTGAATTTCCTTAATTCGAGGTTTGTGGAAAAAGTGATGACTATTTTACCAGAACTGCGCAGGTTGGAGTAAAATTGATATACTTGTATTCTAGCCCCATTTTAGAAACCCTTTAGTGGGAATCGTGTTTTGTGCTATCACTAAAACGTTTCAGGACTTCTTAAGCTTTCAATATTGGGGTTTTTGGGTCTCAGTCGGAGACCAAAAGACTAAGTTACGAGTTATTCTTTCTAAGCCCCTGTTATGCTCTTACTTTTCCTTTACTAAAATATTAGCTATAAAAAAATACATTTTGCTAACTCTATGTTTCTACAATGATATTTTTGCACAGAATCAGGGCCTAATCTATCATTTCCTCCCCTTTTTGTGCATAATCCCATTTCAGTGAATTTCATTAAAAGTATCAGGTATGTTCATTGCCTGTATCCTTAGAAATCATCACGTGTTTATCAAAATTATAATATTTTGGTAAGTACATTAATAAATCAGTTTAATCCACGATTTATCCCTTAATAAGTGACCCTATCAGTTATTAGTTATAGAACATTGCCCTTCAGTTACCCGCGAGGCTTCAGGCCAAGTCCCCCGATCGACTTGGCAGGTGTACACCTGTCACAGATCATAACAGTTACCACGGGTTTACTATCAGATAATAATTAGCAAAGCAGTTTTATGTTCATCTCATTCCCTGTTTTAAATTAAAATAAATTGCAATGCAAGCCCAAGCAGGTCTTCAATGTTCATTTAGTAATACAGGGATGCATGTACTGAGCTTCGGCTCACTGTTCGAAATATTTTTATGCTTTGTTTTAGGTCAATATTCAGTGAATCGCCCTCAGGTGGGCAGGATGACTGAAGGCGATAAGTGAACAAGGAAGTCTATATGGAATGGTGGTGAATTAGTGTTGAGATGTTTTAGCACTGTATTATGGTATATTTTAGTGTTGAAACTGTATACTTTATCAGAATTCTATATTTTGGTGTAATCCTTGAGATGGTTGAATGGTTTCAATGTTAGAACTATTTATATATATATATGGTTTGATGGGTTATGATGGTATGAATGCCCTTTGATGGTAAACATTGATTAGCATTACAAAATTTAACATGTACAAGCAAAGCCTTGCCCTTTTTGGATGGCGGTAATGCCCTAATCATTTGGGATATTACTTCTAATTGGTGAAACTAACAAAGAGAACGCAAACAGTGAATTATGTACTTTTGGGGCATTACTGATTTGGCATCAGAGCTAGGTTTTGATTTTTCCTGATGGGATACAGAGTTTGTAGTTTAGGTGTAGGAGGGTGAGAAGGGTTATTTATAAGGAATATCGTATATTATTCGAGACTTGTGACATTAGAAATGCATGTTGCTTATCTTCTATATGCCCCTCATTTGTATTTTTCTTGCTAGATGGATCCCTACGCAGTCAACATGATGCCTGATACATCTGTGGCCACTCACATTTCATTATTGCATGCTAGTATTATAGCTCATACATAGGACCCTTTCTCCACGTTTCATAGCATGGCAGTCCATGCACACAAATTGCTATGGTCCTTTTCGATACTTGATCCGTAGGTAGAGTTCAGGCTCCGTTATCATTGTTTCATGATGACAGGGAACCCAAGCTGGGACGGACCTAGGTTTCAGGTCTGGGGGCTTGGGCTACCATCACTATGGAGTTGTTGTTGAGGGAGGAGCTTGAGCAGAGGGGGATTACTATGGAGACTCTTCAGTACGTTTTCTCGTTACATCAGGCACATCCCCCAGCTGCACCACATGCACCAGCATAGGGACCGCCTTCGCTGCCTACTCTGGGCACCCCACTGATGCCCGACAGTCCTTTGGAGGCTCACGTAGTGGTGGATCTCCCTGATACACCAAAGATTGTGGCAGTTAGTTCTGAGGATGAGACCATGGAGGGTTCTAAGAGCCATCTGGAGGGGGAGGATGATCCCAAGGAGGATCAGAACATTTATGAGGCAGTGGTGGAGCAACAACTGGATTAGGAGATTGATGAGATGGTAGTGGATCAGCAGGTTGAGCAGGAGGCTGATGAGGTAGAGTGTTAGAATGTATAAAGTTTTGATGATAACAAATCCAAGTGTTGTTGTTGTTGCTCCAAACAGGCTTTCCAAACAGGACCTTACTGCTGTTCTCAATGTATTAAAACTGCTTGACTAATGGTTTATCAAGAACAGGTACTCAAGTCAGCAATGTAAGAACACCTGTGAGGAACAGGTTCTGTGAGGTGTTTTGAAGCATATCCTGAGAAGTGTTTGAAACATAAGATATGTGCAGCTGTGACAAACAGGTTCCGTGCGGTGTTTGAAGCATATTCTGTGAAGTGTTTGCAGCAAAGTCGTTCTACAAGATGACTAGTGGTTACAACAAGATGTCTTGATTTGATTTGGTTTTATATTTTTAGACTCTTGTTAATATGCCAATTAGAAAGTTTTAATTTACCACTCACTGGAAACGGTTTTGCTTTTCGGAAAATATTTCGGATCACCCTTCAGAACAACCCTGGAAACAGGGCGATCAGGGTGTTTCCAGAACAAGCTGCGAAAAACTGCTTTGCACGATTTTTATCTTTTGGATTTTGAGCAGCTTCTTCAAAGATTTGCAAGAAAGATTTTTCTATGGAGTATCTTATTCTTTACCCTAAAAAACGGTTATCAAAAATCTTAAGGGATTTGCAAAATCTTTTTGAATAAAAAGAATATCCAATTTTTGGCAAGTGGATAAGGTAGTTGAGAAAAACATGGGCTAGCTGCTGAAGAACACCGCCTTATGCACGCGGTTCAGGAAGTGTTTTTCAGCTCATGTCACCTTACCCCTTATAGCTAAAGGATTCTATTTTCTCTAGGATTTTAGTTTCTAAAAATTTCAGAAATAGTTTTTCCATCCCTTGTGGGTAAAGGATTCTATATTCTTTAGATTTTTTAGTTTTCAAAAATTTGATGAATTATTTTCCAAGCACTATAAAAGGCGGCTTCTTACAATCTTAGAGACATCGGTTTTCAAAGAGAAAAAAATCTGAGTTCATGAGCTAAAACATTTGAAAAGAAAACCGAGCCTTGTGAGTGAATTAATTGAGCTTTCAAAGTTGGCATACTAGGACTTCATTGTACCCTATATTAGCTTAGTTGAGAAGCATTGTAATAGGGTGTTTTTTCTTTACATTCTTCTTTCACAAGAGTGAGTAGAGTGTGTGTCCAAATCAAGGGGATTTTGGACGTGGGGTAACTTGTCTTAGGGAAGACAGGTTACGTGTGTTACAAGTTGTAACAAGGTGTGTTACTATTGTAACGTGATTAGCCCGTTTAGTGAAGTGTTTAAATCCTACACGAGGTAGGTCGTGGTTTTTAACCTCAGTTGGGCTAGAGGTGTTTTCCACGTAAAAATCCTGTGTTCATTATTTCCGCATTCAATTTTGTTGGATTTTCGCTTCTGCCTATCTCAGAAACAACCTGTGCGAACAGGGTCTAAGACTGTTTGTCAGCAACTTGTGAAAATCGGACACCACAATTCACCCCCCTCTTGTTGTTGTGTACTCTCTAAATCAACAAGTGGTATCAGAGCAGGTTCTCATTTGAGAAGCTAACACCTTTGAAAGATCCTTGAAGATGAGTACTCCACAAGGCATGCTTGAAGGTCAATCCATAACTCATCCACCATACTTTAATGGCCAACACTATAGTTGGTGGAAGAATAGGATGGAAAACTACATCCAAGCCGAGGACTATGAGTTGTGGATGCTCATCAAGCATGGACCACTCATCCCTAAGAAAACAATTGAAGATGGAAAGTCAATCCCCAAGGAGCCTAAGGAGTTCAATGCTGAAGATTACAAGATGATGGAGAAGAATGCCAAGGCCAAGAAACTCCTATATTTTGGCCTAGGTCCTGATGAATATACTCGCATATCTGAATGTGAGTCGGCCAAAGAAATCTGGGATGCTTTGCAAGTAGCTCACGAAGGGACCAATCAAGTAAAGCAATCCCGGATTGAATTGCTTATGAGAAAGTATGAGCTGTTCGAGATGGGTGATCGGGAAAGTGTGATGGACATGTACACTCGCTTCATTCACATAACGAATGAGTTGAAATCCTTGGGAAAATCCTTCACCACTGAAGAATTGGTAAGGAAGATCCTAAGAATCTTACCTCATTCTTGGGAAGCGAAAGTAACGGCCATCCAAGAAGCTAAGGACATGAGCAAGATCACCCTAGATGAGCTGATTGGAAACCTCTAAACATATGAACTTAGGAAATATTCTCAACAGAAAGATGAGACAAAGAGAGAACGAGGTCTTGCACTAAAGGCCTTAGAAGATGATTCTGATTCTGAGGAGGAGGAGATTGCCATGATGACTCAAAAATTTAAGAAGTTCTTCAAGAAAGTTAAAGAAAACATCAAAAGGAAGGACTTCGGCAAAGCCAGGAACACCCCTGGGGAACAGTTCACTGAGTGTTTCAAGTGTGGTAAGCTGGACCACATTGTGAGAAACTGCCCACTGCACAAGGAAGAACAAGAACCCGAACACCCCAGAAAACAGGGGAGGAAACAGGGTGTAAGCAGCTCGGCGAAAAGACTCTCAAAAGCTATGCTCGCGGCCTGGGGAAATTCAAGTGAGGATGAGAAAGGGTCTGAAGCTGGGGAAGCTGATGTAGCACTCATGGCAAGGAGTGACACTGATTCAGATGATGGGTCAATAGATAGTCTGACTCAACTCAAGAACAAGGTACGTGGTCTAAATAAATCAACTCTTGAGAAATTAGTATACAATATAATGGATATATGTGCTGAATTAAAAGGGGATGTTCAAGATTTAGAACTTGAAAATGAAACCCTTAAATTAGAAAAGCTTGAAGTTGACAAAGAGACTCTTGCCTTGCATGAAAACATCAATGTGCTTAAAGAAACTCTACTCATGAAAGAAGAGACTTGTTCCACTAAACTGACTGAGCTAGAAAAAGAATCTCTTGACTTAAAAGGTAAGGTCGAGTCTTTGCTGGAAGAAAACAGAAACTTGCTTGAAAAAATAAAACACTTAGAATCGGACCTTGCCACAAACAAGCTCTGGAACAGGTCCTCAAGGGCGTTGGAATGGTTAAACACTCATCATAGTCAAAATAGAAGAGGACTAGGTTTTGTGCCTAAGATGACCTACCCAGTGAATAACAAATATGTGGGATTACCTGAAAATATTGTTTGTTTTCATTGTGGTAAAACGGGGCATTATCGATATGCTTGTCCTATAAGAAAGTATGCCATTAAAAAGAACTCAGTGCATGTAAAACAAATGTGGGTTAGGAAAGATGAGATTTACACGTCTAAAGGAATGGGACCCAAGTGGATCTGGGTTCCCAAAACTAACCCTTGATTTGTTTTGCAGGCTGAAGTGAGAGAAAACAACGCAGCAAACAGTGCAGGAAACAGTCTAGGGAACAGGCAGCTGTGGTATGTTGACAGTGGGTGTTCGAGGCATATGACTGGTGAAAAATCCAATTTTCTCTCACTTACAGCACCAGAAGGAGGGAGTGTGGCATTTGGAAACGGCAAATCTGGGACAATTGTCGGTATAGGTAAGATAGGTGAGTCACTCTCCCATTCAATTGACAATGTTTATTTTGTGGTTGTGTACTCTCTAAATCAACATAGAGTAAGGTATATCGGACAACAGCTTCGACTCGGGTGAGGAGTCGAAGGATGAGTCTAACCCAGATTATGATTCACCTAGGGATTGTTAGGTTGTTTCAGGATTGCACTTGAGTGCGTTACATTTTGAGCCTTGTATGTATATATGGTATGGTCGGATTGGATAGTTATATTTTGTGTAGTATATGATATTATATATAGTTAGTCCAATCCTTTCCGACCGTGACGACATGGTCCGTTTCTCTTTTTGGTCATGTGATGGATCTAGTGCCTTGGGGCTAGTTAGTGTTTGCGGTTAGGGTAGGAGTCAAAGCTATCTTTGCCTAGTCAGTTAGATGTGATATGTTTTGCTGATCATGTATATAAACAGGCAGCTATTTGTGTAAATAAGCAGTTATGAAATGATATAATGAAGCTTTCGGTTTGTCTTCAAAAGTATTTGAGTTATATTAAATGTATTTCTTGGGTATGCTTATCTTACATGTTTGGGTATTCCAGTGATTCAACTGTTTTATTTCATGTATGATCAGAATGCTCGATTCAGTGCACAACAATACAGAGGTTCATGTAGAGGAAATCTCGGATCATGGCCAGGGATCGGGTGAACAAGCCTCACATCGTGTGCCATAAAATTTTGGCCAAATGCCACCAATTCCCTATAAGTGAGCTAATAACATTGGGGACCCGAGCTACTGGCTGACCTTAGTAGCTGAACTGATGAAGCGAATTTCCTAAGTACCCACTGAAACCTCTCCTAAAGATGATAAATTAGCGGATAGGGTAGTGCGATGCAACCCTAAAGTGTATGATGGAAATTATGATCTAGTAGTATTAGAGGAATGGGCAAGGGGAATGGAGAAAATCTTTACGGTGGTAAAGGTGTCAGAAGAAAAGAAAGTAAACATTGAGACATACTATTTGACTGGTGAAGCTGATATTTGGTGAAAGACCATTTAAGATAAGCTCGTAGGCCTTGAATTCACCTGGAGTAAATTTCTGGGTGAGTTAAGAGGAAATTTTTCCCAGTTGTGGTCCAAAAACAAAAGGAGAAAGAGTTTATGGAGCTAAAGATGAGTGGCAACATGACTGTGATACCGTATGCCAGTAAGTTTACAGAATTATCCAGGTTTGTCCCTGAATTTGTGTAATCTGAAACGTTAAAGATGAGGAGGTTTGAAGAGGATTTGGCCTTTTATATTCGAAATCTGTTAGTTGGGCAGCCAATCTTGACTTACCAAGAGCTATATGAGCGAGCTGCTGAAGTGGAGTAAGTAAAGACAGAGTTGAGAGCCCCGAACCCAATCAACCAAAAGAGAAAGGGGTTTGAGCGAGTAACTCTGTGTGAGAGTGCGAACTAGAAGAAGCCTTCTCCCGCTCCTCCCAAGAGTCATCTGGTAGGCTCGACAGAGCCTTGTGTGAAATGTAAAAGAACAAATCATGCCACCCCTGAATGCCGAGTAGGAACTAATAAGTGCATGTGGTGTGGAGGCCCTGAACACCGTATTGCTGCATGCCCCCGAAGGATGAAGGTTGTAGACAAAAGTGCAGCAAAACCCTTGGCCTACCTCACCAAGGGCCCCACCACCAAGGCCTGTAGTAGTAGGACTGGCATATGTAATAAGTAAGAAGGAAGCTGCCACCTCTGGTACGGTAGTCACTAGAACTCTCTTTTTAAATTTAAAATCATTTTGTATATTATTTGATTCGGGTGCTATGCATTCATTTATATCCACCCGATCTTCCATGTAATTGAACCTGGAGGATAGGAGGATGGAAACAAATTATAGAATCAAGTTACCCAATGATTCTATGATTGAGTGCCCCATCTCCTATAAACTTGTTCCCATTACCATTGGTGGAACCACTTTCCCTGTGGATCTGATTCAATTTGATTTGTTTGATTTTGATATTATTTTGGGAATAAATTAGTTACACACTTATGGACCTAAGATTAACTGTGAAGATCTTAAGATTTTTTTAAAGGATGAAAAAGGGAGGAAAGTTTATTTCTATGGGCAGACAAAGGAAGAATCTTGTCCCTTGATTTCTGCTATAAAAACAAGTAAACTATTATGTCCAGGGTGTATTGGACATTGGTGTTATGCTATTGACACCCAAACAAAAGAAGAGAAAGTAGAAAATATTCCTATAGTTTGTGAATTTGCGGATGTTTTTCCTTAAGAGCTACCAGGACTACCCCCGTAAAAGGAAATTGATTTTGGAAGTGAATTAACTCATGGTGCCCAACCTATCTCCAAAACTCCATATCATATGGCCCCAACTGAACTTAAAGAACTGCAGATTCAGTTAAATGAGCTATTACAGAAGGGCTTTATTAGGCCAAGTGTCACCATAGGGTGCCCCAGTGTTGTTCGTAAAGAAAAAGGAGCGAACCTTAAGCCTATATATTGACTACAGGGAGTTGAATAAGATCACCATCAAAAACAAATATCCTTTGCTGCGAATTGATGACTTGTTTGATCAATTGCAAGACGTAGGAGTCTTCTCTAAGATTGATTTGAGGTTAGGGTATCATCAATTTAGGATTCAACCTGAAGACATCCCCAAGACTGTGTTTAGAACTGGGTATGATCACTATGATTTTACAGTAATGCCATTTGGCCTCACCAATGCTCCCGCTGCCTTCATAGATCTTATGAATAGAGTCTTCAGGCCCTACTTAGATAAGTTTGTGATGGTGTTCATAGATGACAAAGTTGCACGCTTACTTCCCCCCAAAAACCCTTCCATAAATTAGTGCTGTTGCCAGGGACGATGGCGCGAAACGTCACTTCTTGTAGATATGCCCCCTTTTTGTTCATTTTATGCCAGTGCAGTTTCTTTTACTTTTACTTTATTTTCTTTTTTGAGTTATAGTCTAGCTACTTATTTTGATGCTAGTGAAAAATATAAAAAAAACTAGAAAATTTAAAAGGACCAAAACAATTGAAAAAAATTTAAAAACCAAAATGTTGTGACTTATTAGATGTCTATGATGGGCTTGGAAATTTTGAGCAAACAAATGTAGATAATGTTGAGCCTAGTGACACAAATGTTGACAAGTCAATGTTGAAAGAGTGGAACCCGACCCACCACGTTCTTTAAGGATCACTTTTTTCCTTCCTGAACATTTCTGCAATAATGTTTTTTGACCTCCATCATATCCCTAAGGATGTGATATTAGAGCTTAATCCAGATTATATTCTCATACTTGCTGAATTTACAGGCTTTAAAGATCCATATTTGTTTATTCGTGAGTTTGAGGAAGTTTGTTTGTTAATTCACATGCCTAGGGTATCAAACGACATTGTGAAGTTGAAGTTGATTCCATTTGCTCTCGAAGATGATGCTAAGAGGTGAGTGTATAGTCTTAAGGTTGCTTCTATTAAATCATGGGATTCTTTTATTGATATCTTCCTTAAGAGATACTTTCCCACAAATAATACTAATAGAATTAGGAATGAAATCCTCTCTTATGTCCAACTTGCCTTTTTGGAAGTATATGAATAGGTTCAACAGGATTATTATCCCATGCCCTCACCATGATTTAGAGAGATGAAATTTGTACCCAATAGCTTATGAGGGTTTGCAGGTGAGTACTAAGACAATGGTTGAATCTATGTGTGGGATAGAGTTTCTTTGTAAGAATGCTATAAAGGCTTGTGATTTTCTTAAGGATTTAAGTCATAAGACATATGAGTGGGAGACAATTAGGAAAATCCCTAGTATTGCATCTAAGATTTTTATGGATAATGAGGGCAAGCTACCTAATGACTTTATTGCTTTATAGGATACTACACTTCATTGCTAGTATCAACTTGAAGTTCCTCTTTTTCAACCACCTCAGCCTCATAATTATATTTCTCCCTCTTGTTCTCATGATTTTCTCTTGGACTATGGTGTTAGCTTATACTCTCACCATTTCAATCAAACATCTTTTGAGGGCATGAGTGGTCCTTCATTGCATCCCCTAATGATCAACCCTCATCTTAAGACTAGGTCTGCTCTTGGAGGCGATATGGTTTTTGATGATATAGCTTATCTTTTAACACCCTTGAGGGAGAATGATAATAGTCAACAACTAGTTGCTAAGGCTAGGGCTGGTCTTGAGCATAGCATGGCTGTCGTTTCTAAAGCTATTTTGTTGAGGAGGAGTATTTAGTTGAGGAGATTCCTTTGGAGGAGCCTTGTGTTGAGCAGTGTGTTGAGGTTACATCATTTTATATAGAGGTCATTGATGCTACGCTCAATGCATTCTCTCTAAAGAACATCCCAACTTCTATTATCCTACCCCTTTATACTCCGTCATCTCACTCTTTCACGGATCCCTCAATGACCATCTTCCTTGAGTCTGATACGTGTATGATCTATGCCCCTAATTTAGACTGAACCCATGAGCTTGATGTGGCTATAGGACTTGAAGAATGGGCAGAGGATTTAGGATTCATGCTAGTTTGTGTATTCATGCTTCTTGTAAAACTTCTAGACCCTAATCCTCTACATTGAGAGATGTTAGGTGCAACTCTTATGATTGGGCCCAGAGCTTTGATAAGCTCAAGAGAGTTCAAATTTTTATTTCGGTGATGTGCTTTCTTTGGAACATAATCCTCATTGCTAATGGTTTTAACTTTTTTGAGGATTATTCAAGCTTATTCAATAAATTGTTACGAGCTTTAGTAGGGCTTGATACAAGTGGCAACTTGGTGATTTGACGGAGTGCTAATGCCCTTTAAGCCTCTTCTAGCACATTTTAGTGAGGCCTAGTTAAGGTGCACTCAGCACCTAACCTGCTATGATTGTTCTAGCTCTTTTCTTTTCTTCCTTTTCTTTTCTTTATTTATTATCATACATAGTTGTGGATATGTAGGGTTGTGATTATGTAGGTGATCGATTTTGAGGTGAAATTTGGATCGTTGAGCCGAGATGGGTATGATCACCCTGCTTTGATTTGTGTGTTTTGTTTTATGTATGCTTGTTGGTGGTGTGCTTTGTTTTGTGAATATTTGTTGGTGTTATTTGCTTTCATGCTTGTTGATGGTGTCATAGGTTTGTATATATTTGGTGGATCTTAATTGTTGGTTTGCGGTGGGATTGGTTATGTGATTAGTCGCCATAATGAGGACATTGTGGAATTTTGGTGTGAGGCTGAGATGCCCATTTGCATATACTTTTCGAGAAGTTTAAAAATTCAAAAAGATTTTTATTTTTATTTGAGGATTTGTGTGGTTTCTTAGGTGGTTATGATCCCATGTTGTCAGGTTATTGTGTTATATGTAGATAGAGTTTGCATGATGAGATGTTTAATTGAGGATGTAGATTCGATTTTTTATTATAATCCCATCTCATATGTGTGATTTTGTACCTGTCTTGCTTACTTTACCATCAATTCTTCAAGTCTTACTGTTAAGTTGGCAGGTAAACTTTTATTTGTTGAAGTTGCCTTCTAAACTCTTGAAAAATGCAAAGGGGGGGGGGGGGCCTAAAAATGAGAACAAAAATTTGAGCACCAATGCTTAAAGCTACTATCTTTATGTAATATCATTGATTGGCTTGAATGTGTTCTATTTTACTTGATTACATACCTATTTAGGCAATGAAATAAGTGTTTTGCGTAATCTAATAAATTTCGTTTTAGGGAAGACCTAAATATTTATAAGTCAAGTGGGTATTATTCTTGAAAAAAAAAGAAGAAAAGAAAAAGCCAAGCTAAGAATGAAACTAAGGAAGAAAAAGGTGGTGATGTCAATGTGAGCAACTAGATTCATAAGGATTGATACACATTTGCACATGCAGTAAGGTGTACATATCATTGCGTATTGGTGTGTGGCGTGCAAAATAGAAGTCGGGGTGGTTCTTAGGAATCAGATATTTAATTTTTTAGGTTTTAAAAATAGGGTTTAGCCTAGGGTTAGGAGCGATTAGTGTAGATTTAGTTTCATTTTGTAACCACATTTTAAGAGTAAGGATGTTTTAATGCAATTAGTTTTTTTTTTTCTTTCTTTAGTCTCCATTCCCCTTCAAGTTCTAACTTTTTTGAGTTTGATTTACAAGTTTAATGCCCAAATTTATATGTTTTTGTTTGTTGATGGATTGAAATTAGTGCCTCCCTTTCCTAATCATCCTTTTATTCCCTTATCCACTCTTAATCTCTAATTTTGTTTCTTCAAGAATGCATATTTCAGGCTCTTTCTCTCTCCTCCATCTTAGGGTTTAAAAACCCATTTTTACAAGTTCGTGATTTTGGCTATGTACTGGTTAGGTTAGGAGTGGTTTAGTTAGATTAGTGAGAATAAGAGGAGAATCCACATCCAATCATCATCCGCTTGCTCTGGATTTTTAAACTTTTGAGGTATTCTTCTTTCTCTTTCATCTTTTAGTTAGTAAATTTAATGCTTTCTCAGTTAATTAGATGATTTGCTAGTTATTGTTAGTTAATAAGATGTTTTGGAATGATTTTGTTAATTATGCATTTTTTGTAGTTTTGTTCAATTATCACGTTTAGGTTAGAATTAGTGAGTAATTAGTATAATTTATCTTGCTTAGTGACATTTATCATTTTCATTAGGGTAGAATTGGGGCAAAAAGATCACTAGTGACTAGATTTCCGCACTATCCCAGAAGATGACAAATTTACACCCTTACTTGCCCCCAAAAACCCTTTTACAAATTTGCGCTATTGCCGAGGATGGTGGCGTAAATGCCACTTCTTGTAAATATGCCCCCTTTTTGTTCATTTTATGCCAGTGCAGTTTCTTTTGTTGTTGCTTTATTTTGTCTTTTGAGTTATAGTGTAGCTACTTATTTTGCTGCTAGTGAAAAATACAAAAGAATTAGAAAATTTAAAAAGACTAAAACAATTGAAAAATTTGAAAAAATGAAAATATTGTGACTCATTGGATGTCTATGATGGGCTTGGGAATTTCGAGCAAACAAATGTGATTAATGTTGAGCCCTAGGATACGAATGTTGATGAGTCAATGTTGAAAGAGTGGAACCTAACCCACCATGTTCATTAAGGATCACTTCCTTCCTCCCTGAACTTTCCCATAATCATATTTTGACCTCCCTCATATCCCTAAGGATGTGACATTAGAGCTTAATCCGGATTATGTTCTCACGCTTCTTGAATTTACAGGCTTGGAAGATCCTTATTTATTTATTTGTGAGTTTGAGGAAATTTGTTTGTTGATTCACATGCCTAGGGTATCAAATTATGTTGTAAAGATGAAATTCATTCCATTTGATGCGTTAAGGTCACTCCTTTTTATATGGAGCTTGTTGATGCAACCCTCATTGAGTTCCGTCTTAAGACCATCCTAACTTCTATTGTTTTACCCCCTTATATTCCATCATCTCACTCTTACACGTATCCCTCAATGTCCATCTTCATTGAGTCTGAGACTTGTATGATATATGCCCCTAATTTAGATCGAATACATGAGCTTGATGTGGCTTTATGACTTGAGGATTGGGAAGAAGATTTAGGATTCATGACTAGTTTGTGCATTCATGCTTCTTGTGAAAGTTCTAGGCCCTTACACTCTACATTGAGGGATCTTGGGCATGTTTACAACTCTTATAATTGGGCCCAGTGCTTTATTCGTTATGTCTAGTCAAGCTCGACGCCTCAATCATAGGCTAAAACTGAGCCCATGATTATTTTTACTTGGCTAATGGACCTTCATTTGGAATGTCTGATCAAGCTCACCCACCTTTTCTTAGCTTTTTTTGGCCCTAATCATTTTCTTTGCCCTTGACTCCTTGTGTTTCTATGCTTTGGTGGGTAGTTCTTGATTTTTTAGGTCTTAAAGGAACAACTTAGCACATATTTCCTAATTAGTGTCTTATTTTGATGTGAAAAACATTTATTCAAGCATAAATAGAGGAATCAAAGTCAAAATCTCTGTCACACTTTCTTTTTTTTCTTTTTTTATTTTTTGTCAAAATAGGTGAGTGAAGCTAGAAGTTCAACTAACTGAGAAAAACATCCTTTATCTAAGTTTTAACAAACACCAAAGTCAATTGTCAAGTATACCAGGTAGGCATAAAATCACACATGTGAGACAAGGTCAATATGGAAAATCGAAAATACATCCTAGACTAAGTATCCTATCGTGTACAATCTACTAGCATACAACTCAACAACTGAGTCATTAGAGATCATAATAAACTAAAATGATACTTAAATCGCCAACCAGCAACAAAAATATTTCTGGATTTTGAAAAATTTGTGAAAAATTTATCCAAAAGTAGACACCAAACTCGACAATGTCCCCATTATGGGAGTTGTGGTGTTAAAAGGAAATCACACAACCAACACAACCACATAATAAGCAACAAAACACACTGAGTCAGTATCGATTGTAACCAAATTAAGCTTCCTAAGATGGTGCCATAGTAAGGCTTGCGGAGGATCAACCACTCCTTTACACTCATGGCTAAAGTCATCTGACTCTGATATCATTAAAGGCCAAAGAAGGTTGTTAAATTCCAAATCATGAAATTTAAAATGATGTAAGTAACATAAAGCTAATAGAATTAAAGCAATACTAGTTAGTGCCACTTAAAACTATCAAAACCTCAGAAAAACCAAAAGTGTGATCAAAGAGGGTGGTCCATTTGATTTTTCAAGGCAAGTCCCCTTGGAGAATATGAGAAGAATCAAGTGACAAATTGTAACCTCCAAAGATATCTAGGGGCACATCAAAAGCAATTGCACCCCGTAGGCATATCAAAGAAGTGGTCGAGAAGACCCAAATTGACTTAACATCATTGCCCGTAAAATAGTAAAAGGGCCTCATAAAGTTATCCTTAGAGGAAGGGAGGTTATAAGTGCTTAAAGTATATATAATTTTAGGGTTATTTTGCTGAATTTTTAGGGAGAATTATGCACTCTATGTTATAATTTATATTCCTTTTCCCATTTTATGCTTGTGTATGGTTCTTTTCTATGTTTTGTAGGTTTTTGATCATTTTACCCCAGATTTGATCCTAAATGAGTGTATTTTGAGTCCCATGGATACTCCCAAGTCATTATGCCCGTGGAAGGAAAGAAGAATAGAAGAATGTCGAGTCAGTGGCCACCATGGACCCTTTGTGGTGCTGCCCACGGTCCGTGGTGTGTTCATTTCCCCTGAAGCTTTTTGTTTCGTTGCGGCTTTTTGACTTCTTGTGGCAGCTCGGCTTCCAGTAGTTTCACTATAAAAAGGGTGCTCTCAACCTCCTTTACCCACATCCTATCCATTCCATTTTCTCCATACTCCATTCCATTCTAAGTGGATTGGGATTTAGGCTCAGAGAGAGTTGAGAGCAAGTGAAGGTGAAGATTGCAAGGATTCTGGATTGGGTTTGCAACGAGGTTCAACCGCACATTGATTAAACAATTCCTCCCCCTTCTCTTCTCTTTTCTTTTTAGATTTTTATGCTTTCAGATTATTATTGATTTTTACGTTAAGTGTTGGTTTGTTAATCTTGGAATTGAATTGAATTCTTATGAATGAATCACTTCTTATTTTGATCTAAAAGTGCTTTGGATTTGTTGGATTTATTCTATTGAATCTTAGGCGTTGATTTAATTTGGTAGTAGGAAACTTGATCAATTTCTTACTTATTTTAGACATTTGCTAAAGAACTGAAAGGTGAAACTAAATGTTGGAAAACTAAGATTCGACTTAAGTGAGTGGGATCTTGAGAAAGACTCACCATTTAAGAAACTCTTAAATTTGATAATCACGTTCTTAATGACCTTAGATTAATCTTAAATCCTTGAGAAATGCTAGTTGATTAAATTTAAGAATTTCATTCCACCTTGAAAGAGGGGTTGGTAATTTGATTATTGGTTTTGGAATTACCCATCTAAAGAAGGGGCACTTGATTAATTCTTGGTTGAAAAATTACTTGATTTGATTAAATTTCTCGATTGTTTATCTATTAGATTAGATAGGTGGCATAGTTAAATTGCATTCTTAAATTTGGTTTTACTTAGCATATCTTGGCATAATATAACCCAATAGCTTAACCTAGTCTCTGTGGGATCGACCTTGATTTGCTACAATGCCAACGTGCGCTTGCCGCCCTGTCAAGTTATTGGCGCCATTGCCGAGGAGTACTATTGGATATTGGTTTTTCTTAGTAGGTTTCACTAAGCATTTTGTTTTTCCTCGAAAAAAAAGAAACCGCAGAAAAAAATAAAATTGAAAACTGAAAAAGATAAAAAAAATTTAAGGAACAACAATGGCGAATTTTCATTTTTCCCAATTCGATCATGAATTATTTTGGAGGTATTTTAAGTGTTTGCATGCTTTTCTTGCTGAATGTAGTTGTTGTCTTGGTAAATTGAAAATTTTGGACATTGTTGTTGAGGGCGTGAATAGTAAAACCCGTATTCTTTTAGAGTATGGGATTTTCATGGTAAAAATGTTGATAAGGCATGATATTTGCCTGACTAGATTGCTTGAGATTCATTTGAATTTGAGAAGACTATTTGTGTTTCTAGATATTCATTTCTTGATCCTTGTGCATTTTATACTAGATCTTATTATGCTTCTTTTTGGTGTGACTTGTGTAATTCTTCTGACCATGATATTAATTTATGTCCTTATTATGCATGCTATACTCAATCTGACTTTGTATCACCCTGGGATAATACTAATGTTGTCTTGACCTTACCTGATTCATCCTTCTCTTTAGCTTAATGCACAAGGCTCAAGCCTTTTGAGGGAGTTGCTAGGTTTAGTGTTGTTGATGCTTATTTTGAGTCGATCTAGTTGAGACTCCTTTAGAGGGGTCACGTGATATGTTTATACATGAGGAGTCTCCTAGCCTTGTTTTTGATGATAGTGTTCTCCCCAATCCCTTTGATCACTCCCAAGTTTTCCCTCTTTGTTTACAACCCTCTCCTTTCCTTGAGTAAAACATTGATGTGCCCATTGATAATCCTATGATTTGTGATGGTAATGTTGATTTGGGCTATGAGGATAACATGTTTGATGTACTTGGTGGGGAAGTTGATAATTTTGTGTCCCTAGGTTGTTTTAGAGGGTATGATCCCTCTATTGTGTACGCCTAGAGGACTTGCCCAGGAAAATCATGTGGACTACATTTTTTAATACTTCATATGATTTTTCTAAGGACTTTTATGAGGTTAAGAGAATAATTGTTGTCTTTGGTGCGATTTTGGTTATTGCCTCTTACCTTGTATTTTTTATACTATGGTCCCAGGAGTTTGATGAGCTCCTGTGAATGTTGACGACGTCTGATTTAATGAGTCAAGTTTTGAAGTTGTGATGGAGTGGCTGATGCTCCATATGCTCCATTTGCAAGAAGGCCTTAGCTTAGGTGCGCTTAGCACCTAACCTTGGGAGATCGTTATATTTTGCTTTCTTTCCCTTCTCTTACTTTCTTTCCTTTGAATAATAATGCTTTTTCTAAGCATGGGGGAAGGGTAGCTACATATTTTTCATTTTTGATTTTTAATTTGTTATATGTTAGAGCATATAGTTTTAGGTTTCTTTTTCTTTGCATTAGCATGTTACATTTAGTTGATTTTTAGATTTACATATAGGATTGAATATAGGGATGGTGTGAATTAGTTTGAGATAACCTCTAATGATGTTTTTGCCAGGCAAAATAGCTTTCATAAGTTTGAGTGACGTTAGATCTGTGATCCCTTTTGGGGCCAAAATTTCTGAAGGTTTTGTAAATATTTCTTTTTTGACCCTTGTCTTGGTTAAGAACTTTGTTAGCCATTAGAGTCCTTAGCACTAGTGTCGGTACATGGGAGTCATCTTACGAGCTTAATGAGACTTTAGTAGGTATCCCGTGAGACATTAAGCCTTATTTGGGCTAATTCATTATATTTAGTCTCAAGTTCTTTTATGTGTGTGACTCTTCCATGTTGCATTTCTAGAACTTGCCTAGACTCTTGTTTAAAATCATATTAGCATGTGCATAGTTGATGATATGATAGATGCATTTCTTTCTTTGGTCATTTTAGCCACATAGCCAAATAATCTGCCCCTGTGTTACATGTTTTTCCCCTTCATTAGCCCCTTTCAGCTTATATCCATCTTTATTGTGATCCCTTCATATTAGCCCTTGACCAAACACATATTCTTACCTTTGAGTCAATTCTATGGAGCATCACTCTATTTATCTAGTGGGGGATTTTGGGGGTATTTGAGTTTAAGGGGACTTTAGTATGTTGGTTGGTTGAGGGATTCATGTCATTGAGCATTTGGTTGTGTTTCCCTCTTAGTTTGGGTTGTGCATATGTATTAGATTGTGAGTTGATAATTGGTGGTCCTATGCCTATCAATAATTGAATTCTTGTTTCATTGTCCAAAAAGAGAAAAAAAGAGAATAAAATTTTATAAAAAAAGAAAAAAGAGAAATAAAAAAAACTAAGTGCTTGTCATTGGGCATGTAAGTAGCTTGTATTTCTTCTTTGTTAGCTCATTTTCTACTTGATTCATGGGGTATGTTCATTGAATTGTTCAGGTTTGGAGGTTGGTGAACTTCATGGTTGTAGGTGGTTTGTTGGTTGCTGCTTAATCACTTAGCTAAATAGCTCCACGTTAACCAAATTCATTTGTTCACTCCTTTTCCTTAACCCTTCTAGCCCACATTACAACTCATTTAAAGTCCTCTTGATGTCTTGTGCACATTTCATTTTAGTGATGGAGAATTTGAGAATCTTATCAAGCATATGATAGATTGTATCTTTTGAATGAGTCATGAGTAAACCCACGCCATATTTCAAACACATGAGTGGGAGTGATGCACATTTCCTAAAAGAGAGGTTCTACTAGTCCGTTTAGCTCTAATCAATTCCAAGTGCTTGCATGGCATGCTTTATGGTTTGTTGGGGGTGATCAAGTTTGATATCGAGCTTGTGGTCTCGTACTTTTTTGAAAACCTTTTCCTTCTTCTGATTTTGAAATGACTTGCACGCTACTTGGGGTTGCCATTGATTGGCATTCTTGCTTGTGATGTACTATGACTTGCCTTCGTTAACGATGTTGCTATGTATTTGAAACCTAGTTACGTCTTCCCTTGTCGGTTTTCTCTCTTGAGGACAAGCAACGGTTTAAGCATGGGGGAGTTTGATAAGTGCTTAAAGTGTACATCATTTTAGGGTCATTTTGCTGCATTTTTTGGGAGAACTATGTGCTTTATATTATAATTTATATTAATTTTCCCATTTTACGCTTGGGTATAGTTTTTTCTATGTTTTGCAGATTTTGGACCATTTTACCCCAAATTTGATCCTAAATGAGTGTATTTTGACTCTCCACCGACGTCCCCAAGTCACTATGCCATGGAAGTAAGGAAGAATAGAAGAATGTTGAGCCAATAGTCACCACAGACCCTCCGTGGTAGTGCCCACGGTCTGTGGTGTCTTCATTTCCTTCGAGACTTTTTGTTTCGTTGCTTGCTTGTTAACTTTCAGGCAGTTTTAATTCCATTGATTGTTGTGGCTATTTGGTTTCCAAGAGTTTCACTGTAAAAGGGTGCCCTCAACTTCATTTACACACATCCCATCCATTCCATTTTTTCCATACTCCATTCAATTCTAATTAGATGAGGATCTGGATTTAGAGAGAGTTGAGAGCAAGTGAAGGTGAAGATATACAGGGATTCTAAATTAAGTTTGTAAGAATGGTTTAAGCGCACATCGGTTGAACAGTTCCTCTTCCTTCTCTTCTCTTTTCTCTTTAGATTTTTATGCTTTCATGTTATTATTGATTTTTATGTTAAGTTTTGGATTGTTAATCTTGGAATTGAGTTGAATTCTTGTGAATGAATCAATTCTTGTTTTGATCTAAAAGTGTTTTGGATTTGTTGGGTTTATTCTATTTAATCTTATACGTTGATTTAATTTGCTAGTAGGAAACGTGATCAATTTCTTACTTGTTTTAGACATTTAGTGAAGAATTGATAGGTGAAACTAAATGTTGGAAAACTAAGATTCGACTTAAATGAGTGAGATCTTGAGATAGACTCACCATTTAAGAAACCCCTAAATTTAATAATCGTGTTCTTAATGATCTTGGATTAATAAAAAATTCCTGGAAAATCGTAGTTGATTATATTTAAGAATTTCATTCTACCTTAAAAGAGAAGTTTGATAATTCGATTATCGGTGTTGGAATTACCCATCCAAAAGAATGTGCACTTGATTAATTCTTGGGTTGAAAAATTACTTAATTTGATTTAATTCCTTGATTGTTTTCCTATTAGATTGGATAAGTAGCATAGTTAAATTTTATTCTCAAATTTAGATTTGCTTAGTATATCTTGACAGAATATAACAGATTAGCTTGACCTAGCCTCTGTGGGATCGACCCTGATTTGTTACAATGCCACCGTGCACTTGCACCCTAACAAGTTTTTGCTTTCCTAGCGTTGATTTTAATAATATTGTTTCCCTCAATCCCATTGATCATTCCCATGTTTCACCTATTTATTCGTTGCCCTTTCCTTTTTCTGAGTATTACATTGTTGAGCTCATTGGTAATCCTATTATTTATGATACTAATATTGATTTGGGCTATAAGGATAACCTATTTAGTGTGCTTGGTAGGAATGTTGATGATTGTGTGATCCCTCCATTAATCCTTGTTATGTATGCCTAGAGGACCTACCTAAGAAAGTCACGTAAACTACATTCTTTGATCCTTCCTATTATTTTTCTAAGGCCATTGATAAGGTTAAGATAATGCTTAATGTCTTTGGTGTGGTTTTTGTTTTTACCGCTTACCTTCTATCTTCTAAATTGTGGTCCCAGGAGTTTGATAAGCTCTTGCACATGTTGACGGCGTTGCTTTCATGAGCCAAGTCCTGAAGTTGTGATGGAGTGGTTGATGCACTGTTTGGCCCGTTTACATGGAGGCCTTAGCTTAGGTGTACCCAACACCTAACCTAGTGAGATTATTCTCTTTTGTTTTCCCTTTCCCTTCTCTTACTTTCTTTCCTTTGAATAATAATGCTTTATCTAAGCATGGGAGAAGGGTAGATTCTATATTTTCTACTTCAGTTATTAGTTTGCATACTTGTTGGAGCATATGGTTTTAGGTTTCCTTTTTATTTGTATTAGTGTTTTGCATTTAGGTTTATATGCAGGATTACATGTAGGGATCGTATGGATTGGTTTGAGATAACCTCCAATGATGTTTTTGCTAGGAAAAATAGCCTTTATGAGTTTAAGTAACTTTTGATGTGTAATCCCTTTTGGTGCAAAAATTTGTGAAAGCTTTGTAAACATTTCTTGTTTTGACTGTTGTCTTGATTGAGAACTTTGTTATCCCTTACAATCGTTAGAAATAATGTTGGTGCATGGGAGTCATTTTATGAGCTTATTGTGACTTTGGTAGACGTTCTGCGAGACTTTGAGCCCTATTTGGACTAATCATTATGTTTACTCTCATGTTTCTTTCATGTGTGACTCTGCCATATTACATCTATAGACCTTACCTTAACTCATGTTAAAAAAAAGAGAGAGAGAAAAAGAGAAAAAAATGAATTAGTGATTAGCGTTAGTTGTGTAAATAGCTCGAATTCCTTTCTTTGTCAACTCATTTCCTACATGATTCATGGGGTATGTTCATTATATTTTTGAGGTTTGGTGTGTTGGTGAACTTGTTGGTTAATTGGTCTTTGATTGGTTGCCCTCTAATCACTTGGCTAAGTAGCAACACATTACCCAAATGCATTTGTCCATTCCTTTCTCTTAACCTTTCTAGCCCATAATACAAACCATATAAAGTCCCCTTGATTGTCTTGTGCATATTGCATTCCTAGTGGTGGAGAATTTGAGAGTCTTTGCAAGCATATGTTAAATTGCATCTTTTGAATGAGTCTTGAGTGAAGTTATGCTATATTTTAAACACATGAGTGGGAGTGATGCACATTTTTTAAAAGTGAGGCTCTACCAGTTTATTTAGGTCTAATCAATTCTATGTGCTTGCATGACATGCTTTGTGGTTCTCTAGGGGTGATCAAGTTTGATATTGAGCTTATGGTCTCGTACTTTTTTGAAAACCTTCTTTTCTTTCTGATTTTGAAATGACTTGTGCACTACCTAGGGCTGCCGTTGATTGACATTCTTGCTTGTGATATGCTATGACTTGCCTTCTTTAAGGAGGTTGCTATGTATTTGAGTCTCAAACGCATCTCTCCTTGCTGGTTTTCTCTAGTGCTTACTTGAGAACAAGCAATGGTTTAAGCATAGGGGAGTTAGATAAGTGCTTAAAGTGTATCTCATTTTAGGGTCATTTTGCTGCATTTTTAGGGAGAATTGTGTACTTTATGTTATAATTTATATTCCTTTTTCCGTTTTACACTTGGGTATGGTTCTTTTCTATGTTTTGCAAGTTTTGGACCATTTTATCCTAATTTGATCCTAATGAGTGTATTTTGACTCTCCACGAACACCCCTAAGTCATTATGCCCATGGAAGGAAGGAAGAACAGAAGAATTCGAGCCAGTGGTCAAAGTGAAGCATCTAGCAATTTTATCATGTAAAGAGTTGGATCGTAGAATTAAGCATGTGCTTTTCATGGATTGGATGATTCAAGGAATTGAAATCGAGTTAAATTTAACCTTTCTTTCGAAATAAATTAAATTGCGTAAACGAATTCAACTAACACTCTTTTAAGTGTCTTTGAATTAGTCTAGGTTGAAGATTTATGAAAGCTAAGTCTCCCCTTCACAAGCAATTGTCTCTCGAGATTTGCTAAGTCAAGGTCTATCAAGGTGATCTAATAGTGAGTTTCCCTTTTCAGTACTTCACTTCAGTACCTAATATAAGCAAGCAAAATTGACCAAATTCTATTCATAATATTTCAATATTAAGATAGAAGTAAATCATTCCAATCATGAAGCAAGCATAAGATTGTAGAAATAAAGGATCCAACTACGATACTACGGCCAACAAATCCCTAGATTGAATAAAACTACTCACTCATATTTCTAGTTCAACCAACATTAGAGTTCAAGGATGAATTCAAAGGGAAAGAAAACTTTACAACAATGGCAACCTTCAATGGTGCCACAATCTTCAAGCCTCCAAGAGCAAAACTTCTCCCTTCAATTCTCCTTTTGCTCCCAACAATGGCGAGCTGATGATGGTGCTGAATGCCTCTTCCTTCACCAAGACCGCGCATCCTCAGCTGCACAACGAAGGAAGATGAAGAGGTTAGCAGTTACAGGCTCACCATAGTCCATGGCAGCCAACACGGTCAGACCGTGGTGCTGGCTAGATTTGAAATCTTCTGTTCTTCTCTTGCTCCACGGGCATGAGACTTGGGATAGGTCCGTGATGGGTCAACATGCACTCAAATGAGAGTCAATTATTGTGTTAAATGGTCTAGAATCCTGCAAAAGTCATCAAAGAACCATATCTAAGCATAAAACGAGAATTGGAGCATAAATAATAACATGAAAATCATGAACACCAGAAAAAGCAAAAAATTGCTCTAAGGTGCCTATTATTTTGCTGAATATATTTTCAGGGCCCTGTTTTCTCAAAGTAGATTATCAGGTCTCTTTTATTTTGTGGAATCTATTTTAAGGCCCTCATTTACTATTTACATTTTATTTTTAGCCCTTAAACTTTTCATATTTACATTTTAGCCCAAATTCTTGAAAACTTACTTTTAAAAAATTTAAAATTGTATATGTGGTATTTTACTTACATGTAATATTCAACGTCCTCTTTCATCTACTATCAGAGCCATATGACCAAAAATAATTAAGATTGGTAAGCTAATTAATGATTAATTAAGCTATTTAACTGTGATTAGTTGTGATTAATGCTTGAATCATCACCTGCTTGCCCTGGTCCTAATTATTTGCACATTGTTCACTCACCTGAAGGAGTTATAGCACCTCAATTAAACTATATCACTGATATAGTTTTAGAATTAAAAGCAGAATTAACTAAAATTAAGACTGACCTGAAGGAGTTTAAAAATCAATTAACAGTTGTCCATCTTTTTCTTATTAACAAAGTTAAGCATAGCAAAAAAGCTACTCCCAGTATTAGTACCCCTTTTCAGTATAAATATCCTTTTTGAAACTCAAAAAACAAGATTCAATTTCCCTTGAACGAGATAAAAATCCAAAAAGAAGTAGGCAAAAAATCTAGCGAAAAGAAAGAAAAAGAAGTTAGAGGAGCTACAAAAAATGTTCGAGAAACAACAAAATTCGGAAGAATTAAATAAAATCGTGGGCGCAATTAGTGATAAACACGACATTTTGTCTGATGATAATGAAGAGACTAATAATGTCCAACTAGAAGAAGAAATATATCAACAGATAAATCTGATTAAATTAGAAGATCTTAATGCATTACCTTTAGAAGAAATTAGAAGAAAACTAGATAAAAAATATGGTAAAATAGCTGTTGAAGATGAGATTAACGAAATTGGAGAAGAAATTGACTTATATGAAACAAAGATCAATCTCTTTAAAAATGTTGTTCCTAAACCTGAAGAATTTGGTGAACCCCCTAAAAGAAATACTCATTTCTTAAGACCTAGGTACGTTCCAGTAGGATGAACAAATAATTTTTCCTTTGGGTTCATCCCAAGGAAAACCACAACCTTTGAAAAAATTGGCCTTACCCCTATTAGTCAAACATGATACATCTTAAACATTAATGGAGCTCGTAATACAGAAGAAATATTTAAGCATTAGAAAAGAGGTATGAATAGTGTCTTAAACTTAAATCCTGCATGGACTGTTGTCAATTTCTTAGATTACATCGAACATAGTTTTGCTGGCACTGTAGCTGACTGGTATGATTCATTAACTAAAGAAGGTAAAAATACATTAAGAATAATGGAAACACTAACTGCTATATTTAAAAATCTATGTAAAGAAACTGAAGCCGAATTCATCGGAGCAAAACTTGACTCCGACGAAAAAGTAAGAGAATGGCAAATAAAAATTAATAACATAGAATTATGGGATATGAAACATCTAGAAAATTACATTGCTAAATTTAGTCGATATCATTACAAAATTGGGCATAGTGAAACTAATCTTGGTATGTTCTATGATAAATTGCCATCTCCTATAAATTCCATAATTAAAGAAAAGTTCATGGTATGGATAGAAAGAACCGATCTCCTGATTCCCTTAGTTCGAGAGTCTCTTATTTAAGAAAATGGGTCAATGATCAACGTCTTGATCTTCAAAAGCAAAAGAAAATTAAAAAGCAATTCCTAACGTGCTGCGATTCGCCGCACCAATGGGGAAAGGGCCCTAAAAGAAGAAGCAAGAGAAAATTTTATAAGTAAAAGAGCTTTAATAAGCAAAGGGGAGAGAAATATAAAAGAAAATATTATAATAAACCAAATCCTAAAAAACGAAGATTTTTTAGAAAAGCAGCTTATTATCCGGCAGGGGAAAACAATTGCAAATGCTGGGCGTGTATAGAAGTAGGACATTATGCTAATGAATGCAAAAATAGAAAGAATAACAAGCTTATTGAAACTTTGGGAAGCTTAGATTATGTTGAGCTTAGTGAAGATGAGGCGTTTGACCTAACTCTAAGCAATAACAAAGGAATTGTTGAAATTATATTAGACAATGAATATGAAGAAAGTGGTTATGAAGAGACAGGTCATATGACGGAGTATAGCTCTATTAGCCTTGGTGACCTCCAAGGGGAAGAATTTGTCATAGGCAATGATCATGAGGAAGTCAAAGGAGATTGGGTTCTTTCCATAATTAAAAAAGACATAATCTATAAAAAAATCTATCTTTCAGTTAAAAAGCAAATACGTATGTGAAATGATGGAAGGAGATCTTGAGATAAAGGATTGTGAGTATGACGTTAGGGAAGTTAATCTGATTAATTGGGAGAATATCCTTTAGCATAACAAAGATAGAGAGTATAAGTATATCCATGTCGGAAGTGTCTAAGTTCAAATCACTCCCTTACAATATTATAGTAAAGATATTGATCTTTACGCTTTACTCTATGATATAAGGCACACCAAATTCAATAATCAAATTATTACAGAGATAAAAAAGCTAATTTATGTAATGGGTTAGTAGGATTTAACTATCGACTAGGATATTATGTGAGTCTAAAAGATGAATTTGGTAAAAACTTCCTATCCCTTAAGATAAAAATAGTTTGGATGGACATGAAAAGAGGGGAATATCCTTTAAGAATATTCTAGTAAATTATCAACAAATTAGATAATGTAATAGACCTAAAAACTAAGGTAATAATGATAGAAGCAGAAAAATTTGAAAGTCCTACCCCAATACAAAAGATCCAGAGGATTAAGTCCAATCCTCAAGAGATAAAAATCGATCGGTCATGGATATCTAATTTTGTCAACCCTATAAAGCTTAATAAGAAAAATATAACACAAATTGATGAGGAGGGTAAAATCACCATAAAACCTCAATTATTAAGAAGCATGAGCACAAGATCAGATTAGGGAGAAGGATCTTCATTAGCTAAAGAAGAAATTAAGGAAGATGATATAATTAGCATGACTAGTGAAATGAGTAAAATGAGTTTTGAAGCTACAAGACCCAATATAGATCGAATAATGAGTCTAGATAGGACGGTCATTCGGTACAAAACTAGAATGGCTAGTAAACCAATTTATGGGGATGCACTAGTCAAAAATATGACTACGGAGATACAAAGCCACCAATACAAATCCTAATAGCATCTATATCCCAATAAAAATATGTTTGGAGGGATATAATAAATATGAATTATGTGCCTACATAGACAGTAGTTATTCTGCATGCTTTGGGAAAAGATTATTATTTCTAGAGTTTAGGTGGAAAAGAGCTCAAAAACCTGTACAACTAAAGATAGCTGATAATAGCATTATGAGTCATAGTGAAGCAACAGAAGGGTTATCGATAAAATTAGAAGGAGTTTAATGCATTATACCAACCATCTCATGATATAATTATTGGAAATAATTTCCAAAGATTATATTTTTCATGCACCCGGACCATGAACCAGATGATATTCATAGTTGATGGTTACTAAGTTCCTATTGAAAAATTAAGTAAGCCTTACACTGATCAAAAAATTGAGTTCACATGCAGCCAGTGTGGTGAAAAGGTAATACTTGCATAGCAAAAGGGAGCACTTACAATCTCATTACTTGAGTTATCTATTAAAGAGCAGATTGTTAAATTACAAGAAAAATTACATAAAGAACTCTACTCTGATGATCCATTAAAGTTTTGGGACAAAGATAAAACCTTTGCTAAAATTACTTTATTAAATCCCATCACTTTTATCCCAGTTAAACAAATGGTGTATGCACCCCAGGATATTCAAGAATTTGATAAACAAATTAGAGAACTCTTGGATAAAGGATTAATCAGGAATAATAAGAGTCCTCACACTAGTCCTGCTTTCATGGGAAGAAATCATGCAAAAGAAAAAAAAGAAAAAGCAAGAATCGTGATCAATTATAAAAAGCTTAATGATAATACTGTTTTCAATGGTTATTATATTCCTAACAAAACTGTCCTTTTCAATAGAATTTAAAGAGTATCTTGGTTCTCAAAAATGGATTGTAAAAGCAATTATTGACAGATTAAAATGGATGAGGAAAGTATTCTTTTAACTGAATTTAGTGCACCACAAGGACATTATGAATGGATAGCAATGCCATTTGGTCTTAAAAATGTGCCTCAAATATTTCAAAGAAGAATGGATAACATCGTTAAAGTTCTTAATCATTGTTGTTTAGTTTATATTAATGATATCCTTGTCTTTTCTAAAACCATAGAACGACACAAAGATGACTTTTTAGCTGTCACCCATAGATGCATTGATCATGGCATTATACTTGGAAAAAAACAAGTGCATTTATGCTAAATAAGAAATTGAGTTCTTAAGTCTAGAGATAAAAGTTGGACAAATTATTCTACAAAAATATATTTTAAAAAAAATAGAAAATTTTCCTAAAAAATTGAAAATAGGAAGCAACTAGAAAGATTTCTTGGATGCCTTACCTATGCTTCAGAGTTCATTAAAGATTTAGCTAAATTAAGAAAGCCATTACAGTAGAAACTCAAGAAAGAAGTGAGTTGGACATGCACTACTAATGATACAATGATTGTTCGACACTTCAAAAAGATGTGTAAAAATTTTCATGTTCTTAATTTACCTAATGAAGGAGATGATTTACTTCTTGAAACAGATGCTAGTAATGAGCACTGGAGTATGGTACTCAAAATCAAAGAAGGAAAAAAACTCTGCAAATACTACAGTGGAAGTTTTAATAAAGTAGAATGCAACTATCTCACAATGGAAAAAGAAATCCTAGCAGTCATAAAGGGAATTGAAAAGTTCTTAATCTTTTTAGCCCCAAAACCTTTTCTTATTCGAATTGATTGCAAAGGGATACTTGGTTTTATGAAAAAGAATTTATTAAATATGCAAGCACAAGGGCGACCTCTACGTTGGCAATTATAACTTAACTAGTTTTCCTTCTCTATTGAACATGTACAGGGATCAAAGAACTCTCTAACAGACAGTCTAACTTGAGAACTCACCAATGGTGATCATCAAAGTCGACCTCCTGCCAGAAAATGAGAAAATCCTTAATGAAATGTCATTTCTACTAGAATGGGTTACGCTTTCTAGTAAAGTCCTTATTGATAACCTAGAATTCCATACAAAATGTAGATTGTGTTTTGGTCTACTATCTACTGCCTACCTAATAGCCCAAAGATTTTTCCTTCTAGAGTTAGAAGTTAGTTACCTTCAGTATCCTTATGATATCTAAGAAAAAATAAGTTCTCATGTTCGAGCAAAATGGATCAATGAGTGGTATGCAGCCTGCATCAACTTGTATCATCATTATTCCTACAATAT
The DNA here is from genome assembly GCA_029747015.1 of Carnegiea gigantea. NCBI lineage: Eukaryota > Viridiplantae > Streptophyta > Magnoliopsida > Caryophyllales > Cactaceae > Carnegiea > Carnegiea gigantea. Next base: position 335,862 of record JAKOGI010000543.1, on the reverse strand, counting down.
TTGGGAGTCATGGGGTATAATAATCTACTTTCCTGATAGGTCTAGAGTTGGTGGAGTTTGTTTCCTAGCAAATTCATTATCTCCAAATGACCCTATCTATAAAGCCTGGAAATATGAGATGGTACTTTACTTCATAGAAATCCCAAATCTAAATTTTCCATTTTTCTCAACCCTAACTAAATTCCAGCAATACATGCTTAAGAGAATCCATTGGATTCTTACGTCTCCTGATGGTCCAACGAAAGCTCCAGTCAGCAGATACCTAAATTTAGAGGTTTATAGTGCCTTAATTGAATATGAAAATGGAAAAGCCAAACCAGCCCATTTCTCGTCCAGCTCGTTGACTACGACGGTCCCAATGATCGACGACAAAATTGGATTCAGAGAAATCCGGTATATCTAGTTACTGACCCTGCTTTATCAAGGGCTATTGGATTTTTCAACAGTTATCAATAATGTTGGGCATTAATCGAACAAGAAAAAGCATTAATACATTGTGGAAACATTACTTTCGCATCTAATAATGAGTTTATAAATTATATAAAGGTGAAAAGTGCTGTATCAGAAGATATTTTTGATTATCTCTTTGATGTGGGAGCTGAAAAATTCTTACCAGAAAAAGAGAAGAAATATCTCCTTGAATTATTTGAAGAATGAGATCTAGAGCATCTTAAGCAAATTGATGAAGATTTTCAGGATTATCTAGATAATGATGATCTGAAAAATATAATTGAAGATGAAGGCATGCAAAATATCAATAATGATGACTAGTCTTGTCATCATTAAAAGTTCTGAAAAGTGGCTGCCTCGTCATTGTACTTTCTTAACAAGTGTCTGGTTTGTAAAATAAAGCAGTATACTGTAGCCATGTGAAAAATTAGTATGTATTGTAGCTGTTAGGGCATCCTAGATACCCCCATCCTCTCTATGAATAGAGAGGCCGAGTGCTCAGAAGGGACACAGTCATTTGAGTATTCTTGAGTACAAGAGAAGTCGAGATTCTCAATTTCTCCATGAGTAAGTATTTCTAATGATCTTAGCTTGAGTCTCTCTTCAAAGCTGTCCATTGTAATATTTTCACTTTTAAGCTTTCAATAAAAGAAGTTTCCCAGTATGGAACATTATCCAATTGAACCTTATATCTCAAAGATTATAATTTCTTGATTAACGTCTCACTATCCTTTAAAAATATATAAAACATAATTAGTGACTATGATCCAAGGTAGGAAACGAAACATATCTATGCTGTACCTGATCTAAGGAAGGTGGGATTGAGATTAGCAATCTCTGTAAATCGAAAGCTAGAGAAACGTCGGAGTCCAGCGTCGACTACGTTCAGGTAGTGGTCAAAACTCTCTAATTAAGCTTTAATTATTTTTACTGAGCATAGTGGGCTGTTAATTACAGAAAATATAATATTTATGATATAAGCAATAGATTGTGATAACTAGCACCAGTAAAGTCATCAGAAGAAGTCTAAACAAAAATGTACGCTTAGTTTTATTAAAAAGTGCCAAAAATTTGAGTATTTACATGCCAAACCTTATTTTGGGAAAAAATTGCAAATTCAAAAAGTTCAAGGACTCAGTTGTAAAGAAAACTGCACCAAGACACTATTTCGTAAAAATATTATCGCCTAATAATCAGTTTACCTAAAATAGTAGGTACTCGAAATATATTTTGAAAGCAGGGGGCCCTATAAATTATTTTCATAAAATAGTAGGTACCCAGAGTCATAAATTGTAGAAAAAGTGCTACAAAATGTCCCAAAAATGAAGTAAATAGAAGCATTTGTCAAACTTCCCAGTGCTTAAATTGTTGCTTGTCACTAAGCAACACTAAGAGCAAAAATTATTCACAACCTCCTCAGGAAAGACATTGGTAGCAGCTCAATGGCAAAGCCAATCCAAAGTTAGCCCAAACGTGCCAAAATTATTTAACAAATAGGCTAGAAAATAAAGTTTTCGAAATCATCGATAGACCACAATGTCAAGTTTGAATCAACCCCCCTAAATAATCAAATATAATCACGTCGACACATTAAACAAATGGAGCTAGTAATGCCAGTAGAATCTCACTGTAGCCATGTGTCACTCATCACACGTGTGTTTGAAAGATATAGGAAGTTTCCGTCAATTCTCATTCCATGGATTCCAATCTACTATAAGCTTGACAAGATTCTCTAGTTCGCCATCACTTGTATGCAATACACATTAGACAATGATGAGGACTTTATGAGGCTGTATTGGGGCCATGGGTAAAGGTAACAAGGGAACGAATATGTTGAAAATGTGGAGCTAGAGGCTATAGAATAAGAGCTAAAAACTTCCAATGTGCTTATGTAACACTTTCCTCAAACCTAGACAATTTAATAACAAATACATCCCCTTTCATAACCAAATGAAGAGATAAAGAGTTGAAAGTCAAATATACTTTTTACAATCCAAACAAGGCCAACACTCTTTTATTCTTTTTTTTTTCCGTTCTTTTATTCTTTTTTTTTGTTTTCATTTTGTTTTTTTTTTCAATTTCAAAGAAAGAGTTGGCTAAGGGAATATATGTCAAACTTAAATTTTAGCTCTTCTATAATCTTTGTACAATAAAACAAGGGACCTCTTATACAAGCACAAGAATACAAATCCCTTCACCAATTTACCAACGAAATCCACTAAAAATGTCTCAATGCACCTTACTGACTCCCAATCAAACTCAGTTTACAAAGATGAAGCGCTTCTCTAGTCTTGGCTTAAGGGTTAAAGAAATATTTGGCCAAAGGTTATGTTCGAAGGTTCACATCAATAAAAACATATATAAGCTCGAAGGGGCTAGCAAAGGATACATTATGCATAACAAGGGTGGCTGTTTGGTATGTAGGGTTAACACATAAAAGAATGTCTCAATCATGTCGCCTAAATGCATATGCTAGGTGTGATCTTGAAAAAGAATCCAAGTAAGTTCTAGAGAAATGATGTCGAGGAAGAGTCGCTTATGGATTAACAAGAGACTAAATTAATAAATTAGTCTTTAAAGGCTCAAAGTTACACAGGACATCTACCATGGTCATACGTAGCTCATTAGTAGACACATGCCAACATTCATGTGAAGAATCATGGCGCCAATCAATTCGCACTTAAAAAATGGTCAAAACATGAAGTTCATTTTCACAAACTCATTTTCAAACACTTTTATTTAAAATTGGTCAAATCAAAAGGTCAATCTAGACCAAAGAGTCTACCTTGTCTACAAAGTTCATCATCGGAGGATTGTTCCCTTTTTTTTCTTTTTTTTTTTTCACTTTTGTAATTTTTATTTTTTTTTAAAAGGTGAATGCATGCTCCTAATAACAATACCAAGAAAATGCCCAAAAAAAACTATGAAAAGGAATTGAAACTAAAAAGAAACCTAAATGTACCTCTAACATGCTTCTAACTACATGCGGGTAATCCTAAAATGCAACTCTAAGTGCAAGCATGAACAATATATATAATATACACACAAGAACACACCAAACCAAATTAGGCATCAGACGCCATCATTTAACTGACTAACTACCGTATGCTTGAGCAAAACATTGTCCTTAATGTGAGCACAAGTGTAGAGAATAGAAGAGGGAGGAATAAGAAGCAATCAGAAGGGAGGTGGAGAAGGAGGTTGGGGAGGCTGACCATAAGAGGTATGCCAATCTCGTCAGGTCTTAAGACAAGCCTTATAGTGCTGACAATATTAGGTCTGGGTAGCAAGCATCCCGTGGAGCCCGTCATACTGCTCTTGGATAAAATTACGAAGAGTGGTATTCTCAGAGGCAACATAAGCTTGAAGGGATACTTGCTCCTCTTGAATGGACCTAAGGGTGGCTTGAACCTCTGCATAGTCAGTGGAGGAAGGACTAGGTCCGACTTGATAAGTAAGTAGGGCTGGAAGAGGTGCAAGGCGAGCAACCTCAACATCATTAGGCACCCAGTGAACGTTGGCCTAGTAAAGTAAAGTGGTCTGCTCAACCTTGGGAAGCGGCATAAGCCAATCCCCAGGATAAATCCAGCAGAAATATCCAGCCTCTACTTTGCAAAAGTTCATAAGCTCAAAAGCAGGTTGATCAAGATGCTTGGATCTAGAAACTGCTCGAACCCAGAAACTCGATCCTCAGGATTGCGCTCAACACCCAAAAACCTAACATAACCCAATGCCTATTCTACCCTTAGTGCTAACAACTGTACTATACATTTGTCGGGCCAAGAATGCCCTAGGATCAATTTAGACACCATCTAACATACAAGATAGGAGGTATAACTCAAACAATCTAGGGACATTCAAACTATCAAACAACAAGTGAGAATACGTTGAGCCACCTGAATGTAAGGGTTCTCAATATGGATACGTTTGGAAGAACTAGTGTTGTACCTAAAATCTCCCGAAAGCTCGTCCAAAATGCATATGGGTTGAATTCATGGAGAACTTGACGGTTTGTAAGTCCACACTAGGTGGAAAACCAAATATGTTATTGAAGGTACTTAAGTTCAACTCATAAAATTACCCTTGTAAATAAAATAAAATATCTCCCACTTCATATTGAGGCCCTCGAGTGACCTCAACATGGAAAGTACTCAGAAATTTAAGTTTGAGGTCTCTATTGTAAGACCCGCCTCCGTTATTTTTACGTTAAGTTGCCTGTCTTGCTTTTTAAGTTATAAAACCATATTTTTAGTAACTGTATGAGTTAAAAGCTTATCGATGTGCTTTTGGGAGTTATAATTTTTTTTTAAAAGGGGATTATTATTATTGCTATTATTGATTTAAAATCAGTTCATGCTATCTGCGCCTTCAAATCCTATCGATAGTTTAATTTAGTCGTTATTCGATTTATTTGGTCGCTTCCTGAATGCGAGTAGGTTGTTAACCGTAGAATTAGTTTCGAGGCTTATTAAAACCGAACCTTGATATATTTGGGAACGAATAGTCGATAGAAGGCCGTATTAGTGATTCGGGTTTAGAGTTCGGGATACGAACTAAACTAGCGGTGCTTGTTGTTAATCGGCTTGTAATAAAAAGATCAAAAAGGGAGGGGTATTTTGGTAATTAGGCGCGAGGCTTTTTCTTCCTCTCCCTTCACGCGACCCCCCCGAACACACTCTCTCTCTCTCTCACTGCTCTGCGTTTTCTCCTCCTCTCCAGCCACCATGAACGCCGGCCACCTCCTCCCTCCTCACAACCACTTGTCGCCGGCGAGAGAAGGGGACGACCGGCCCCCTCAGCCACGCCAACCACCACCCAAACCTCCCCACCCCTCGTCCTCCACGACTCACGGTCAGAAACCGACCCAGACACGCACCCACCACCGGAAATCGACCATCCACGTGCCGAAATCCGGTGACCCACCTCCATCCCAGCCTCCTCTATAAATTAGAGCCAAAAATCGAGCCTCAATCCGCCACAAGCATCACCGAATCGAGGGCTAGGGTTCGAATTTGCTGGCAGACGGGCTTGGGTTCGGGTTTAGCAGCGTGGGAGCATTGGTATTTACTGTTTGAGGTTGAAACTAGGCTAACCCAAGTAAGTGTTTCTCCCTCCTAAGTTATTGCTATTTTCGAAGTTAATTTTCAGCAGTTTGATGTTGCATGTCAAGTTAGGGCTTGTTAAATTCGTTAGAAATGACAAGAAATGAGTTATTCATGCTTAGGTTCGAATCAATTGGTTGTTTCATGCCTGAAATTGAGAATTGATGTAAATTCTGTACATAAACCGTAGTCTTGCGTGAACAGGGAATTCGAATTTATATGGACATATTTAGCTTCGAATCGAGTTAATGAGTTATTGTTTAAAACGGAATTAAAATCGAAGTTAATTTAACGTATTTAGCTTCGAATCGAGTTAATGAGTTATTGTCTGAAACGGAATTAAAATCGAAGTTAATTTAACGTATTTAGCTTCGAATCGAGTTAATGAGTTATTGTTTGAAAAGGAATTAGAAACGAAGTTAGTTTGATATGTTTAGCATCGATTCGAGTCCATGAGTGTAAATCATGCTTGAATTGTTAATTCGAAGAAATTTAAACGTGTTTAGCATCGATTCGAATCCATGAATGTAAATCATGCTTGAGATATTAATTCGAAATTAGTTTAATGTATTTAGCATCGATTCGTGTTAATGAGTTAATGTATGAAAAAGAATTAATATCGAAGTTATATTAATGTGCTTAGTTTCTATTCACGTTATTTAGCTAATATATGAAAAAGAATTAAAATCGAAGTTCTTTTAATGCCCTTAGCTCCCATTCGAATTAATTAACCAAAGCACACAAATGAGCTAATTTTCGAGGTAAATGAAGGGTGTTTGGCTCCGAATCAAGTAGCTTAGCCAATAGATGTTAAACGAATTAATCTCGAAGTTATAAAAACATGTTTAGGTTCGACTCGAGTTAAACTAACTAATGCATGTAAACGAATTAAATTCGAAGCTATTGAAATATGTTTAGTTTTCACTCGAACCTCTGTTTTCTGTGCATTCATGCTTAGGAAAGTTGCTTCGAAATGTATCGTATATTTTCAGAATCAAATTATGTTTGATTTATTGAATAAAGTGTTGTCAATTCATGAATAAATGTGGCCATATGAACGCTTGTTGTAGCGCGCCGCTGAATGGTGCTGGATGCTCAGGTAAGAACCTAAACTTCACCCTTTATTTTTATAAGCTAATAGGATAATATGTTGTAATTAATGAATCGATGAATCGAGTTGATAGTTGGATGGTTTGAGGAAAGAATCATGAGCGTTCGAGGTCCTGTGGTACGGTGCTTGTGAGGAGGGAGTTCGGGTTGTGAATTGACCGCAATCGTGTGGATTGCGAGGCCATGTGTGGCTCATTGTGTTGTTGAAATGATTATGAAGTTTTTGAATGTGAAACGTGTGAATCCCTTTCCCCCTTTATGTCTAAGATGCATTATGCGTGAAAGTGTGGTGATTTGACAAAGACGTTTCTCGTGTTTTCAAACTAATAATAGCCATGATTAATAGCAAGCAATGGCCTATTTTCGCTATACAAACAGTATTTGGGAGTGAACCTGCTTGAACGGGGGAATCCCTAAAACGGTTTAGAAAAGTGTGAGTTATGTGATAAATGATTTTACCAAAAGACACAACAAACTTACTAGCCGTTATGGCCGATACGCTTTAAGTGGCTAAGATAATGTGCTGCGGACAATATGATATGATGTAATGTTAATCTAGGGGATAAGTCCAGATAAACCCTAGAGGCCCTGACGAGGACTAATGTAATGGTCCGATATGTTATATGTAGCCATCCCGGGAGTAAGAGCTTAAGCGTGAGCGTTAGGTCTCACTATGGGGCCGAGAATAGTTCTCACCCAATCAGCACTCTGTAATGATCTTATACCAGAAGTACTTTCGTACTAAGTTAGGAAAAGCAATTGGCCCTTTGCCATTTTAAACGATTAAAAAGGAAAGGAAGTTCGTTTTATGGGCCCAAAAGGCTAAATGGAATGATGTATGAAAAGCTTATAAGGGTCGTTACACGACCAAATGAAATGAAACTTCCTTTGAAGACTAAGACAACGTTTTCAATGAAAGAAAGAAAGCTTTCAATGAATGAGTTATGAAATGATCCTCAAGCATGTTTGAATGTGGATTCTTAGCCTATGTATTAAAGGAAAGCTTTCAGTGGATGCATTATGAATGATTCTTAAGTATGGTTGAACGTGGATTCTAATCTTATGTGGCATCATTGTTATCCATAGCAAATCTGTCTGAATTATAGTGTATGAGATGAGAAAGAAAGTTATAGCACGTTAAAAATTCCATGAATGAAGGCGTCTCTTCCTAAAAGAATGAACGTTGATATGTGAATAGCATGCGAGGGTGTCATATAGCTTAATATGATGTTTAAAGGTACTTAAATGCTTGATATGTGTTTATGTGTGTGATGTGTATATTATATGAATGAAATGCCAAGAAAAGTGTATTTATGAAAAGGGATAACCTTATATACACATCATATGATTGAGGGTTCATGTGTAGTTTAAATGGAGTGTTAGGAAGTTATATTATGAAAAGAAAAGATCCTTATACTTAGCCTTCGATGCTTACTCGCGTGCCTAACTGCTTGCTAGAAAAGAACTCTATCATTAAGGAACCTAGAAATATGACTGAGGGGTCGAAGTGAAGTTTATGTTTAGTGATCCTCCCATAAAGGTTCTATGAATATCTATTATGATAGTAAAGTATGGAAACGTGATATGTGACTAGTAAAGATAGTATTGCCTGCAACGGTTTTGGTTTTAAGGGGGTTGGGGGACACTCACTGAGCATGTGGTTGCTCATCCCACTATTCTTTCCCCTTTTCCCCAGGTTTTCTTTCTGACAGGAAGAAGTTGAGTCAGATAAGTCCAGAAGGAACCTATTGTTGCTTACAAGGCGTCGTATGTGCTCCTTTAAAGGGATCTTACGTGTTTAATGAAGTCTTGTAATGTACTCCTAGTTTATAAAGGTCTGTAAACGATTATTCTAATTCATGTAATGCATATGGTATAAAGGTCGCTCTGTACGGCCGTCTGAGCCAACCATCAAGTTAGTTAGATGTCTTCTTGGTTTAATTTAGCTATGTTTTGGGATGTAAATCTTAATACTCCAGTTTTGTTAACCATTGAGTTGTATCGTCCATTTCTTCTTTATTCATGAGTCAACCTGGCTGATGCACTCCGAGCGAGTGGCTCGTTGAGTTATGAACTCCGGCGTGTGGCCGTTGAGCTATGTTTTAAATGTTTTGCGCTTCCGTTGATTTACAGGGACTTATTGTAAGGCTTTTAGCCTGGAAACGGTCAGTTTTTAGGGGAAACTCTGCCCGTTTCGTCCCAGGAATTAAGTAAGAAGTTAGGAAAGCGTAACGCTTCTGGCCTAGGGGCTGGGGGTGTTACATTGATGGTATCAGAGCAAAGGTCCTGCAACTATAGGCCGCAACCTGAGTCTTGCATTTCATATAGCCGCCTAAGAACACTGTATGGTTATGTGACATATGCCTGCCTTGTGTGCAAATGTGAGTTTTATGTGAATGTTCGCACGTTTCACTAGTTAGATACGGCTTCAGTGAGCTGAATGGTTGGATGAGAGAACCATTTGTTAAGGTATAGGCCGAGTGATTCATATTGTCGTGCATGAGATAAGTGTTAGCTCAATCGAAAGTTGTTTCGTTTATATGCTTTGGTGATTTTAATCCAATGTTTAAAGAACATATGATTTGAATCGAACGATTGGAAAGCCTTAACTCTATGCTCATCTTTGCCCCTAAAATACGATTTGCTCCTCGGGCCCCATAATGGAGTTAGCAGACGTATTCAAAGGTTCGTAGAGAAAGAGCTAGAAGCAATTAAACTATTTCCTTTTGAAAGCCTAAAAGACCTTGAAAGTTAAAGTCTTCCTGATTAGCGAGCTAGGGTTTTGCTTGGACATTCAAGATCTTTTAATTGTTTGGTTGAGTCTTATTGTTGCAACCGAAGACTCGCATTTGCTTTGCAATAATGCTTGGATTTAGCCATATGAGCGTAACTTTCTGTATTTAATCAAATGATTTTGAGTGTCCACATGCCAAGGTGTATGCATTGCCGGATGTGTTAACGATTTGTTTGCAAGTGATTAGAGTTAGCTTTCTATGACTGAGAATCTCACTAGGTGATACCCCCCATATGTGAATTTTGAGTTGTTTAAAGAAATTAAATGAGATTTTGATATGCTTGGATAGAAATTAAGCAATAGCAGTGCATTTCTCTTGACTATTGCATGAAAATTATCCTCATCATCTAGCGCAATGCTTGTTGTCACCTGTACAATGTTCTTGATGTCCTATGTGAAATTGATAGTGTTCTTACTATATCAAACCCCAATGCACCTAGAAAGAACAAGGTAGAGAGAGCCTGACACGCACTTTGAAATTGTATGCCTCTTACTACGGTGAATGTGGTTGATCCAGCAGTTGTGACATTATGTGTAATACTAAGCTCGAAAGGGCTTATATAATTACTTAGACTTGTTTTAGAGCCTTGATAAGTTATATTATTAAAGAGCGAAGTAATTGGATTTCCTACTGTTAGTACATCCTTCGGTATGGTTATGCATACGATTGAGTTAGATGGACTACTTAAGTTGATCGACAGGATGGGGTAAGGGAATTACCTACTTGTTATATGAACTAAAGTGCCCCTATTCTTATGTTTTGTTAAAGTCAATATTTATCCATCTACTTAGCTAGAAATCTTGTGACCATAGAAGTTACATTCACACTTGCTTGCCTTGCGTGTTCTATACCTAATCACATCACATGCTGGCATACCCATGATCGTACCTGGATGCATGATTCCAAGGTTTATGAATGAATGTACGTGAAATGTTTGATGGCTTGGTTGATCAGCATGACATGGGATGACATGATTGAGAGTGCCACATGTAAATTGGTGAACTTCTTGGCGAACCTTAGCATTGTATTTTTGTTAGTTGTTATGAATACTACCATTGATGTTATAGAGTCCTCCCATTTGCATGTTACCATGTTACAATTATGAGTGCTAGTACTTCACGAACCTAGAGACCTATACTCGTGTGAACGTGTGAATATGGGATTGTCTAGGTACCTTATGAGACTCAATGATGTGCTTACTATACTTGTGGTCGTATCGAAATCCTCACTGCATCACTTGATCATTAAAGTGTGGAGTATGGTTGCAAGTAGGGATAATTGAAATATATCATCCAACTTAAAAGAGCTATGTCGTGATAAACACTTGTGATCCTTTAATAAGGTCGTAAAAGGGCAGAGTTACGGGCATAAGCATGTCATCTTACTTGCATATTCTCATGATATAGGAATGTTTGTTTTGTATGTGACGCTAAGTGATGCTGTGTGATGTATCCATTACCTTGCTATAAAATAAAAACTCCCGGGTTAAGTAACTTAGTTTTGAAATGCTTCGATTTTGTATACTAGTCAATGAGCTCGACTCGAATCGGATTGCTATGTGACTCGATTGTTCCAATTATCTAAGTTTTGTGATTGATGATATGGCATAACCTCTGACTTGTTGCTTGCAACATGTATATCAACCGGTTTCATGTTACCTCCATTCCCGAAACTTGAGAATGTTGAATTGCTGACACTATGCAATACTATGTCATACTATTATACTTAAACGATTCTATGTGATGCTATTATGCTTAAATGATACTATGCGGTACTAGGTGACATTTTGTTCTTCTAAATGTGTTATAGTAGTCTCCATGTTAACCGTTGTGATCCCAAAAGTGGTTTGAATTCATGTTTTAGAATGAGACTGCTAGTGTGTGACCGTAAGATGTCATTGCCTCGATTGTCATGCCTTTCGATGCCCACTTATAGATTTGCATATGCATAGATTTACTGCTCGCCATGCTAACTAAGTCTAGATGATCGGAAATCTTTGTTCTTTTTCAAAACAAACTTGATATGGTTTTCCACGCCAACTTAGTTGCCCCTCTTCAATGCGATTTGCCCTCGGCGCCTAAATAGAGCGAGTAGACGCTTGAAGAGGATTGGCGAGGAGAAGACTGGATACCATAAGACAATTTTCTTTTGATTTAAAAAGCAGTAGTGATTGCAAAATGGAACTTTTTGGAAACCCACCGTATAGATCTTACCTGCGTGCGTTCATTTTAGGAAAAACCGAACTTAGATTTAGAATTTCGAGGACGAAATTCTTTTAAGGGGGGAGAATGTAAGACCCGCCTTCGTTATTTTAACGTTAAGTTGCCTGTCTTGCTTTTTACGTTATAAAACCATATTTTTAGTAACTGTATGAGTTAAATGCTTATCGATGTGCTTTTGGGAGTTATAATTTTTTTTAAAAAGGGGATTATTATTATTGCTATTATTGATTTAAAATCAGTTCATGCTATCTGCGCCTTCAAATCCTATCGATAGTTTAATTTAGTCGTTATTTAATTTATTTAGTCGCTTCCTGAATGCGAGTAGGTTGTTAACCGTAGAATTAGTTTCGAGGCTTATTAAAACCGAACCTTGACATATTTGGGAACGAATAGTCGATAGAAGGCCGCATTAGTGATTCGGGTTTAGAGTTCGGGATACGAACTAAACTAGCGGTGCTTGTTGTTAATCGGCTTGTAATAAAAAGATCAAAAAGGGAGGGGTATTTTGGTAATTAGGTGCGAGGCTTTTTCTTCCTCTCCTTTCACGCGACCCCCCCGAACACTCTCTCTCTTTCTCTCACTGCTCTGCGTTTTCTCCTCCTCTCTAGCTACCATGAACGCCGGCCACCTCCTCCCTCCTCACACCCACCTGTCGCCGGCGAGAGAAGGGGACGACCAGTCCCGTCAGCCATGCCAACCACCGCCCAAACCTCCCCACCCCTCGTCCTCCATGACTCACGGCCAGAAACCGACCCAGACACGCGTCCACCACCGAAAATCGACCATCCACGCGCCGAAATCCGGTGACCCACCTCCATCCCAGCCTCCTCTATAAATTAGAGCCAAAAATCGAGCCTCAATCCGCCACAAGCATCACCGAATCGAGGGCTAGGGTTCGAATTTGCTGGCAGACGGGCTTAGGTTCGGGTTTAGCAGCGTGGCAGCATTGGTGTTTACTGTTTGAGGTTGAAGCTAGGCTAACCCAGGTGGGTGTTCTCGCCTCCGAAGTTATTACTATTTTCGAAGTTAATTTTCAGCAGTTTGATGTTGCATGTCAAGTTAGGGCTTGTTAAATTCGTTAGAAATGACAAGAAATAAGTTATTCATGCTTAGGTTCGAATCAATTGGTTGTTTCATGCCTGAAATTGAGAATCGATGTGAATTCTGTACATAAACCGTAGTCTTGCGTGAACAGTGAATTCGAATTTATATGGACATATTTAGCTTCGAATCGAGTTAATGAGTTATTGTTTAAAACGGAATTAAAATCGAAGTTAATTTAACGTATTTAGCTTTGAATCGAGTTAATGAGTTATTGTCTGAAACGGAATTAAAATCAAAGTTAATTTAACGTATTTAGCTTCGAATCGAGTTAATGAGTTATTGTTTGAAAAGGAATTAGAAACGAAGTTAGTTTGATATGTTTAGCATCGATTCGAGCCCATGAGTGTAAATCATGCTTGAATTGTTAATTCGAAGAAATTTAAACGTGTTTAGCATCGATTCGAATCCATGAATGTAAATCATGCTTGAGATATTAATTCGAAATTAGTTTAACGTGTTTAGCATCGATTCGAGTTAATGAGTTAATGTATGAAAAAGAATTAATATCGAAGTTATATTAACATGCTTAGCTTCTATTCAAGTTATTTAGCTAATATATGAAAAAGGATTAAAATCGAAGTTCTTTTAATGTCCTTAGCTTCCATTCGAATTAATTAACCAAAGCATGCAAATGAGCTAATTTTCGAGGTAAATGAAGGGTGTCTGGCTCCGAATCAAGTAGCTTAGCCAATACATGTTAAACGAATTAATCTCGAAGTTATAAAAACATGTTTAGGTTCGACTCGAGTTAAACTAACTAATGCATGTAAACGAATTAAATTCGAAGCTATTGAAATATGTTTAGTTTTCACTCGAACCTCTGTTCTCTGTACATTCATGCTTAGGAAAGTTGCTTCGAAATGTATCGTATATGTTTAGAATCAAATTATGTTTGATTTATTGAATAAAGTGTTGTCGATTCATGAATAAATGTGGCCATATGAACGCTTGTTGTAGCGCACCGCTGAATGGTGCTGGATGCTCAGGTAAGAACCTAAACTTCACCCTTTATTTTTATAAGCTAATAGGATAATATGTTGTGATTAATGAATCGATGAATCGAGTTGGTAGTTGGATGGTTTGAGGAACGAATCATGAGCATTCGAGGTTCTGTGGTACGGTGCTTGTGAGGAGGGAGTTCGGGTTGTGAATTGACCGCAATCGTGTGGATTGCGAGGCCATGTGTGGCTCATTGTGTTGTTGAAATGATTATGAAGTGTTGAATATGAAACGTGTGAATCCCTTTCCCCTTTTATGTCTAAGATGCATTATGCGTGAAAGTGTGGTGATTTGACAAAGAACGTTTCTCGTGTTTTCAAACTAATAATAGCCATAATTAATAGCAAGCAATGGCCTATTTTCGCTATACAAACAGTATTTGGGAGTGAACCTGCTTGAACGGGGGAATCCCCAAAACGGTTTAGAAAATTGTGAGTTATGTGATAAATGATTTTACCAAAAGGCACAACAAAATTACTAGCCGTTATGGCCGATACGTTTTAAGTGGCTAAGATAATGTGCTGCGGACAATATGATATGATGTAATGTTAACCTAGGGGATAAGTCCGGATAAACCCTAGAGGCCCTGACGAGGGCTAATGTAATGGTCCGATATGTTATATGTAGCCATCCCGGGAGTAAGAGCTTAAGCGTGAGCGTTAGGTCTCACTATGGGGTCGAGAATAGTTCTCACCCAATCAGCACCCTGTAATGATCTTATGCCAGAAGTACTTTCGTACTAAGTTAAGAAAAGCAATTGGTCCCTTTGCCATTTTTAAACGATTAAAAAGGAAAGGAAGTTCTTTTTATGGGCCCAAAAGGCTATATGGAATGATGTATGAAAAGCTTATAAGGGTCGTTATACGACCAAATGAAATGAAACTTCCTTTGAAGACTAAGAAAACGTTTTCAACGAAAGAAAGAAAGCTTTCAATGAATGAGTTATGAAATGATCCTCAAGCATGTTTGAATGTGGATTCTTAGCCTATGTATTAAAGGAAAGCTTTCAATGGATGCATTATGAATGATTCTTAAGTATGGTTGAACGTGGATTCTAATCTTATGTGGCATCATTCTTATCCATAAAAATCTGTCTGATTTAAAGTGTATGAGATGAGAAAGAAAGTTATAGCACGTTAAAAATTTCATGAATGAAGGCGTCTCTTCCTAAAAGAATGAACGTTGATATGTGAATAGCATGCGAGGGTGTCATATAGCTTAATATGATGTTTAAAGGTACTTAAATGCTTGATATGTGTTTATGTGTGTGATGTGTATATTATATGAATGAAATGCCAAAAAAAGTGTATTTATGAAAAGGGATAACCTTATATACACATCATGTGATTGAGGGTTCGTGTGTAGTTTAAATAGAGTGTTAGGAAGTTACATTATGAAAAGAAAAGATCCTCATACTTAGCCTTCGATGCTTACTCGCGTGCCTAACTGCTTGCTAGAAAAGAACTCTATCATTAAGGAACCTAGAAATATGATTGAGGGGTCGAAGTGAAGTTTATGTTTAGTGATCCTCCCATAAAGGTTCTATGAATATCTATTATGATAGTAAAGTATGGAAACGTGATATGTGACTAGTAAAGATAGTATTGCCTGCAACGGTTTTGGTTTTGAGGGGGTTAGGGGACACTCACTGAGCGTGTGGTTGCTCATCCCACTATTCTTTCCCCTTTTCCCCAGGTTTTCTTTCTGACAGGAAGAAGTTGAGTCAGATAAGTCCAGAAGAAACCTATTGTTGCTTACAAGGCGTCGTATGTGCTCCATTAAAGGGATCTTACGTGTTTAATAAAGTCTTGTAATGTACTCCTAGTTTATAAAGGTCTGTAAACGATTATTCTAATTCATGTAATGCATATGGTGCAAAGGTCGCTCTGTACGGCCGTCTGAGCCAACATCAAGTTAGTTAGATGTCTTCTTGGTGTAATTTAGCTATATTTTGGGATGTAAATCTTAATACTCCGGTTTTGTTAACCGTTGAGTTGTATCGTCCATTTCTTCTTTATTCATGAATCAACCTGGCTGGTGCACTCCGAGTGAGTGGCTCGTTGAGTTATGAACTCCGGCGCGTGGCCGTTGAGTTATGTTTTAAATGTTTTGCACTTCCGTTGATTTACAGGGACTTATTGTAAGGCTTTTAGCCTGGAAACGGTCAGTTTTTAGGGAAAACTCTGCCCGTTTCGTCTCAGGAATTAAATAAGAAGTTAGGAAAGCGTAACGCTTCTGGCCTAGGGGCTGGGGGTGTTACACATATATATATGCTCTTGCATTTTAGTAAAATGTCCCATACCCCCCCATGCAAGTAACCACCTTATGTCATCTAACAATCTCAAACGGCCCAATAATTCCTCATCGTAATAATGAGTTGCTACAACAATTGGTTCACTCAAGTAATTATATCTAGCAACATCTTTGGGGTTAGTCAAACCATGGGGATGCGGAATGTTAGCTCAGGTCCATGCATTGGTGGAAGTGCGGGAGGTCTGTTGAGGTTGTGATGGTGCTTGGCTAGATGTCCCCGCCTCCTTGATGCTCCTTTGTCTTTTGGTGGGTGCCATGGAGGTAAAAATGTGAAAAATTGGAGCAAAAATCTTCAGAATGAGGTATGAGAAAGGAAAAATAAAGAATTTGACTAAAAAAGAGGCAGAATTAGAGAGAGAAGAGAATAGTTATGGAAGAAGGGTGAAAGTGAGATGAACTTGGGGACGAAATGGTGAAAGAGGTGAAATTTGTTTGAGAATGAGACATATTAAGAGAAAAGGGAAGATTTTGAGTGAAAATGGAGTGAAAATAGGAAGAAGTGAGGTAGAAATTGCAGGTTTAACAATGGAGGGTTTAGAGAGAGAAATAGAGAGGTAGAGAGTTTTGAGGTAGAAGATGAAAGTGAGGGAGAGTAAAGGGTCATAGCGATCAAAACCCTTGACCATGACGTTTAGCAGTCCACTATGGACCATGGGCGATACCAAGGTCTGACCGTGGTGGCTGCTAGTTGCATAGTTCCTCTTTTTCTAGGCTGGGATGCTACGGCCGTATTAGAAAATACGGACCGTACGTGACCAATCCCTTGACCATCTTTCTTTCTTTTTTTTTAAAATTCTTTTTTCTTTTGTTTTTTTGTTTTTTTTGGGGTCTCCTTTTTTCTTTCCGTTTCATTGATGAAAAACTACATAAAAATGGAAATCAAAGCTGTAAAAGAGCTTGGGCTGCCTCCTAAGAAGAACTCTTTTAAGGTTAAGAGCTTGACCATGCTTCTACGTGCGCTCGGGATCGGTAAGGGTGTGGACGATGACCTTTTTTCAATGGGGTTGCCCACAAGATAAGGCTTGAGCCGCTGTCCATTTACCTTGAATGCACCAGTGGATTCACTCTATACATCTACTGCACCATGAGGATAAACCTTGATAACTTGAAATGGTCCCGACCACCGAGATCTCAACTTGCCCGGAAATAATTTCAGCTTAGAATTCAACAAAAGGACCATGTCACCTTCTTTAAATCTCTTCTTCGAAATGTGCTTATCATGCCATTACTTGGTCCTTTCATTGTAAATGCGAGAGCTCTCGTAAGCCTCTAGCCTTAGCTTATCAAGCTCACATAATTGCATATCTCACTTTTCACCGGCCACTGTAAGATCAAAATTGAGCATCTTAATTGCTCAATAAGCTTTGTATTCCAACTTGACCAGTAAATGACAAGATTTTCCAAATACAAAATGGTATGGGGGAGTGCCTAAAGGAGTCTTGTAAGCGGTTCGGTAGGCCCAAAGAGCATCATCAAGTTTAAACGACCAATCTTTTCAGGATTGATCCACCGTCTTCTCCGAAATACTCTTCAGTTCCTAGTTACATAGCTCGACTTGGCCACTCATTTGGGGATGATAAGATGTAATGACTTTATAAAAGACCCCATACTTCTTCAAAAGTGACTCAAGTGGCTTGTTACAAAAGTGCATCCCATTGTCACTTAAAAGAGCTCTTGGTGTGCCAAATCTCATAAAAATATTTTTCTAGAGGAACTTTATGACAACCTTGGAATCATTGGTTGGGATGACAATGGCTTCCACCCACTTAGAGACATAGTCAACCACAATGAGGATGTAGAGATTGTTATAGGAAGGAGGAAAGAGTCCAATGAAGTCAATCCCCTACATATCAAACAGCTCCACCTCAAGAATGCGACTTTGAGGCATCTCATGTTGGTTGAAAATGTTACCCGTTGTTTGGCATCTATCACAAGTCATGACAAATTTCCTTGTATCTTTCAAGAGAGTGGGCCAATAGAAACCCGCTTCGAGTACCTTTGTAATAGTCTGGTCCGGGCTAAAGTGGCCACCATAAGTCGAAGCGTGTAGGACACTATGAACTTCATCTTTCGGCAAACATCTTCTATACATTCTGTATGCACACAGCTTGTAGGGAAGAGGTTCCTCGCACACATAATATTTGGCATTAGAAAGGAATTTCTTCCTTTGTTGATAAGAAAATCAGGAGGCAGCACCCCACACACCTTGAAATTCACCAAACTAGCATACCACGAGGTGGCTTGGTGAGAAATAGCAAATAGTTGATCATCTGGGAAAGAATCATCAATTGAGAGCTCTTCACTAGGAGTGACCTCGGCCTAGGTGGGACAAGTGATCCGCTACTACATTCTCCATTCTGGATTTGTCTTTAATCTCCAAATCAAACTCTTGAAGGAGAAGAATCCATCGGATGAGGCAGGGTTTTGAGTCGAACTTCTTTATTAGGTGCTTCAAAGCGGCATGATTAGTGAAAATAATGACCTTCAAGTTTATCAAGTAAGACCGGAATTTTTCCAAGGCAAACACAACTGCTAGGAACTCTTTCTCTATCGGGGCATAATTTACCTGAGCCTCATCAAGAGTTCGACTCGCATAGTAAATAGCATATGGCTTGTTATCCTTTCTCTGGCCTAAACTGCCCCTAATGCAAAATCGCTCGCATTGCACATCACCTCAAAAGGAAGCCGCCAATCCTTGGCTTGCATCACCAGAGCTGTAATCAATGTCTCTTTTAACCTGAGAAAAGCACTCAAGCATTCTTCATTAAAATTAAGAAGCACATCCTTGATAAGCAAATGGGCAAGCGGTTTTGTAATTTTTGAAAAATCTTTTATGAACCGCTAGTAAAAACTGACATGTCCAAGAAAACTTCTCACACCCTTTGCAGAAGTTGGTGGGGGAATTTTTCAATCACCTCCACCTATGCTTTGTTTACATCAATGCCTCTATTAGAGACAATATGACATAAGACAATTCCCTCTTGTACCATAAAATGACACTTTTTTTAATTCAAGACCAAATTTGTATGTTCACACCTTTTTAAGAGCTTAACCAAATTATTCAAGCAATGGTCAAATGTTATAACATACACTGAACAATTATCCATAATGACCTCTATTATGTCCTTAATAAAATTAGAGAAAATGGCCATCATATAACGTTAGAAAGTAGCGGGGCATTACACAGCCCAATTGGCATTCTCCTATAAGGAAATGTACCATAGAGACAAGTAAAGGTGGTCTTTTCTTGATCACTAGGGTGAATAGGGATTTGAAAGAAATCCAGAATACCCATCTAAGTAACAAAAATATGAATTCATGGCCAACCTTTCAGGCATTTGGTCTATAAAGGGAAGGAAAAAATGATCCTTTTGGGTGGCCTTATTCAATTTTCGATAGTCAATACACATACGCTATCCCGTAATAGTCCTAGTAGGAATTAGCTTATTGTTCTCATTTTTAATGACCGTAATCCTCCCTTTCTTAGGTACTACATGGACCGGGTTTATCCACTTACTATCAGAGATAGGGTAGATAATGTTGACTTTAAGTAGTTTCAAAATTTCCTTCTTGACTACCTCTTACATATTAGGATTCAACCTTCTTTGGTGGTCAATTAAGGGATTATGATAATCTTCTATAAAAATACGATGCATGCATACAGACGGGTGAATTCCTCTCAGATCACCATGAGTATATCATATGGCCTCATGATGCATTCTAAGTATTCTAAGTAGAGAGCCAATTTAAGATGCACTTGGACTTGCATTAACAATCACAAGATAAGCAGAATTAGGCCTAAGAGACTCATATCTCAAAGAGGAAGGGAGAGGTTTCAATTCTACTTGGGGAGCACACTCCTCATCAGACAAGGGCTTTGCATCACTTACCAAGGTTTCCGCTTTAGCTAGCATATGTGGAACTTCTGGAGAGGCTTCCAAGAATTGAGCACACATTACTACTTTGGGATTTGCATCCTTTGTAGAACTATCATTCAACATAAAATGCTCAAGAGAGTCATCAGATTCAAGGTTAGAAATGGTTTCCCATACCAAACTATCAACCACATCAATCATATGGCATTCATTAGAAATGTAAGGAAATTTAGAGGCCTTAAACAAGTTGAACTCCACATGATCATCACCTACATCAAAAACAACTTACCATTTTTGACATCAATACGGCACCTAGCGGTGGCCAAGAAAGGCCTCCCAAGAATGATGGGGGTGCGCATATCCTCTTCAATCTCAAGCATTACAAAATCCGCTGACATATATAAGTCCCCCACCTTAATTGGGACATCCTCTAAAATACCCATAAAATATTTCACAGAACGGTCCACTAATTGTAGGGAAATGTTGGTGGATCTTATTCCTCCTAAGTCTAGCTTTTCACACAAAGAAAGGGGCATCAAACTCGCACTTGACCTCAAACCGCACAAAGCACGTTCAATAGACACTTTCCCTAATAGACAAGGGATTGAGAAACTATCGAGATTCTTAAGTTTAGCAGGAAGCTTGTTTTAGATCACAGCACTACACTATTTAGCCAAGGCAACAATCTCATGCTTTTCTAGCTTTCTTTTATTAGACAAAATCTCTTTCAAAAACTTTGCATAAAAAGGCATTTGAGGCAAGGCATCAGTAAATGGGGTATTAATGTAGAGTTTCATCAAGACCTCCAAAAACTTTCCAAACTGCAAATTAACCTTAGTCTTAGCCATTCTTTGAGGGAATGGTAAAGGCGGAGTGTAAGATTTAGGGGATGTTTCTTTAGGGTCTTTAGGAACCATATTAGCATCCATCGCAACATCATCATTATGCAAATCAATAGATGGAATAGACACCTCTTTCTCAACAATCTCAACATTACCATCATCCTCAGCATGCAAAGACTCATCATTAATTACCCCTTTAAGCCCCTCAAGTTGTTTACCCCGTCTTAGGATCATAGCTTTGTATTGCTCCCTAAGATTTGGCTATGGCTTAGTTGGGAGTCTACTAGTGATGTATCTCCCAAGGGTTAATGCTAAAACTCAAATTAAGAGTGAAACCTTAAAACTAAGAGAGAATACAATCAAAGGAAAATCAATAAAAGTGGGGCGCTAGAGGCTGGTTGTGAGGCAGCAACAACGTGAGGTAGGGGTGGAATTTAGAATCAAAGGATTTTAAATGGGAAAAGGAAAAGAAACTTGATGTATCTTCAGAGGACTAAATGAAAATCAAAGCTAGAAAACAAGCAAGAACACACGACCTTGCCAAACTGAAATTCTAGTTTAACTTCCTTTGAACCCGTGACGATAATCAAGGTAAATGGATAGTTCTAAACCTTTGTTTGGATATAAAAATGCCACCAAATGAAGGTTTGGGGCCCCTAAACTTGATTAAGACACAGAAACACTACTTAAACAAGTTTAAGACTTCCCTTGAACACCACCTTAACCGGCCTAGTTAAGGATAAGCAAGTTTAGTATTTGAATGTGCAAAGGCACAAGAGCAACAAATGCTCTCAACTTGGTTTTTGATTCAAATATGATATATTAATCTTACAAGGGCCGTGTACTATGCTTAAATACAAGCTAGCAAGCACACAACCAAGCACCTACACACCTTAGAGCTTTCCTTACTAGGAAGGAAAGGTGTTACTTACACTAATACAACCGGTTTAGAGCTAGTTAAGTACAAAGTAAGCTTAAGCTAATCTAAATACATCTAAACCATAAAGTAATGCAATACTAATGTTTATTACATATTAATCAACTCATACTTAACCTTAAACATGCTGAAAGCTAACTAGAATGCAATTGGCCAGCCGAAATGCAAAGGCCAATTTACGGCTATCCAATAAGAAGTAAGAGACATATTTGTTTGCAGCTTGGCTCCCATTGGTTGCTCTTTTCAATGGCTTTCTCCTTTTGCATCTGATCATTTAGCCTTTTAGAGAGCTTGGGACATGTGCCACTTAGCAATGGAAGGGAGGAAACCCTTTGCAGAAGGAAAACAAGCTGCTGCTGCCAAACCGGGTTCACAGGCATATTCTGGCCAGTTTCCTAACTTGATTTAAGCTTAGCAAAAGTAAGTATGATTGTGTTTTCAGGCCATGGGGGGAAACTTTGGGATGTGTATAAACCCTGCCAACAAAGAAATCAAGGTTAAACCATGTTTAAGTAGGTTAACTCTACTAAAACATTTTACCGCGTAGTTTTGGACCAAAACTGGCAGGTTTGACAAAATGACTTGATCTCTTGGGTTTCTTTGGGTATGATTGGAATTCAAAGCTTGAACCTAAAAGTAGACATCTTGGGGGTTCCAAAAACGTAAAAATCCAAGGCTTAAACAAAAACTAGGCATAACAAATCAATGCCCAAGACCGGGTACGTTCTGGTTGATCTGGGCAGTTTGGACACCTTGGGATTATTTACTAATTTGAATGGGTAAATGAAGTCCAAATGGGATGAACCTTGATTTGGTGCAAAGCTAACTTCCTGAACTTCAATCCCAATGAACAATATTAGATTTAAACCTTAAAGAGGTTTAAGTAATTAAGCTCTCAAAAATCAGGTTTGCTGCTGGAAGCAAACCATGACCTGCTGATTTAGGTCTTAAACAAAATAAGGATGATTTATTCATCCCTTAATCACCAAAATGAAATTACCTAGCTTGATTTGTTTCGTTAGATCAAGGGGCATGGAGGGATCTCCATCATCCTCCCTTTGTTGAAAAGGATTTGTCCTCAAATCAGATTAGGTAATTACCTTCCCTTCTTGAATCAAGTTTGGCTGAAATAAAATCAGCCAATCAAAAAGTCTCTTTTGAACTTAGAGGCTCTTTTCTTTACCTTCCCCTTGCTGATTGGAATGGTGGACATAGGGGACTCCTGGAACTTACTTCGAACCATTTTTTCATATGCTCTTACTGTAGAATTAGGAGCTTTCAGGAGCGGTTCTGAAATGGATTGACAAAAATTTGGTTTGAGTGTTTTGGGTGGGGTGGAGTGGGTGAAAGGATTGGTGGCTCACCAAAAGAAATGAAAAGTAGGCTATGATGTTCCCTATCTTTTGGTGGGTGGTGGGTGCCTAAGGTGAGCATTTCACCTTCTTTCGCCTCAATGTCTTTCTCCTCAAGAGTATTCCTATCTTTCTCTTGCACTTCATCCTCCTTCTTTGTGATCTCTTCTGGACCCTCCGTAGTTTCTTTCTTCATTACGGCCTCCCATTCAGCCAAAGTGATGGTTTCTTGATTTGGGAAGACCCAGGTTATGTGACCAAAGCCTTGATACTTAGAACACCTTTTAATGCTCATAGGGGCAAGGTTGGGTCTGTTTGGAGGGACTAGGCTTTCCCCGAACATTGACTCATGTTTTCTTATCAGTGCATCAAACCTTACTTCTAGGGTCATGCTTGTAGCATTCATGCTTGAAGTATATTACTTAATCAAGTGAAACAACACGAAATGAGGGTGGCACAGTTGTGCTTAATGGCACGGGGTGGCCGTGCTGATTTTCTGCCACACACGGCTAAAAACAGCCGATTTGAGGTTTGTGTTTGAGGATGTGTTTGAGGTGGTTTTAGGGCATGGAGGGTTGGCTTCAGGCCAAGATAAAACTTGCTCTGATACCAAATATGATGTATCTCCCAAGGGTTAATGCTAAAACTCAAATTAAGAGTAAAAGCTTGAAACCAAGAGAGAATACAATCAAAGGAAAATCAATGAAAGTGGGGCGTTAGAGGCTGGTTATAAGGCAGCAACAACGTGAGGTAGGGATGGAATTTAGAATCAAATGATTCTAAATGGGAAAAGGAAAAGGAACTTGATGTATCTTCAGAGGATTAAATGAAAACCAAAGCTAGAAAACAAGCAAGAACACACGGCCTTGCCAAACTGAAATTCTAGTTTAACTTCCTTTCAATCCATGAGGATAATAAAGGTAGATGGATAGTTCTAAACCTTTGTTTGGATACAGAAACACCACCAAATGAAGGTTTAGGGCCCTTAAACTTAATTAAGATACAGAAACACTACTTAAACAAGTTTAAGACTTCACTTGAACACCACCTTAACCGGCCTAGTTAAGGATAAGTAAGTTTAGTATTTGAATGTGCAAAGGCACGAAAGCAACAAATGCTCTCAACTTGGTTTTTGATTCAAATTTGACATATTGATCATACAAGGGCCATGTATTATGCTTAAATACAAGCTAGCAAGCACACAACCAAGCACCTACACACCTTAGAGCTTTCCTTACTAGGAAGGAAAGGTGTTACTTACACTAATACAACCGGTTTAGAGCTAGTTTAGTACAAAGCAAGCTTAAGCTAATCTAAATACATCTAAAGCATAAAGTAATGCAATACTAGTGTTTATTACATATTAATCAACTCATACTTAACCTTAAACATGCTGAAAGCTAGCTAGAATGCAATTGGCCAGCCGAAATGCAAAGGCCACTTTACGGCTATCCAATAAGAAGTAAGAGACATATTTGTTTGCAGCTTGGCTCCCATTGGTTGCTCTTTTCAATGGCTTTCTCCTTTTGCAGCTGATCATTTGGCCTTCTAGAGAGCTTGGGACGTGTGCCACTCAGCAATGGAAAGGAGGAAACCTTTTGGAGAAGGAAAACAAGCTACTGCTGCCAAATCGGGTTCACAGGCAGATTCTAACTGATTTTTAACTTGATTTAAGCTTAGGAAAAGTGAGTATGATTGTGTTTTCAGGCCATGGGGGGAAACTTTGGGATGTGTATAAACCCCCCCAACAATGAAATCAAGGTTGAACCATGTTTAAGTAGGTTAATTCTACTAAAACATTTTACCGCGTAGTTTTGGACCAAAACTGGCAGGTTTGACAAAATGACTTGATCTCTTTGGTTTCTTTGGGTATGATTGAAATTCAAAGCTTGGACCTGAAAGTAGACATTTTGGGGATTCCAAAAACGTAAAAATCCAAGGCTTAAACAATAACTAAGCATAATAAATCATATGCCCAAAACCGGGTACATTCTGGTTGATATGGGTAGTTTGGACACCTTGGGATTATTTGCTAATTTGAATAGGTAAATGAAGTCTAAATGGGATGAAACTTGATTTGTGTAAAGCTAACTTCTTGAACTTCAATCCTGATGAACAATATTAGACTCAAACCTTAAAGAGGTTTAAGTAATTAAGCTCTCAAAAATCAGGTTTGCTGCTGGGAGCAAACTATGACCTGCTGTTTTAGGTCTTAAACAAAACAAGGATGATTTATTCCTCCTTCAATCACCAAAATGAAATTACTTAGCTTGATTTGTTTCCTTAGATCAAGGGGCATGGAAGGATCTCTATGAACTAGGGGGTGTGGATAAGGGCTAGCTTGTTGGATAATTTGAACTTCCAACATCTTGTTATAAGTAGTAAGCACATTAGAGGCTAATTGCTTTATATACTCATCTTGCTTTTATTATACCAAAAGCATATTATCCATCATGGCCTCTAGGTTGGACTTTTAGGGGGATTGTTGGGAAATTGGAGGTCTTTGAATCCCCGAGCGGTTGCCTAGTATTCATTTGGGACATGAGGGAACGGTTAGGCCTATATGAGAAGTTTGGATGACTTCTATAACCCGGATTATAAGTATTGGAGTTAGGTCATTGGTAAGTCTCGGGTTGAAATTATTGACATGATTGACTTGGTCGCTAGTGTTTTCGGCAAAAGGACTCCCAACTTGGCAATTTTTAGTTAAATGATCAATAGAACCACATGTTTCACATGATAGGGGAGGGGCACTAGAATTCACAACATTCACATTCAATCGTTCCAACTTTTGAATAACAGCATTTTAGTGTTAAGCGAAGTAAGTGCATCCACTTTAAGCTTACCTC
The DNA here is from genome assembly GCA_029747015.1 of Carnegiea gigantea. Taxonomy (NCBI): domain Eukaryota; kingdom Viridiplantae; phylum Streptophyta; class Magnoliopsida; order Caryophyllales; family Cactaceae; genus Carnegiea; species Carnegiea gigantea. The sequence continues at coordinate 309,912 of JAKOGI010000543.1, read as the reverse complement.
CAACCCACTTGGGTTCACCTTGTTCATTGGACAATTGAAAATTGTTAAGGGCCATCTCCTTGATCAAATTATAAGCCTCATCCTAAGTCTTATTCATCAAGGTTCCCCCTGCTGCCACATCAATAGTAGACCTTACAGTTTGGGTCACTCCATTATAGAACTCTTGAATAATCATCCATCATTGAAGGCCATGGTGAGGGTGTAACCGCAACAAGTCTTTGAATCGCTTCCAAGCCTCATAGAGCATCTCATCATCCCTTTGGGTAAAGTTAGTTATTTGGTTCCTCAAACTTGTTGTCTTGCTTGGTGTGAAGAATTTAGTAAGAGAGGCTCTAGTGAGCTCATCCCATGTAGTGATGCATCTAGGAGGCAAAGAATGAAGCCTTGCTCTTCCCTTGTCCCTAAGTGTAAAGAAAAATAGTCACAATCGAATGGCATTGATGGAGACTCCGTTGAGCTTCACTGTGTCACACACCCTAAAAAGACTGATAGGTGTAAGTTTGGATTTTCCAATAGGGTGCCCCCAAATTGGGATTGTTGCACTATGAAAATAAGAGCTGACTTGAGCTCAAAATTGTTTGCGTCCACGTTAGGACGAGCAATGCTTGAGGTGATGCTTTGGACTCCTGGGGTAACAAAATTCCTAGGCATCCTTCTTTGCTCACCTTCTCCTCCCGCTATAATTGGTGAGGTCTCTTGAGCCTTGCTCCTTTGTTTCTCAAGTCTTTACTTCTTCCTCCTTAAACAGAAAGGCCTCTCATTCTTAGGATTGGGTTCGTACAAAAATGAACTTCACATAAAAAGGGAAAATTCTTGCAAACATAATCACCAACACTACCAATGCAATTAATAGGAAGAGGAAAATAAAGTAAAGCACTTAGTCAATTTTGTAAGATTAACTCAATAGTTAACAATTTGGTCTCCATCAACGGCGCCAAAAACTTTAATTTCAACTCACTCATGTAAGCGATTCAGTAGGCCCAAAGAGCATCATCATGTAGTTTTAGGTTTCCTTTTTGTTTACATTAGTGTTTTGCATTTAGGTTTGTATATACGATTGCATGCAGGAATGGTGTGAATTGGTTTGAGATAACATCTAATGATGTTTTTCCTGGGCAAAATAGCTTTCGTGAGTTTGAGTAACTTTTGATGTATAATCCCTTTTGGTGCAAAAATTTGTAAAGGTTTTGTAAATATTTCTTGCTTTGACCTTTATCTTGATTGAAAACTTTGTTATCCTTGGAATTGTTAGCACTAATGGTGGTACGTAGGAGTCATTTTATGAGTTTAATGTGACTTTGGTAGATGTTCTGTGAGACTTTGAGCCCTATTTGGACAAATCATTATATTGGATTTGTCGTGGCAACGACAACAAAAACTTGATACAGCCACAAGTGCTCGTTGGCATTAGAGCAAATCAAGCTCGATCCCACAGAGACTGATCAAGCTATTGAGTTATGCTCCATCAAGATAGGCTAAGCAAATCCAAATTTGAGAATGAATTTAACTATGCTACTTATCTAATCTACTGGGTAAACAACCAAGGAATTTAATCAAATTAAGTAATTTTTCAACCCAAAAATTAATCAAGGGCCCCTTCTTTAGATGGATAATTCTAAAAACCATAATCAAATTATTAAACCCCTTTTTCAAGGTGGAATGAAATTCTTAAATCTAATCCACTACCATTTCTCAAGGATTTTTGATTAATCTAAGATCATTAAGAATGCGATTATCAGATTTAGGAGTTTCTTAAATGGTGAGTCTTTTTCAAGATCCCACTCACTTAACTCGAATCTTAGTTTTTCAACATTTAGTTTCACCTTTTATTTCTTCATCAAATGTCTAAAATAAGTAAGAAATTGATCAAGTTTCTGACTAACAAATTAAATCAACGTCTAAGATTCAAAAAAATAACCCAACAAATCCAAAGCACTTTTAGATCAAAATAATAATTGATTCATTCACAAGAATTCAATTCAATTACAAGATTAACAATCCAAAACGCAAGATAAAAATGAATAATAATATGAAAGAATAAAATCTAAAGAGAAAAGAGAAGAGAAGGGAGAGGGACTGCTCAACTGATGCTTACTTGAACCGTCGTTGCAAATCCGATCTGGAATCCTTGCAATCTTCACCTTCACTTGTTATCAACTCTCTATAAATCTAAATCCTGATCTAATTAGAATGGAGTGGAGTGTGGAAAAAATAGAATGGATAGGATGTGTATAAATGAGGTTGAGAGCACCCTTTCTATAGTGAAACTCCTAGAAGCCGAACAGCCTTAAGAATTAATGGAACTAAAACTGCCTAGAAGTTGAAAAGCCACGAGGAAACAAAAAGTCTCAGGGGAAATTAAGATACCATGGATCGTAGGCACCATCACGAAGGGTCTATGGTGACCACTGGCTTGATAGTCTTGAATTCTTCCTTCCTTCCTTCCACAGGCGTAATGACTTGGGGGTGTCCAAGGAGAGTCAAAATACACTCATTTTGGATCAGATCGGGGTAGAATGGTCTAAAATCTAGAAAACATAGGAAAGAACTATACCCAAGTGTAAAACAGGAAAAGGAATATAAATCATAACATAAAGCACGTAGTTCTCCCTAAAAATGTAGCAAAATGACTTAAAATGACATAAACTTTAAGCAGTCATCAGGAGCTTGGCGAGTTATAGGGGAAGCAAGGATTAAGTCAAGGGATTTAGGAACACATTATTAATAAGCTCAAGGGAAAGAGGTGGCATCGTAACCACAACCTCCGCACAAGACTCCCTGAGAATATGCTTCTTATTAACATTAGACCTACCAATCCTCAGACCCATGATCATACAAAATAGCATCACTTTCACACTTCTCAGACTCCTCGGGCTCTCCCAAGTGAACCAAAGAAGTAGGGGGCATGCATAAGTAGGACATCATCATGGAGTCCAAAGGTATGCTAGTTTAAACAAGAGATGCATTTGGGAAAGAGTGTGAGGGGACATAACCATTTCCCTTATACTCATAAAAAGAGTATTAGCTTGAAATTCAAGGGTCAAAGTTAAAGAAGACTCCACAACACTCGGGTGGGAAGGTCCTGCCTCAAGGTTGGTCTTATGCACATAGGTAGAATGCACTCCTTATATTGTTTAACTAACTTTGAGAAGTAGTCTTTGAATGCATTTGTCATGTTGTCATTAAATCTCTTAGGTTTTTCATTCCTAGATCAAGCATAGAGATCATAGCAGCAACATGTGGTCAAGAGTTGTTATCACGGCAAGATGATTTACAAATGTTGTTCGGGCTCAAATTTTGATATTTTACACCTTGATTCACCTAGATTTTAGCTGATAATAATAGTTAAATTACGGTGTCTATTACTATTTTATTAGTTTTACTAGTAATAAGTAGGATCGCTCAAATAGTGGATGATGGATGCAAAAATATATGAAAACTTAAGAACAAGAGCCCGAGTTAACTCTAGATGATAAACGCAGAAAGCCATGAGTCACAGTCGAATTAAAGAGCCACAAAAATTGCAGAAGAAACAAGCAAGAAAAGAAGAACCACAAGGTGGCACGGGCAAGCCCTACTGCTTGGCATGCTCGTGCTAGCCTTGTTCCTTGTGCTGCTGTTGTTGCTGAATTCCAATGTGTTGGCACGAGTAGCCCATGCTAAGTGGCACACCCATGCAAAGCTTGCTATTCAAGGCCTATATACACCCTTTTCTCTCATTTGTAATCAAATGGACTTGTAGGTAAATTAGAAGTAGTTTTTGGCCTCTAGGTTTTCTCCATCTTATATAGCCACCTTAAACTCATTTTAATTCAATCCAAGTTCAAGTTTTTACTATTTTACATGTTTTCTCTCTAGTGTCTTGCAAATTTAGCTTTCTTCTTAATTTTCTATCTCTACTTTCATGCTTCATTGCTGTTGTTCAAGTTGATGCTTTAAGTTGTTGATTTTGGCATTAATCTTGGTTTGGTATTAATGCCTTGCATACTAATCAAGTTTTATGCTCTTTGTTTTTTACTAATTAATATCTATCTTTCTTCTTTGAAGTATTCAAATTCTATCTCTTTCCCTCTTCTATCAGGTTAGGATTTTAAAACCTATTGTTTCAAGTTTAAGTTTTTCTTTGTTTTAGTGATTAAGGGTTAGATTAGTCGCTATTAGGTTAGATTAGTGCAAATAAATGCAGAATCGGCCACCAAGTCACTTCCCTCTTTGCTCTAACATTGGAGGACCAACGTCCATTGTTGTATTTTAAGCTTTTAGGTATTTTTTTCCTTTCTACACCCTCTCACTAGCTAGTCTAGTGCTTTCATTAGTTAATTATTAGTATGCTTTTAGACTTGCGTTTTTCTCAATTTAGTCTATTGTGAGTTTTTCTTTTACTAATTATGATTAAGCATGTTTAGATTGAGATTGGGATTTAGTTAGCTTAATTGTGTTGGTTAGTTTTATATTTTTGTTTAGTTATATGTTTTAGTATTTACTATTTTCCGTAGTTCAAATATGAACTAGATCAATAAGTAACTTAATTTCAACACTATCCTGAACGATGACAAATTTTCTCTTAACTCCCTAAGTACTAGTCAACAAATATCGCATAGAAGGGGAGTTTATTATGGGAATTGGGAGGATGTCATTTCAGATTCCATAACATAAATTGCCTTAGGAAATTCCACATGGAAAGGGAAGGGGTTGGGAGTAGCATGATTAGCCTTTTCAAACTCATATATGTACCAAAACATCCATTTCAGTAAAACTTCTGCTCCGTCAGCACTTTTGGCCAGAAAACCATAAGATGCTATATGGACACAGGTTGAACCATTCACACCCTCATTCATAACATTTGAATTTTGTATATCTCATAAACATAACCATTTCAAGCATAACGAGTAAGATAATCATGTAATTAAGCAAAATATCTAAACAATAATTCATGTTCATGGCGCGAGAAATGTAGAATTACCATCTTTTTAAAAATTTACAAAATTTTTGACTTTAGGGGTTTTTAGATTCTCAGCAAAGCTAATCATGACAAACTAATCTAACACACAACTACCAAATTAAGTACATACATGCTAGAAGAAGAAAAAAAAAAAGGACCTAATTTTGCGCCATCATCCCTAGTAGTGGCTCCATTTTGGTTGGGTCATTCTTGTGGCAGTAGAGGGAAATTATTATCTCGCAGGGTGATGAAAAAATCAAGTTACTTATTAGCTAATGTAGCATATTTGTAAGCTAATCAAGGTATTTTATAAAACTACACATGATTAACTAAACTAGCTACTTACTAATCCCAATCTAAATATGATAAATTAAAATAATTGTATAATTAAAAAAACAACATAAGACATGATTCTAACTACCATTTAACTAACAAAATGTCTAATTTAACTGGGAAAACATAATGCGGCTAAGTAAGAATAGAGAGATAAAGGCACTTCAAAAGCTTGAAATCCGACAATAGAGATTAGACGTCCATTGTTGGAGCAAGGGGGATTGGAATTGGTGATCATACTTCATTTATTTACAATTAAACTATCCTAATATCGCTAATCTAACCCATAGCTAAACAAAATCTAAAATTTGGGGGGGGGGGGGGGAGGAATCCCTTTTTAACCTCTTACTTCAAAGAGGAAGGAGGTTTTGGGAATTGCAACATTAAAAGAGAAATAAGAGCCCCTGAGAAGAGAGAACAACAAAAAAACAAGATTAAAGGGCAATTCATCAAACTTCAAACATCAACTAAATGAAATTTGGTAACTATAAATCATGAAATCCAAGAATAAAATAAGAGAAAACATGAAATTCCAAGCAAATGAAAGTAGAGAAGATAGCAAAAGCAAAATTCATTAACTTTAAAGCATAAATGACTTGATTATGGCTCTAAATTAAACTAATTCTACACTAATATGTGCCTAGTCACTAACTTAAGCTAAAAGATAAGCCAAACCTGCTTTGTTAGGGGTTTATATACAAGTGCAGTCGAGGGCTAGCTTGGGCGTGCTAGTTGGCACAACTTGGCTATGCGAAGCCCTTGAATTCCAATATCAACAAAAATTCAGCAGTCATGTAGGCATGGGCTACCTATGTCACCCCATTATTCTTCTTTTCTTTCTTATTTCCTTTGCACTTGTATGGCCAGTCAACTCCTCCATCCCTCATGGTTATCTTGGGTTGTTCTTTAGGGTAAAGCTAGGTTGCTGATCCAAACTTTCTATATGTTTTTAGCTCATTATCTTCCATTCAAGCAATTCCCTTTATTACTAAGAAAACACTAATAAAAGACCTAATTTAAGAATAGCAACAGCTAAGATTTGGGTGAAATGAGTCTATAATTCTAAGCTAGAATAGAAGTCCACAAAGAAATAAAAGGTAATTCCAAAGCAGATAAATATTCATTCAAATGATGGCTCCATTTTCAGAGACACCTGTGAGGCTTGAGGGGTAGATAAGAAGGTGGGGCTGAAGGTAGTAGGAGATGGTCGAGAAGTAATTGAGCGAATCAACCATACTTGGAGGAGCAGTAGAAAAACTAGGCATGAAGCCCCCATCAAGGTGATGGTCATTAAAACCTAGTTACCAGAGGCAAGCCCATATTGATGTAAATTGTTAGCAACTGCTAAGGATGAAGGTAAACTTCAATTGGTCGTTTCTTAGTGTTTTACCCATGAGCTTTAATGCCTTTGTCCTATCTACACAATTCACTCTTTTTAGTGGTTTTCCCCGGAGGGTGGTCTATTTTGTGTATGAAGTAGGTGGTTCCAATTTTATTTTTGAGTGAGTGGTTTCTTAAAAGCTGGATGTATAATGCTTATATTGCAGGCATCCAGTTTACTCTTTTTTTAATTTTAGTTCCTTTAAGCTTATTAATGATGAAAAAAACCCAATATTGTAGGAATTCAAGATGACATAGCATGGTGTATGTTATTTGTTGATAATATTGTCCTAATAAAGGAGACTGAGGATGTAGCTAACAATAAGTTAGAAAAGTGCAAAAATACTTTGTATTCCAAAGTTTTCATACTGAATTGGTTGAATATTAAATATTGAAAATGTACGTTCAACGAAGGGGAGCAAAAAGCAGTATAGGATGTCACTGTTCATGATACAGTAATACTGAACGTTAGGAAGTTTAAGTACCTGTGGTTCAATCAATGTACAAAGCAATAGAGTGATCGATGATAATATTGGTCATCGCATCAAAATTGGATGACAAAAATGGATGGGCGCATTTGGAATAGTATGCATTAAGAAAATACCAATAAAGCTAAATAGAAACATTTACCATATGGTGGTTAGCCTAGCATTGTTATATGGCTCACAGTGTTAGCAACTAAGAAGACCTAGGTTCAAGAATTGATGGTTGCAGAGATGTGGATGATCAACTATAAGTGTGGTTATACGAGATTGGATAGGATAACAAATGTATTCAGTAGAGCAAAAGTACGGGTGGCACACATAAAGTAAAAGACAAGGGAAGTGAGACTTATATGGTTTAGACATATGATGAGAGGGGATATAAACCTAGTTGTGTAGACGGGTGATATGATTGATCTTACAGAACATAAAAGCAATAGAGGAAGACCAATAAAGAATTGGAGCAAGGTAATTAGATGGGCAATGAGCCACTTGGGACTTACACAGGACATGATTCTTGATAAGAGCCTTTGAAGGTTTAAAATTGGAGTAGGAGATCTTAAATGGTTAGTCATTCACACTTTGGCTTTTAGGCACTTACCGAAATTAGAGGTTGTTTGACTTATGTATTAGGTTGGACTTAATATCTAATACTCTAATTTCAAATGTGTTTTAAAAGAATTTCAACTCAAACAAAATGTTTTTTGAATATTTTTATAAGTATCTTTGAATTGATTTCTTTATTTGCTTAAGTGCTTGTAAGGATAAGATTGAATATAATTGGATCTCCCTAAACCTTGTGAAAATGGGATTTACACCACAAGATGTTTTTGAGTTACCAACACATTGAAAATTTAATTAAAGGACCTTCATTAAGTTCTAATTTACGTGAGATCTACTCATATATATCAAACAGTTACAACGATGTTGTACACTTGAAATATACTACTTTACAAATCGTTTAGCAATGTAAGACAAGGTGAGACTTTTATCTGAGAAACTGTAGAAAGTACAGGTTTGGAGACTTGATTAAGCTTAATGAGTTGTGTGTGTGCCAAGATTGACTATCAGTAGCGTGTGCTCTAATGTCTAGTACCCTTTAGTTATGGTCTTAAATTAAGGGAACATGCTAACTAGTTGTTCTACTTTTATCCTCTTAGTACGATACGCTTCTTAGGCCTACTTTTGAGGTTAGTTAAACCATTGATGGGCTAAAGGCAAGTGGGTTATGCATTTGCTTTAGGGTGTACGAAAATTGCTGGGGTTTGGGAAGGGGGTTGAAAGTAAAAAGTCATTATATATCCAAGGTTTTATAAAAACTATTTTAAGGGCTTTTTAATTGGACAATGTAAGGCATTCTTTATTTCATGAAACTATTCTAAGGCCATCCGCAACCTACTCCATGCATGTCAGGGTCTGGGCCCACGAGTGACATGTGTCGGCTTCAACCGGCGACATGTGTGGAGTAGAACAGGGATGGAATTCTGCACAGTTCCATCTCGCAAGTATTTTTTTTTTGTCATTTTCTGCATCCAAAACGCATCGTTGCATAGGACAGTTCTGAATGGACTGATGCGTTTTGATGTGTGGCAAGCAAAAACAAGGGAAAAGCTAGAAATAGGGGTTCGACTTGGAAGTTGGGTCAAATTTTTGGGCTGCGCATTGTAGCCGTTGCTTCCAACGGCTATTTTGGGGGTTTTGTTGTATTTTTTGTGATTGATAATTGTAAACATAAATATGAAGGCAGATGTGTGAAAAATGAAATTCAAATTTTCTCTCATTTTCTTAATCTGAAAATACTATTTGTAGTTGTTTCGAAGTAAAGTGTTGGAAGTGAAGAGGAAAAAAATTGCGGGAAGCAGTAAATAGTAATTATTTGGTTATGATTATTGATTTAATTAAATTAATTGTATGGAGTTATATTTTTGAACTAATCATTTTTGTTTATGGTGTAGTTGGTAGATATTTGGGAGGTGTATTTGTGAGCTTGAAGAATCAAGATAAAGTGAGTGAATGAAGAAATTACTAAGAAATTTTTATTATACATATTTATTGTTAATCGTATGTTTAAAAATCCAAAATTTTCATTAGTTTGACAGAAATTAAAATATGTGAAATTGAATATGGGTAAGTGAAGTATGAAGTTTTCATGAATAAATTTGATAGAAATTAAAATGAGAAAATTTTAAAATTTGAAAATTTCATTAATTTGATTGAAATTAAAATGTGTAAAATTGAAAATGAAATGAAAATGTTTAAAATGTGATGTTGTATTTAATTGTTCTCCACATTATTCACCCATGTTTTAGAACTTGGAACAATGTTTGTAAATTGGAATTTAATTTAGGTGTTAGTATAAAATTGTACTAGAAATTTAAATTGGCGCTTGACGTTTTGAATCTTGGAAATTAAATTTACGTTTAATTCATGTTGCAATGTTGAAAATCTTTTGCATGTTTAATCAGAAAAGATGTTACATGTCTTAAGCCTTTGATGGTTATAAATGTTTATGTCATGTATTTACATGGTTTATTAAATTTATAAGCTTAGTTAATATGTTTACATGTTAAATTTAGTTGAATTTGAAAATTGTTACAATATATCTTACTTAGTTGTTTGATACATGTGACACATGCTTGTGTTCTTAGTCAGTAGGTAACATGTAAATATGTTTACAAATTTATGCCTTTTATGTGTAGAATTAAATTGAACATTTACATCTTTAATTGTAAAAGAAGCTAGAACTTTATCTTTGTAGGCTTATTTACATGATTATAAAAAGTGATATGTTTAATTTTTAATTTTATGGTTTATCTTTTAATTACACTATTAAAACATGGTTAAAGACCATACAAGTGTAATTTTTGAAGAAGTTAGAAATCTAATTTATACTTTGCAATGTTTAATTTGTCTTTAATTATATATTTGTTTGATTTATTAAATTTATAATCTTGGTTAATATAGGGTGAAAATTAAGTTGAAGTTAGAAATTATTACAATATATTTGTAATATTAGTTCATTTGTCTTATAAGTTACAAATTGAAGTGTGATATGAGTTTGTTTGCAATATATTTGTAATATATATTGTATGTTGATATGATTGGACTAATCTGATCATGTTACATGTTCTATTAAATGTTAAGTTGGTATGGTTGATTTATTAATTCTGGTATGTTCATGTTGAATTAAATGTTAAGTTAGTATGTTTTAGTTAATATGATAAGATGTTAAATCACATGATTAATTTAAAGATGCTTATGTAATATGTTTATTTTTTAATTGTTAGAATATATTTATGTACTTAGGCAATTTGTTTGATAAATTTGTAATCTCAGATAAATATTTTTGTTAATTTCATGTCTAACTAATTGAATTTAAATAATTTAAATGTTAACTTAGTATTCCTTAACTTAGCTTGAATTTGTCATTGAAAATCTTATTTTTTGATTTAGTTGAAATTTAATTAAGTAGTTGGAATGAAAAATTGTTTGCTACAATGTAGGTGAACATAGAATAGGCCCAAATGACACGTAGTCAGTCATACACCTACTTACCGGGAATGAGTCACAATGTGAACCTGAGAATAGTTCAAACCTTCCCGCACAGGCCCCAAATTGGCATCATTACCCACCACCACATAACCCTCCACATTATTCCCAGCAACACCTGCTATAATACCCCCAAAATTGGCAATATTATCCACCACCACAAAGCACCCCACTACAAAGTTTTAGCTACCGATTAATACCCCCTCCATGTTGCACACCCCAACCTCCTCACATGATCTCATCAGCTCCTTATCCTCTAGCTAGTGATAACCTCACCAATAAAGAAGGTGGTGTAGTGCCGCCTAAGCAGACATTAGAGGAGGATCGTCACTTAGTCATGTTATGGATTAATGTGAGCACGAATCCCATCACTGGGGCGGATCAAAAGTTAGCGGGTTTTTGGACTAAAGTCGCCTACAGCTTCAACCAGCAGGCTCCCGATGGAGCTACAAAGAGAACAGGAAAGGTTTACAAAGGCCGTTGGAACCGAGCTGCTCCATTAGTGTCCAAGTGGTATGCTTGTGTGGCTCAGGCATACCGGACGAACCCAAGTCGTGCAAACGAGGACGACATTATACAAAAAGATCAAGATCTTTATATTGCTATGTGGCAAAGCCTTTGGCTTTATGCATTGGTGGCTGTTATTGAAGGACCAACCCAAATGGGAGACCTTCTGTGATCAATCTACCGAATCATCTTCCAAACGGTTGAGAGTAAATAAGGTGGGGGCGTACTCTGAGAGTGACACCCCTAGCACCCTCGGTACCCCTAGCACCCCTGGAACGCTTGCAACTCCTGCCAATGAAGATACACAAACTGAAGAAGTCATTAGGCTTATCTGCCCCATTGGAAGAAAAGCTGTTAAGAGAAAGGTAAAGGAGCAAATTGTAGACCCAATGTTGGATCTAGTGACTAAAGAGATGTCGACTTTAGGGCAAACAAATGTCAAGAACAACACCATGTTTGAGCAATATGTCCTAGCACAATAGAAGAAGGCGGATACAGCTCTGAAAACTGTTGAATTAAGAGATCGACAATAATCCTTGAACGAAAGTGAGCAACCTCTTAAGGAGATGAGGTACGAGGACAGAATTATGGGAATGAACATTGTGGAGATGTATCCTAAAGATCAACCTCAATATGACCCGATTTAAGAAGAAATTAGGAGTTGCTGCCGTCAAAAATCGTCCTCTTCTAATGTTGACATTTCTTTAGATTGAATACTCTGTTCTAATTTAACAAAATGGTTGCTAGGTTATGTTTATGGTGTTTTTTGTTGTGTTTTAAGGAAGCATTAGTTGTATTAGAAACCTTGTTATTTGTGCAATGAAATATTTATTTCCATGTTGATGCATTGATGTATAAATTCGCAATTACTTGTTTCAAAATTTTTTCTCTAAATGTTAAAAGGTTAATTTCCTCATAGATAATTTATATGTGACTTACATTTGTAACTTTATGTTTATATGCATAGGTATCCTACAAAATAAGTGATTCATCATCCTCCTCTATTTTGCCATCCTTATCAGATGGTTTGAGCTTCATCCTAGAAAAATCTAGTGATGATTCACCAATATTGGAAAATATCATCAACAATGAAAATGGCCCGATGTTATTAGAGTTGGCTCTAAAGATTAGACAAATTAGACAAAAAAATTGGGCTTCATCATCATTATCGCAAAGGCTAAGAAAGAAGAAAAGATTTGTAAAGAGAGATCCGCAAGAAGTACACGATGACCTATGCAAAGACTACTTAGCTAAAGATTCTACAACGAAACCCATTTTCGGCGTAGATTTCGTATGCAAAAGCACTTGATCCTTCACATAGTTGATGCCTTGGAGAGTTTTTTTGAATACTTTCTGTTGAGGTACAATGGTCTTGGTATGTGTGGGTTGTTGCCACTCATCAAGTGCACTACAGCCATACGAATCTTGGCTTATGGTATATCGGCAGATTGTGTCGATGAATACTTAAAAATTAGTGAAAGCACAACTATGTAGTGCATGAAAAAGTTTTCCACTGGGGTCAATCAAGTGTTTAGGGAAGAGTATTTAAGAAAACCAACCCAAGTTTAGGTGCATTGTTTATTACAAGTGGCAGAAGCCCATGACTTTCTGAGTATATTAGGAAGCATTAACTGTATGCACTAGGAATGGAAGAATTGTCTATCGGGTTGGAAAGGAGTGTTTGCAAAAGGGATATACAAAGTTCCTACCTTGATTCTTGAAGTTGTTGCTTCTTAAGACCTTCAGATGTGACATCCATTCTTTGCGTGCCCTGGAAACCTCAACGATTTAATGTTCCTTCACCAATATGATGTTTTTCAAGAGGCGTATGAAGGCTGGGCTCCAAAATGTGAATATGTTGTCAACAATTGAAAGTACAATATTGGGTACTTTTTGTCTGACAGTATTTATTCGAGATGGGCCGCCATCGTGAAGACTATTCCCCTTCCTTAAGGAGCTAAGGCAAAATTGTTTGCTGAGCATTAAGAGTCTATTAGAAATGATGTGGAGAGAGCATTTGGGTTCTACAAGCTTGCTACTCCATCACCTGTGGCCTTGCTCGAAACATGGACAAGGTTGAATTAGTTATGATTATGAAAGCATGTGTTATGCTTCATAACATGATCGCCGAGGACGAGTGTGATTCGTATGACCTTGTTTTTGAATATGATGATGTGAAAGACAACACCCTGCAACCTAATATCAGACGGGACCATCATCCATGCTATGCAACCTACCTTTATAGAGTAGTATAAGTTCATGACCCAGAGTTATATGCACGTCTCCAATTAGATTTGGTTGAAGAAATATAGAATCGACATACTAAACGATGATCATCGAAAATGTAGTTTCTATGTGTTATTTGTCAATCTTGTGCGTTGTATTTTTTAAATAACTAAACGTTTCTGTTGTATTTTTTAAAAAATATCGAATCTTTGTATTGCAATTTGTTTTCAATATTGATCCTTCTTATTGTATGGTTTTTAATTGAATTGCACTTTCTATTCTATCCATTGTTATGGCCAAGAAAATAAATATTTCTTAATTCCATAAATAAAAAACATTCATATAAGATACAAAAGTTAAAATACAAACACAAAATTTAAATAATAAGAAAATTTAACATATAATGATCCATTTTTATGATCAACAAAGTAAATATTCCTTAATTTTGAAAATAAAAAACATTCATACAAGTTACAAAAGTTAACATACAAACACAAAATTAAAAGAATAAGTAATAAATTATGTTTAATGCTGAGGTCAATGATAAATATTTAATTTAATTATCCTGAAATGAGTTTTATTGGCTGAGAAACTGAATGAAATGCAATTGAAACTCCTACTGACGTGGCAGACTTGAGTTCCAGGCTGGGAATGCCCTAAGAAAACTACTTATGCTAACAACTATGGTATTGGAAATTATACCCACACCACATCAACCTTCTCTATTAGTTTTATGAATTTAATAATATTTTATTCAAATACAGGAAAAAAAAAGGAAAACATAAAAGCCTCACAACGACGGTACGAGAACAAACGCATGACCTACCATTCAATTTAAGATCTACAATTTTCTACTGTTGCCTATCACTTCTTTGAAGAGTCGAATTTTCTTTGTTCAATTTGCCAATGGCACCATCCTCCAAAAGTAGTAGCTTCAGCTCAGGAATTTTCTTGGTTTAGATTAGCAAATTATTTTGGATTCAGAGGATGAAACCAAGGTGAAGAAATAAAGATTTAAGAGAAAAAATGGGAGGGGTTTAATTATGTGAATGAATGAATGAGTAAATATACAGCTCTCTCAATAAGGGAAACTAAATAAGCTACTCTGTAAGTGACTGCAATAACAATTAAATAACAAAGATCGTTAGTTATGACCCTAGCTATTAAAGTTGATGTTAGGAATAATATTAGAGCAACAATAATAGTGGAAGCGATAGGATGAGTTAGAGATTCAGAATTCAAGTGAATAACAGAAAACAGAAATAAGAAGACAAGAGATTTAACGTGGAAAACCCAATGCGGGAAAAACCACGGACGGACCACAGCACCAGAACAATTCACTATGAGCAGGAAGAATACAACACGATCACAATCACCACAGTGATTTGATCTAAGAGCAGAATTACAACCTCTCTATTGTAATCTCTCACAAAGTACTTCTACCTCTCAATGTATGTATGAGTACTGGAGTGATTTTAGATCCTAAGTATGTCTCCTTTATATAGGGGCAGGAAGGCTAGGATGAGGAAACTCTAGCCACCACAGTATCTTGATCACCAAACCTCATCTTTCCAAAAAGAAAAAAAAATCTTCAACTCAAAATATAAAAATAATATAATTTCCATAATATAGAAGATCTCAAGCACACAATATGATCTTAGATTCCAAGTAGCCGGTAAAAGGGATTTGGGCCATAAACCCAACAATCTCCACCTTGGACCAAAATCCAACACTGCTCTCTGACTCTGTCATCGCACCCCGAAGGGTGACACCCCTTTCAAGGAGCAATGCCCCGAAGGGCGCTCAAATACTGGGAATGCCAACTAAGTCCAAGCAATGCTTGAACTTAGCTCTGGGAGATGACTTATATGAACTTTTCTTCATATAACCTGTCACAGTAGATGCATGCAAGACATAGAGGCCTCCTTGCCTCAAACCCTTCAGCAGAATCCTACTGCCCTTTGAGACCTTCAAAACTCTACCTTCAGCTGAATATTTGCACCCTTTGGATTCAAGGGTGCCTAACGAGATGAGGTTACGCTTCAAGTCAGGAACATGACGAACATTCGATAAAGTCTTGACAATACCATCATGGGTCTTGATTTTAACAGTGCCGATTCCAGTTACATTACATTGGGCATTATTGCCCATGTGAACAATAGTTGAGTCAACTAGATCATATGTTGAAAACCAATCCTTGTGAGGACACATATGATAGGTATACCCAGAATCAAGAATCCAATCTGAATCGCTCCATCCTTCAGTAGAGGTAGCAAACAGAACGTCACCATCAGAATCAGATTCAGCAAACGAAGCTTCAGCAGGCTCCTGAGAATTATCTTCTTCTTTCTCCTTCTTCTTTTGCAGTTGCCAACAATTAGCAACAATATGACCCAATTTACCACAGTAATTACAGGTCTTCCCAGCATGAGGATTTTTAGACTTAGAACGGTTCTTACTCCTAGTACCGTTCCCCTTCTCAGTTGTTATACCCCTTACTACTAATCCCTCAGTAGAATCAGCATGAATGTCAAGATCAAACTTCTCCTTGGACAACAGGTTTAACTTAACATCCTCAAACGATATAGTATTAGAATTACTATATAGCATAATCTCCTTAAAGTGTTTATAAGAAGGGGGTAACGGCACAACAGGCAAAATAGCCTTATCCTCATCCTCAACTTTCACATCTAGATTCTCCAAGTCAATAAGAATAGAGTTAAACTCATTCAAATGCTTTTAGACAGGGGTACCTTCAGCCATACGAAAGGTATACAACCTTTCCTTCAAACGGATCTTGTTGGCGAGACTCTTCGTCGTGTAGAGTTCCTCCAGCCGAGTCCAAAGATCCACCGTAATTGTCTTATCAAGCACCTTTCACAGGACATGTGGTGCCAAGCACAACTGTATGGCTGAAACCGCTTTCAGCTCCAGTTCCTCCTATTCGTCCTCCGTCAACGACCCACGTCTCTTCTTCACATCTTCAGCCCACTGTTCTTTTGTCATCTTCTCAGGTTTCACGTGAGGTCCCTTTTACTCCCTGTTGACAGAGGATGAATATTTTCATGTCATCCCTGTTGAGAATATCACACATGAGTAAAGAAGTCCCACATCGGGAGTTTGAGAAGAAGGGTCATGGTATATAAGTCAAGTGGGCTACTCCTCCTATTGCTAATTGGTTTTAGGATGGAACCTCACTTGGGCTTGTTGCCATGGACCTTGGTTGAAGTGGGCTCCCTCCTTGGATCTCCCCAACAAGTGGTATCAGAGCCGATGGTGCGTTCAGCTAGGTGACAAAGGCGTGGCATGGTGGACCCCGTGAATGAGCTTGATGAAATGACACGCAGGTGTTGATCGAGCGATAATACGTGTGCTGCAGCGTGGCTGGTGGTGTGGATAAGCTCTTGATGATGGTGGCTTGACACATTGGTAAAGGCTTCCGCTCAAGGGAGATCTTGTGCATTGATGTGGTGCGAAAGAGACTCATGGGTGAGGGGGAGATTGTTGAGAATATCACACATGAGTAAAGAAGTCCCACATCGGGAGTTTGAGAAGAAGGGTTATGGTATATAAGTCAAGTGGGCTACTCCTCCTATTGCCAATTGGTTTTAGGATGGAATCTCACTTGGGCTTGTTGTCATGGACCTTGGTTGAAGTGGGCTCCCTCCTTGGATCTCCCCAACAGTTGACTCAGTAGAATCATGAAGTTTATCACTCCCCCTCAAGCTAGAATGGTTCTAGGAATTGACATGCCAAGCTTACATAGGAGTCGTTGGAATTGGGCACTAGGCGGGACTTCAGTAAGAACATCTACCAACTTGGATGTAGTAGGCATATAACTGGGTAAAAGCCCTTCAAGCACCTTGTCCCTTGTAAAATGGCAATTGATTTCTATATGTTTTGTTCATTTATGAAACACAGGGTTGCAACATGCAAAGATGATTGATCATCACAATGAAGAGTGATAGTAGTGAGATTTGTGACTCCTCGTTCATTAAACAATCTCATTAACCATACATTACTTCAAAACCACCCTAGGCCATAGCCCTATACTCATCATCTGATGCTAAGAGAGGAATGAAGCAATGGTAAATATCCAATTACAAATGTCCTTGAGCTAAGACGTATTACCCAGTCTAAATCAGAAGAAGTTCCAATAGGAGAACAGGTTGGAGATGTTCCCCAAAAAACCACAAAACTTAATTGGCGAAAGGCTTTAAGCCATACGCACTATGTTGATTTGCCTTGAATATAACTCAGGGTATGTAAATGAGCCTGAAGATGGTTGGTCTTGCGATTTGTAGGAGTTGGCTATAATATTAGACAATAACACTAAGATTTGGTCTTGTGTGGGTAAGGAAAGTTAGTTTAATAATGCAAGATTAGGCAAAAACTCTCTTATCAAGGAGCAACTTGTGGTTAACAGGAAGTGTGTACCAGGATGTCTTTTGAAGGTGTAGCCACAGTCCCGTAAGAAGTCCTTAATGATAATTTATGTCATGACGACAATACTCCTTGTTGAGTTTGATCCACTTCTAGACCAAGAAGGTAATGCAGTTTCTTATAATCTTTAATACCAAATCAGGTATTCAAATGTTGCTTGACATGCTAAATTTCCTCCTAGTATGATCCTGTAATTTGAATATCATCTGCATGCACTACTATAACTTTAATAGTTGCAGAAAACTTGTCGAGAAATATAGAATAATCACTCTTTGCTTGAGAGTACCCCAAGGAAGTCAAAGTATATATCTTTGAGCTTGCTGAACAATTGCCTACTTGTGTGCTTCAGACCATAGAGTGATTTATATTCTACAGACATTGTGCTCAAAGTTCAGAACCTCTGTTGGCATTTGCACATAGACTTCTTCATTTAATTCTCCATGCAAAATGCAGTGTTTATATCCAGTTAGTACAGTACATTCTCCAATCTTTTGCTGCTGAAAGTGTTGTAGCCATTTTAACTATAGGAGAGAAGACTTCTGGGTAGTTAATGCCATATTGTTAGCAAAAACTCCACTAACTAGCCTTGTTTTTAACCTTTCCAAAGAATCATCAGACTTGACCTATGTCTAATAAACCCATTTACATTTGTAGCCTTCTTACCTCGGGGAAGATTAATAATAACCCAAGTACGATTGGTTTGTAATTTTTTTAATTTCTTTGTTTATAGCTTGCACCCATCCTAGATGTTAAATATCTTATTCATATGAAGTCGGCTCTAGATATTCTTCAATGGTAGAAATGCAGGCCAAATGACAAGGAGACAAGGTGACATGCTGCTGATCGTTTGTCTGAAGTAGTTTTGGGTGCTCTAGGTGATCTCCTATGCTGTGCAGCAGGTTCAGTGATAGAAACATCATTTTGCTGGGTAGGGATGACGTGGTACTGATCTTCTAAATGTGAACGTTGATATCTGAGTCCGAATATATATGCAGGAGTTGTGTGTTCTGATTACTGATCACCAAGAAGAGGCATTAAAGATAAATCTAAACCATGTTGAAATCTTAAATAGGGAAAACGAGATTCATATAAAATAATGAACAATTTACATAATTTTCCATTGAACTATGGTGAAATAATTTTAGGGACCACGATTTTTGAAAATTAACGTATTGGATCTTTGAACAATTAAAATTTCTACAAATGGGAGTGACAGCACGAAAATACCTTTCTTCGATAATTTCACATTGTTTTCTCTAATAACATTTTTAGGAATGGCAATGAAATATCAAATAATAATTTCACACTATTTTCAATTATTCAATAAAAATTAATAATAATGATAATGACAATAATAATAATAATTATTATTATTACAATATAATTGTTATTACAATTATGATAATTATTATTGTTGTATACTATTATGTATCAAATTATATTATACTATGCAAATAATAACAATTATTATTATTATTCTTATTACTATTATTGTTGTTGTTGTTCTTGTTATTATTATTATTATTGTTGTTGTTATTATTATTATTATGAACACCACCTTTGTTTTTATATAATGATCTCACTCTAGGAGATTTTTATTGTTTTGGGTCTTTGGGGGTTATGATATGGTAAAATTTAGTTTTTGATTTTACTAATAATTTAATGAAATTTTATAAAATAACTTTAATGACACCTAATTAAAACATTGAATAAAGGTAATGTAATAATTAAAAATTAGGTCTTGTTAAAATAATTATCAACATTATACTGTTAGCAGTTTGAAACCTAAATATATTTATATAATCAAAATATGACTTTTTCAAATTTGAAATAATTTAATCACAATGTATCTATTTCATATTCTGTACTCATAAAAAGGGTATTACTTTGGGTTATTTTTTTTTGATGATTTAGTTCTTTTTGTGGTCATAAATCTTTTCTTAGACAATTTCACATAAGCTTATCGTGAGACAATACTGCCACGTCATCCTACCTACAATATACCACGCCTTCATGTGACGTCGTTTGTGCTACACGTGCGTACAAAAAGCCTAAACAGTTTCATTTTTCATTAGGGATCTTCTCGGCTCCTGTTGGACCCTCGTGCTTCACACTGTCACCGCTAAAAAGTGTAAACAAGATTTAGCCTTTGTCTACTTTTCAGTCAATCTCGTTGAGAAAAATCCATCGCAACCTTGTTGTACATTTTTGTTTGGTCATATAGTTCTGGATACCTTTTATCCCAATCAAAAGTTATTTGGATTCATTGCTATGATTGATACGTTCATATATAGAGAGAAGGATTTGTCGTTCCTTTGTCTGGAACCTTCTGCCCTGAAATCCACCGCCTGAACTCAAATTAGCGGCTCCGGTTCATCATAGTCTCTTGCAGTGTAGAGGTGACTAACATAGTTTGAAGGGTCGATTATTAGTTAAACTTTCAATGCATATTAAAAAGGTGATTACTATCCTTGAATCTAATTAAACGTCACGGCTATAGGTTTGGCTGGATGACTAACATTAATTTTAATTTCTCAAAACATAAAGGGGTGTCTATCATTATAGTAATGACAATTGACTATTATTTGTTAATGACGGATGACTACTAACATAAAAAGCATCGAATACTTGTGGTTGGTAAGTTGTGACTGTTGCGAACAAGAGTTACTCTTGTAATCAAGAGGAGTGACCATAATAATCAATGATGGTGACTATTTCCATATGAAATTTTATTAAGAGGTTAACTAATGCAAATAGTCTAACACAATAATCAAATCTAAAGGGGATCTGTTGTACAAAAATGTCGTAAATCTACGGTGTAGTTGTAACTAGCAACCAACAAGGACGGGTCATATCCATAGGAAATCTGCTTTCCACTTCCAAACTAATCGATCTACTCAATCTAGATAAATCAAAGTTGTAGGTTTGGATATAAACTAAGAGAATGATAACAACTAAGGAATTGAATAAGAGAACAGAATATTAAAACGCCTAGGTTGGGACTAACTGCACAATTATACCAGCAAATAAGTTACTAACCCCATCAAATAAAACTAAGCATGCATTATGAATGAATAGATTGTCAATCAACCCCATCTCCTCTCTCTCTCAAGGGTCGAAGACGAATCTTAGAACTAAAGTCACTTGTTTTCATGGGACTAGGTTAAAAGATTGCAAGGTTTACAATCTGTAATCTCAATTAGAACTGCAATTATTTTTATATCAATATTCTAATTATCTGCTAAGTTATGCTAGGTAAAGATTTTGTTTCTTAACGCTCTCCTAAACCCGAATAATAATGGATGAACGCTCTTTTGAGAAATTCTTCAAACAAATAGTGCGCATAGTAGAAATCATGAACACAAACATGGGGAAAGTAAAGGTTTTAAGGCTGAATAATGATTCAACTAAATATAATCAATATTAATCCCAACCTAAGTTGGGGAATTTATCCTAGAATCATATTAAATACCGCAATCACAAAGCTCAATTCAACAGACATGGTTGGCACAGAACCCTGGAATAACAATGAAGAGTAGAGAGAGTCAATAGACAAGCTTGAATTAATCGTATGGGAAAAGTAGAACAATCTTTAATGGTGGCAATTCAATCCAAAAGTGTTGTGGAAATATCTTAACAAAACCCTAGAAATCGCCTAGGAAAAGTATTCTCGAAAGAAAAACAAAATGTCTTAAAAACAACCCCCAAAAAATAATTAAGTCGCGAAAAATTGGGGAACATACGACCGTGCAAAAAACGCATGGCCAGTTGTGCAACTTTATAAGAAATTTTTGCCCTAAGTGCATGGCCATGCAAAAGTGCACTACCATCTGTGCAACTTTCTGGCTTCAGTTTCTGACTTGTACAACTGTGCTTACATGCACGATTGGCCATGTAAGTGTCTTTCCTTTGATTCCTTAAGCCTTTAACCCTTTCATTCAATCCTCGAACCCCGTTACTTCCCGTAGCATTACTCGTCGTTAATTTTTGAGCCAATAAGCGCTAAAATTCTTCTAATTAAGACCAATGTGCCTACAAAAAGGAGATTCAGTCCGAATAAGATAATCATAAGCAAAGAGGAGCAAATTTTTGCCAATTCTTCAACTAATCTTAGGGAATATGTGAAAAAGCTTGGTGCAATTAAAGGGTCCAAACGGTGAAACTAGAGGTTTATCAACTCCCCAATACTTATTTTTTGCTTGTCCCCAAGCAAGACTACTTTGGAATAATTAGAAAGGAAGATGAACCTCTAAATATGCCATCCTCAAAAAGAAAGGGATGACAAATCAATAAATCTAGCTAAATCATGCATTAGAGGCGGCCAAGTTAGGGTGTGAAAACCATTCTCGATAAAGCATGTACACTCCTATCCATAAATTAGCCTACTCAAATGCAACACATCAAACACCCCAATATTGAAGAACGTAGTAGGACAAGACCTTCCTCAATGATGAGTAAGCAAGACTGGCAGGACCTGACTTTGGGACAAATTGAAACACTTCTCTTAATGTATTTGGAATATGTAACAAGGATACGCTCAATACTCCATCCAATCTGACATTCTACCATATGCTTGGTAGAGTTCTCAATTCTCCACTAGTTGTTACAAATTACAATATGTTAATCATGAAGACTTGCAAAGATGATGTAATAGGGCTAAGGTCAAGGGTGAGAAGTGGAATAACTTAGGAGAAGTTAAGCTATTAGTCAAAAGACTAGGGAGTAAGAACACTTCCACAACCATTGCCAAGATAACAACTTCACATCATAATTGTAAATTGAGCAACAAAACCCACAAAAACCTTAAGGAAGGAATCAAACAAGCGTATTGCAATAGTCTCATGCTAACGACTTTATTTACAACTTCTCTATTTCTTACTTTTCTTTTCTTTTTCTCTTTTCTCTTTATCCTTTTTTTCCCTTTATTTTTTTTTCTTTTCTTTGAGAAGCAAAAGTAGATACATGTGGATAGCATTGGGAACACAATATCAATTCGTAATTCCTCCAAAATAAGCCATCGATATGGTGCCCAAGGTGGATTAACTTCTCAAGCACACCCAACTAAAATATGTAAGTGTTGCTCCACTAGATCTTGACAAGGGTATAGAGAGCATGCATAGGCCAAGTGTGTAGTGGATGGGATGCAACAACAAAAATAGGAAGAAGGCACAAAGGGCTGGCAAAGGGGGTAGTGCGCATCAATGAGTAGCTTTTTGGCTTACGTAGCTATATGACATGAAGATTGCCTCAATCATGTCAACATATGCAAATGCTAAATGCGATTTCAAAGAGAACAAGACTAAGTCCTAGAGATACATGATGGAGGAGTCATACATGAAAGAAAGTATGAGAGAATATATAATGAATAGTCATTAGGCTCAAAGATCTCATAGGTAAACCTACCACAGTCATGTAACTTACTTCAAGATACGTCCCACTTATCAAAGTCAATCAAGTCAAACCACATGAGTCTCAAGGGTAATTTGCATGCAACATAGGGCAGGGAACTACAGATGGCAATGTCAAACACAGTTTCATGAAACTCACACCAGGACAGGCTACACTTCAACACACAATCAACATGATCGATCGATCATCACTCGTCGTATTCTTGTCAGAAGAGGGGTTTTCACAAACTTTTATTCATTTTTTTCAGAAGCAATAAAATTAACTAAGAAAATAATAAAATATATAAATGATAATGAAGAGAAGGATAAGAAGTAGTACCTAGAAAACTTATGAATGCCCAAATCGATCACTTATCCTTTTGTGATGCGAAATTTAACATATATGCTCTAAGCTACATGCTCTCCTAAACGAAAAATGCAAAAACAACCTAGTGAAACTATATGAAGTCCTATCTATATGATGTGAATACAAGTAATGTCAAGCGACCTAACCTTAGGACCTATAATTTCACCCAAAGAGCTACAAGCTCACTTCCCCATGCTTGAGACTTTTATTGATCTCAATGAAAAGGACACATAAAAAGAAGAAGGGAAGGGGAAAACTTGAGGGGCAAAGGGGGAAAATGAGAGGGATGAGGTGGGAAGAAATGACATACCATTTTTCTCTCAGCAAATGCATTGGGTTGTCTCCCAAGAAGCACTTGTTTTTGGTCCAAATCTTGACCTTTACCTTATGCAAAAGATGATGATGAGATGGAGGGAGGTGGAGTAGCTGAAGTAATGGACGATGATGCATCCAACACCTCTCCAGGACAGAAAGTAATCCCTCCTAAACTAGCAGTGATCGGCAGAGGTAGATAAGGTAGGACTATCGATCTCATATGATATCGATCACCTTGATTCTAGAGATAGCTGAAGGAGGGGCAGAGAGAATAGGGATTACAGAAACTAGGTGGGCACTAGGAATTAAAGATGGTGTGGGTGAGGGAAAACAGAAATAGACCCTTTTCCCATATAACTAGAATGACATAGTACCCACCTACATATCGATCATAGCTCTCACAGTAGTAAGGAATAGCCTCCCCAGGACGAGGGGGACCTAGAAGTTCTTATCTATGTCGAGAACGACGAAGTCACAGGGAATGATGAACTTACCCACATAAACTGAAACATCCTCCAGAGTACTTACAGGTTGCCTGGCAGAGCAATCTGTTAGCTGAATAGATACAGCGATCGGTGTTAGGTCTAGTAATTTCAGCTTCTTGCAGAGAGAGATAGGCATTA
This sequence comes from Carnegiea gigantea, assembly GCA_029747015.1. Taxonomy (NCBI): domain Eukaryota; kingdom Viridiplantae; phylum Streptophyta; class Magnoliopsida; order Caryophyllales; family Cactaceae; genus Carnegiea; species Carnegiea gigantea. The sequence continues at coordinate 285,358 of JAKOGI010000543.1, read as the reverse complement.
GGCTCACACTAGCTCCCAAATCACAGAGGGCTTTGTCAATTTGCATATCCCTGATGCATCATGGAATGGAGAAGCTACCAGGATCCTGCAACTTTGATGGTGACCGTCTCTTTAAAATCGCACTGTAGGCTTTTCCAATGGGAGCCACTGAAACTTCCCTAAGCTCTCCTTTCTTGGAAAGAAGCCCTCTTAAAAATTTTTAGATAGGTGGGTGCTTTATTGAGAGCCTTCAATAAAGGAACACTAACATACATCATCTTCAGAAAATCCAAGAATCGTGCGAATCTGGGCTCAAGCGTAGATAGCCTGGACGATGCCACCCTTTTAGGGAAAGGTACATGTGGCTGATAGGGGCAAACTGGAGCAAAAAGGCTAGTCTTCCCATTAAAGCTTGAACTCTCTTCTTCCTTCCTCCCCTCTGCTCCTGCAGGATTAGGAACTTAAACTGGCTCCTGAAGAACCATCATAGGGCTCTTCTCTAACCTGTCTCCCATCACAGAAATGACATTAATATGACCCCTGTGGTTGGCACCAGATTGGCCTGGAAGATGCTCTTGATGTTGTGACAAATGGCTAACCTGCTAGCCGATCTGAGTGATCTGGGTGTGTTGCTTTCGAGAGTACACAACCACAAGAGGGGGGTGAATTGTGGTGTCCGATTTTCGCAATATGCTGGCAAACAGTCTTAGACCCTGTTCGCGCAGGCTGTTCCTGAGATATGCAGAACCGAAAATCCAACAAAATTGAATGCGGAAATAATGGACACAGGATTTTTACGAGGAAAACACCTCTAGCTCAACTGAGGTGAAAAACTACGACTTACCTCGTGTAGGATTTACACACTTCACTAAACGGGCTAATCACGTTACAATAGTAACACACCTTGTTACAAATTGCAACCCACGTAACCGTCTTCCCTAAGACAGGTTACCCCACGTCCAAAATCCCCTTGATTTGGACACACACTCAACTTACTTTTACGAAAGAAGAATATAAAGAAAAACACCCTATTACAATGCTTCTAAACTAAGCTAATATAGGGTACAATGAAGTCCTAGTATGCCAACTTTGAAAGCTCAAATAACTCACTCACTAAACACGGTTTTCTTTTAAAACTTTTAAGCTCATGAACACTGAATTTTTGCCTTTGAAAACCGATGCTTCTGAGTTGTAAGAAGCGACTTTATATAGTGCTTGGTAAAAACAATTCCTCAAATTTTTGGAAACCAAAATTTCTAAAGGAGATAGAGTCCTTTAACCGCAAGGGGTGAGGTAACATGAGCTGGTAAGAATTCCTTAATTGCTTAAGGCGGTGATTCTTCAGCAACACGGTTTCATCCTTTAGCCCATGATTTTCTCAACAACCTTATCCACTTGCCAAAAGTTGAAGATTCTTTTTATTCAAAAAGATTTTGCAAATCCCCTTAGATTTTGATAACCGTTTTAGGGTAAGGGGTAAGATACTACATAAAAAAATCTTGGCTGCAAATGAAGTTGCCCAAAATCAAAGAGAGAAAAATCGTGTGACATCATTTTTTCGCAGCTTAATCTGGGAACACCCTGACCACCCTGTTTCCAGAATTATTTTGAAAGGTGATCCGAAATATTTTCCAAAAGGCAAAACCGCTTCAAGTAAGTGGTAAAGTAAGACTTTCTAATTGGCATATTAACAAGAGTCTAAAAATATAAAATCTAAATCAAATCAAGACATCTTGTTGTAACGACCAGTCATCTTGTAGAGAGACGAATTTGCTGCTTCAAACACTTCACAGGCCCTGTTCCTCACGGCTGCGCTTATATCGCTGACTTGAGTACCTGTTCTTAGTCAACCATTAGTCAAGCAAGTTTAAGACATTGAGAACAGCAGTAACAACCAGTTTGGAGAGCCTGTTCGGAACAACAACAACACTTGGATTTGTTATCATCAAAACCTTATACATCATAACAATTTCCCGCTTTTTGATGATGACAAACCAAGTGACCATATTGACTTTCAAGGACAAATGAAGTGTTAGTGCCAATCATTCATAGAACCGACAATTCACATGAAGCAGCTAGTATCGAAAAGTTGTAAATTGTAAGAGAATCAATGCGTCTATGGCAAAACTAAAACAATATTGGTCATCTTATCTTCCCCCTTTTGGCATCATTAAAAAGGAAGGGCAAACAGTCAAACAGAGAGTATTTGCTATCACCACCACTTGGGTAATGAAGGAAAGTCAACATGCGATACACTCAAGTGTTTTGATACGGTAATGAGATTGGCCATCCTAGTCACACACAAGCAATTCTCAACAAAAAGCAAGCACGGCAAAGCCAATCAAAGCAAGATAACCTGTTATTCGCCAAAAGAGTGCAACATAGAGTGCAAATCCAGAGACAACAAAAGGGAGAAAACCAAGAGAAGAGACAGATGAGGCCACAACAGAACAGCCTACAAGAACAACCTGCGAGGGATGATCATGGAGCAGGAGGGGAGAATTTTGCTAAGAGGGAAGAGAGAAGAGCGAGGATATCTTCATGGCGTTTGGCATTGAGAGCCTTTTCCCCGTCCAGGGCAGCCTTCACCGCAGTAAGCTCAGCATTCAGGCGGGAGTTTTCCTCCAAAGCAGCCTCAACTTTGACTGAAGAACTACCAGAAACAGGAGGACGAGATGTTTTGATCCCCTGTTCAGAGGCAGATCCCCCAACCAAGGTATATCCACACCCCATAAAGGTGTTACTCCCGATCTCATCAATGAACTGAGCTCCCACCTTCTTCTCCAGTGTCACCCCAAAGTGCTCAAAAACACTAGTCCGGAAGAAACCATACCCAAGGTCATGTTCCCTGGAGGTGTTTGCAATTCTTGCAATATGTCGAATCATGATGGCAGGAAGATTGATTTGCTCTTCCCTGTCCATCAGATCCATAAGACACTGATCCATGGCATCGGCAAGATTTTGACGCTGGCCCCTGGGGATGACGTTTTTGATAATAAACCAAAATATCAACTGATAAAGAGATGTCATGTCCCCTTTCTTTACTGACTGGGGTGTTTGCAGGCTTAGTTGCTGGCTGAATTTCTGGGAAAGCTCCAGTAGCCGGGCTGTCCCAAGAACAATCTTATCTTCCCTCATATATACATCAAAGCCCGTGGAGGGAATCCCCAAAATTTCCCCTAATATCTTCGCATCAAAGCAAAGCTGCTTCCCATTAATAGTACTTGTCACCACTCCTTCGGTGACAGTGCAGTTGGCGTAAAACTATGCCAACTCGTGGACAGAACACCCCAGCTGGGCGTTTGTAAACAGTTCAGACCACCCCTGTGCACGCAGCTTGTGCAGAAACACCCCAAGACCCTGTTTCTCAAAATACTTGACCTTGATGATTTTGCCCCTGACTACCCGTCTCTGAAGCAGTTGGGTCAATTTGGTTGAAATTATAGACGAGGTTGACTTCTTGGCTCTCTTAGGCTGGGGCTCAGTAGGGGTGTCTTGTGTGGAGGCATGTTTGAGAGAGGCTTTTCACTTGGGGGTTTTTGTGGGTGATGATTTGGAGGGTACAGTGGAGGCTGGTTTGGGTGCAGGCAGAGGCTTGTCCTCTGAGAACTCTGAGAACACGGGAGTGCCCTATTTGAAGGAGGTGTTCTCAGTCTCACTATCAGAGGAAGGCTCAGAAGAGGAATCAATTTCCTCAACAACAGGAGAAGGCTGTTTGGCAGGACGAGACGTGAATTGAAAAGGAATTCGGGCTGATTTTCTGGTTGGCCTGGTAGTGGTTTTGGCCGGAGAGAAAATTTATGGTTTTGGTTTGACAGGGGTTTCAGTCTTTGGGGGTTCTTCAGTTTGGCAGCTTTTAGGCCTTGATGGTGGTCTTGTTCTTGGCATTCTAGTGCGCCTAGCCACAATTTTATACCTTTTGCGTTTCTCACTGGTTTGTGGTACCGGTGTGGCTTGTTCAGTCTTGACAGGAGACTCCTCCAGTTGACCACTACTTCCCCTTACTTCTTTTGACAAATCTTCTCTTAGGTCATCCCTAAAAATCTCAGGCCCTGTTTCAGCCCCTGTTTCCTGCTCTGGAAACAGCCCAAAAGAATTGATGTCATCCAGGCCATGTTCAGACAAAAAGAGTTCATCTGTAGCCCTAATTTCTCTACCAGATGCCCCAAAAGGTTCTTGGGGTTCTCCACACTTCTGACATACACTCGATTTTCCAAACAGAACTAAATCCCACCCAAATTTATAGGGAATGTCTTCCAATGTTGAACCTACTGTTCTGAGGTCTATGCTTGTCAGAAATCCAAAAGGTTTGTAAAGAATAGGGCGAGATGGTTCAGCAGATTTACCTTCCATGAAAGCCGCCAGAAATTGCGTGGGAGCAAAGAGGGCTGTGGCTGTTTGCAAAGCTGTGCTTGGTGACTGGTTGCCCTGGGTCAAGGACACGGAACTCGTGGTGCTGATGGGGGACGCCATTTTTCAGAGGAGGAGAGAGATTAGGGTTTCACGAATGGAATTTCAAAGCAAGAAGAATTGTGGTGGAGGTGAGAGACTAAAGCAAGTTTGAAGAAAGCTTTAAAGAGGAGAGGCGTGCAAGATCTTTTAAAGATTTTGCCCGTTTTGCAACGGGCTTTATCATTAAATCCGGCCGCGCACGCCTTGGGAAGATGTGAAGTAAATCTCAGCTAGTTGCACACATTTGACAAACAAGAGGCGTACCTGTTTCTGGTGCTTGTTCTTGAGGTCCCTTGCTCGGTAACATAGGACAATAAGGGCAATCTCATTAGACCTCAACGAGTGTCAGGAGGTTGCAAACCTCACATATGCTAGACATAGCACAGAAATTGATGGCAAACAAAATATTGTAACATATTGAATCCATAGCTTTTGAATATTACCAACAGGGAGAGAGAACAAGATGGTCAAGTTGTTCTAATTAAACCTAGTTCGAGTCTATTCCTTTCAAATTGTTCTCTACTTACTGCCTTGGTGAATATATCAGCAATTTGATTTTCAGTGGCACAAAAATGCATTGAGATCACTCCTTTTTTAACATTGTCTCCTAAAAATGATGACGAATGTCAATATGTTTTGTTCTTTTGTGTTGACATGGATTGGCAATGTTAATTGCACTTGTATTGTCACAATAAATAGGAATGCATCCTTTGTCAACACAAAAATCCTTGAGTTGTTGCCTTATCCATAATAACTGAGCACAACAGGATGCAGCTGCCACGTATTCAGATTCTGCTGTGGACAAGGCAATAGAGAGTTGTTTCTTGCTTGCCCAAGATACCAAACAAGGTCCAAGAAAGTGAGCCATACCTGAGGTGCTTTTTCTATCAACCAAGAAACCTGCATAATCAGCATCAGTATACCCAACAAGATCAAAGTTGCAACCTCTAGGATACTACAAGGCTAGATCAGGTGTATGTTTTAAATATCTTAAAATCCGTTTAACAGCCTTTAGATGAGTTTCTTTAGGGTTAGACTGAAAACGTGCACATAGACTAACACTGAAAACAATGTCATGTCTACTAGCGGTTAGGTATAGGAGTGACCCTATCATGCCCCTATAGGATTTCTCCTCAACTGAGGGACTACCATCATCCATTACCAACCTGGTTGAGGGAGAGATGGGAGTATCAATAGGCTTGGCCGACTCCATCCCAAAACGCTTAAGTAACTCCTTGATATATTTTTGTTGATGGATCATGGTGCCGTTTGAAGTTTGCTTGATTTGTAAGCCTAGAAAGAAATTAAGCTCACCCATCATGCTCATTTCAAACTCACTCCTCATCATTTTTGAAAATTCGTTGCATAAATCATGATGAGTTGCACAAAATATGATGTCATCGACATATACTTGGACAATCAACAAATGTTCCCCCTTAGATTTTAGAAACAAGGTATTATCTACCTTGCCTCTTTTAAAATCATTTTCCAATAAGAAACTTGACAACTGCTCATACCAGGCTCTAGGAGCTTGTTTTAAACCATTAAGTGCTTTGTTAAGTTTGGAAACATGGTTAGGAAATTCATCACTTTCAAAACTGGGGGGTTGTTTGACATACACTTCTTCTTTAAGGTATCCATTTAGAAACGCACTTTTGACATCCATTTGATACAACTTGACCTCCATGTGGGCTGCAAAGGCTATCAAGATTCGAATGGCCTCCATCCTTGCAACAGGTGCAAAGGTCTCTTCATAATCAATTTCCTCTTCTTAGTTGTAGCCTTGAACCACCAGCCGGGCCTTATTCTTAGTGACTGTTCCGCACTCATCAAGCATGTTACGGAATGCCCACTTGGTTCCAATGATTGTTCTATCCTCTGGCTGTGGCATAAGGTGCCATACGTTGTTCCTTTCAAACTGATGGAGTTCTTCTTGCATGGCTGTGACCCAATCTGAATCTGCAAGAGCGTCATTAATATTCTTTGGCTCAATTTTTGAGAGAAAAGCATAGAAAGCATAGAAAATTTTGAGCCTAGATCTAGTTTGAACTCCTGCATTAATATCAGATAAAATTTGATCAGGAGGATGTGAACTTTGGTATTTCCATGATCGTGGTGAAAGTGGGTTCACAGACACGCTCTCCATCCTAGCTGGAATACTCGGTGAAACAGGTTCAGAACCTATTCTCGAGCATGTTTGGGAACTTGTTCCTGAATTTATCCCTGAAGGATTCGGCTGATGTTGTCCCGAACAGGGTTCCACCCTGTTTCCCCCTGTTTGGTTCACACCTTGCTTACCTTCCTTAAGAACAGCTTCAGACCTTGATCCCTCAGTGGCTTCCTTACCTTGTTCATCTTGGAGCAGCAAGTCTTTTCTAACAAGACCTAGTTCAAGGTCTTCCTCCTGTGCATCATTCTCACTTAGAGAGTTAGTTTCATCAAAAAGCACATGCACACTTTCCTCAACACACAAGGTTCTCTTATTAAACACTTTGTATGCCTTACTATGCGAGGAGTAACCAAGGAATATTGCTTCATCACTCCTTGGATCAAATTTCCCTAAGGTATCCTTTCCATTATTATGCACAAAACATTTACAACCAAAAACTCACAAATGTAAAATATTGGGTTTTCTTCCTTTGAGGAGCTCATAAGGAGTTTTGTTAAGAAGAGATCTAATCATGCATCTATTTATAATGTAACATGATGTGTTTAAGGCTTCAGCCCAAAAATTTCTAGGAAGACCACTAGCAACGAGCATTGTTCTAGTCATGTCCTCTAGAGTACGATTTTTGCGATCTACCACCCCGTTCTGTTGGGGTGTTCTTGGGGCTGAAATATTATGATCAACACCATGCTCTTTACAATAGTCAATAAAGCTCGAATTTTTAAATTTTGTACCATGATCAGACCTTAGGCACACCAAAGAGTATCCTACCCTCTTTTCAGTCTTTTCAATGAAAGTAAGAAATTTTTCAAAAGTTTCTTCTTTAGAAAGCCAAAAACAAGGTCCAAGTGAAATGAGAGTAGTCATCCACTATCACAAGCACATACCTCTTACCACCTCTATTCATGATCCTCATTGGACTACATAGATCCATATGTATCAATTCAAGAGGTCGAGTAGTGCTTACACACCTTTTAGATTTAAATGAATTTCTGACTTGTTTGCCTTTGGCACATGCATCACATACCTTGTCATCATTGAATTTGATGGAAGGTAAGCCAACCACTAAGTCTTTGGTTACAAGTTTGTTCAAAAGCGAGTAACTTGCATGACCTAGTCTTTTGTGCCAAAGCATAACATCATCATTTAAAGCACTCAAACAAGTCAAATTATTTTGGGGAAGAGTAGAAATACACACTTTATAAACATTTTTGTGTCGCTTCCCCCTCAACACAACATCTCCTGTGTTCATATTTACAACCAAGCAACGTGTTGGAGAGAACACTACTAGGTTGTCTTTGTCACACAGTTGGGACACACTTAGCAAGTTGTGTTTTAATCCATCCACAAAATAAACATTGTCAATTGAATGGGAGAGTGACTCACCTATCTTACCTATACCGACAATTGTCCCGGATTTGCCGTTTCCAAATGCCACACTCCCTCCTTCTGAAGCTGTAAGTGAGAGAAAATTGAATTTTTCACCAGTCATATGCCTCGAACACCCACTGTCAACATACCACAGCTGCTTGTTCCCTAGGTTGTTCCCTGCGCTGTTTGCTGGGTTGTTTGCTGGGTGGTTTTCTCTCACTTCAGCCTGCAAAATAGATCATAGGTTAGTTTTGGAAACCCAGATCCACTTGGGTCCCATTCCTTTAGACGTACAAATCTCATCTTTCCTAACCCATATTTGTTTTACATAAGCTGTGTTTCTTTTAATGGCATACTTTCTCGAGGGACAAGTATAACGATAATGACCCGTTTTACCACAGTGATAACATACAATGTTCTCAGATAATCCTACGTATTTTCTATTCACTGGGTAGGTCATCTTAGGCACAAAACCTAGTCCTCTTCTATTTCGGCTATGATGTGTGTTTAACCATTCAAGCGCCCTTGAGGACCTGCTCCAGAGCTTGTTTGTGACAAGGTCTAATTCCATTTGTTTTATTTTCTCAAGCAAGTTTTTGTTTTCTTCCAGCAAAGTTTCGACCTTTCCTTTTAAGTCAAGAGATTCCTTTTCCAGCTCAGTCAGATGAACAAGTCTCTTCTTTCATGAGTAGAGTCTCTTTAAGCATATTAATGTTTTCATGCAAGGCAAGTGTCTCTTTGTCAACTTCAAGTTTTTCCAATTTAAGAGTTTCATTTTCAAGTTCTAGGTCACGAACATCCCTTTTTAATTCAGCACATATATCCATTATAGTGTACACTAATTCCTCAAGAGTTGATTTATTTAGACCATGTACCTTATTCTTGAGTTGAGTCAGACTATCTGTTGATCCATCATCTGAATCAGTGTCACTTCTTGCCATGAGTGCTACATCAGCTTCCATGGCTTCAGACCTTTCCTCATCCTCGCTTGAATCACCCCAAGCCGCGAGCATAGCTTTTGAGAATCGTTTCACTGAGTTGCTTACACCCTGTTTCCTCCCCTGTTTTCCAGGGTGTTCGGGTTCTTGTTCCTCCTTGTGTAGTGGGCAGTTTCTCACAATGTGGTCTAGCTTGCCACACTTGAAGCATCCAGAGAACTGTTCCCGAGAGGTGTTCCTGCCCTTGCCGAAGTCCTTCCTTTTGCTGTTTTCTTTAACTTTCTTGAAGAACTTCTTAAATTTTTGAGTTATCATGGCAATCTCCTCCTCATCAGAATCAGAATCATCTTCTAAGGCCTTTGGAGCAAGACCTCGATCTCTCTTTGTCTCATCTTTCTACTGGGAATTTTTTCTAAGTTCATACATTTGGAGATTTCCAATCAGCTCATCTAGGGTGATCTTGATCATGTCCTTAGCTTCTTGGATGGCCGTTACTTTCGCTTCCCAAGAATGAGGTAAAATTCTTAGGATTTTCCTCACCAATTCTTCGGTGGTGAAGGATTTTCCTAGGGATTTCAACTCATTCGTTATGTGAGTGAAGCGAGTGTACATGTCCATCACACTTTCACGATCACCCATCTCACACAGCTCATATTTTCTCATAAGCAATTCAATCAGGGATTGCTTTACCTGATTGGTCCCTTCGTGAGCTATTTGCAAAGCATCCCAGATCTCCTTGGCCGACTCACATTCAAATATGCGAGTATATTCATCAGGACCTAGGCCGAAATATAGAAGTTTCTTGGCTTTGGCATTCTTCTCCATCTTTTTGTAATCTTCAGTATTAAATTCTTTAGGCTCCTTGGGGATTGACTTTCCATCTTCAGTTGTTTTCTTAGGGATGAGTGGTCCATTTTTGATGAGCATCCACAACTCATAGTCCTCGGCTTGGATGTAGTTTTCCGTCCTATTCTTCCACCAACCATAGTGTTGCCATTGAAGTATGGTGGTCGAGTTATGGATTAACCTTCAAGCATGCCTTGTGGGGTACTCATCTTCAAGGATCTCTCAAGGTGTTGGCCTTTCAAAGGAGAACCTGCTCTGATACCACTTGTTGCTTTCGAGAGTACACAACCACAAGAGGGGGGGTGAATTGTGGTGTCCGATTTTCGCAATATTCTGGCAAATAGTCTTAGACCCTGTTCGCGCAGGCTGTTCCTGAGATATGCAGAACCGAAAATCCAACAAAATTAAATGCGGAAATAATGGGCACAAGATTTTTACGTGGAAAACACCTCTAGCCCAACTGAGGTGAAAAACCACGACCTACCTCGTGTAGGATTTACACACTTCACTAAACGGGCTAATCACGTTACAATAGTAACACACCTTGTTACAAATTGCAACCCACGTAACCGTCTTCCCTAAGACAGGTTACCCCACGTCCAAAATCCCCTTGATTTGGACACACACTCAACTCACTTTTGTGAAAGAAGAGTATAAAGAAAAACACCCTATTACAATGCTTCTCAACTAAGCTAATATAGGGTACAATGAAGTCCTAGTATGCCAACTTTGAAAGCTCAAATAACTCGCTCACTAGACACAGTTTTCTTTTAAAACTTTTAAGCTCATGAACACTGAATTTTTGTCTTTGAAAACCGATGCTTCTGAGTTGTAAGAAGCGACTTTGTATAGTGCTTGGTAAAAACAATTCCTCAAATTTTTGGAAACCAAAATTTCTAAAGGAGATAGAGTCCTTTAACCGCAAGGGGTGAGGTAACATGAGCCGGTAAGAATCCCTTAATTGCTTAAGGCGGTGATTCTTCAGCAACACGGTTTCATCCTTTAGCCCATGATTTTCTCAACAACTTTATCCACTTGCCAAAAGTTGAAGATTCTTTTTATTCAAAAAGATTTTGCAAATCCCCTTAGATTTTGATAATCGTTTTAGGGCAAGGGGTATGATACTACATAAAAAAATCTTGCTTGCAAATCTTGGAGAAGCTGCCCAAAATCAGAGAGAGAAAAATCGTGTGAAATCATTTTTTCGCAGCTTAATCTGGGAACACCCTGACCACCCTGTTTCCAGGATTGTTTTGAAAGGTGATCCGAAATATTTTCCAAAAAGCAAAACCGTTTCAAGTAAGTGGTAAATTAAGACTTTCTAATTGGCATATTAACAAGAGTCTGAAAATATAAAATCTAAATCAATCAAGACATCTTGTTGTAACGACCAGTCATCTTGTAGAGAGACGAATTTGCTGCTTCAAACACTTCACAGGCCCTGTTCCTCACGGCTGCACTTATATCGCTGACTTGAGTACCTGTTCTTAGTCAACCATTAGTTAAGCAAGTTTTAGACATTGAGAACAGCAGTAAGAACCTGTTTGGAGAGCCTGTTTGGAACAACAACAACACTTGGATTTGTTATCATCAAAACCTTATACATCATAACAGGGTGTCCATTACCTTCTCGTGGGAGGCCATAACATCAAACTTGGAGGTTAGCTGATTGATGGACTCACTGTGAGCCTCATTAGTCCTGGATTAGCTCTCTATGAAACACTCCATAAGACTCTTCAAGTTGGATTTGGGTTGTGGAGGTTGTGGAGGTGGGTTGTAGGGAGCTCTATATTAGAACCTAGGTGACTATGTAGAACTATGAGGCTGAGTAGTAGGATTCCTATAGAGAGGGTTAGGGTGGCTCTTCTATCTAGAATTATGGGCGTTGGAGTAAGTATTGCTCTGTGGTGGGGGGTTAAAGCTATGCAAGACGTTGGCATGCTCAATGGTAGAAGGATCATTGTAATACTCAACGGATGTACGCCTCTACACACCACAGGTCCCACACATGGCATAGGCTTCAACTGATGACCCTAAAGAAGTGCCAGGAATGGGTGGAGTACCTACTCTATCAAGCCGCTGTGCCAATGCATCCACTCTACTACCTACGAGTGTTATAGCATCGACCTCATATCTGCCACTGCTCCCCTTCGGAGTGGCTCACTCACTCGACTAGTGGTAATTGTTAGAAGTCTTATCTTCCAACAAGGCCTTTGTCGCATCAATGGCTTCCCTATGAGAGCGCCTTCTGCTGTAGCATCCACAGAAATCTTCACTGACTATTCTAGCTCATTATAGAATATTTGGACTAAAAGCCAGTTAGGAACACCATGATGGGGGCACTGCCACTGAGGATCCTTGAACCTTTTCCAAGCCTCATGTATGGACTCTCTATCTCGTTGAACAAAGGAAGTGAAGTCCGTCCCTAGCTTTGTAGTTTTTTCAGGTGGGAAGTATTTGCTGAGGAAAGCTTTGGAGAGAACCCCCTAAGTAGTGAATGAGTTGGGGTCCTTATTTTGCAGCCGCTCACTGGCCCTATCCTTCAGTGAGAAAGGAAATAGCGGCAATTGAATGGCATCGATGGATACTCCATTGAGTTTGATTATATCACATTTTGCAAGGAATTTACGAAGATGCACATTGGGGTTCTCAAAGGGATGTTCGCCGAACTGCCCTTCTCTATGAAGGTGACAAGAGCTGGATTGATCTTGAAGTTATTAGCCTTAATCGCGGGGCTAACAATGGACGAAGTGATGCCCTGTTGCATCCCGCAGCACTTTGTTATCTCGCTCACCCATCACGGCTTCCATTTCTTCTTTCTTCTCACTTCTCCACCTCACTGTCATGTGGTTGTTTTGATCTCAGGATTGAATGGGAAAAGGTTTTAATTCCCTTGACTCCTCCTATGCATACAAAACAAACAATACCCAAGTGTAAATGGTATCTACCAGGAATAAAGAAGAACTAAAAACTATAAAAAGAGAAATAAAAGCCTAGTCCAGCATATGTTAACCGGTTCTGACATTGAAATAAACAAGTTCCCCACCAACGGCCCCAAAAACTTATTGTATAAAAATTCCGCAAGTGCACGGTGTATCTCTAATAGCAATCGGCAAGTACGGGTCGTATCCACAAGGTATCCACAGGGATCCTGCCGTCAACTGTCAAAATTAATCAATCTACTCAACCTAGGCAAATCAAAGTTGTAGGTTTGGATATAAACTAAGAGAATGATAATAAATAAGCAATTGAATAAGAGAATAGAATATTAAAACACTAAGTTTGGGATTAAGAGCATAATTATGCCAGCAAAACAATTATTAGCTCCGTCAAACAAAACCAAACATGCATTATAAATGGATAGATTGCCAATCAAGCCCATCTCCTCCCTCTCACAAGGGTTGAAGACTAATCCTAGAGCTAAAGCCACATATTTTCATAGGACTAAGGTAAAGGATTAAAAGGTCTACAATCTCTAATCCCAATTAGAACTTCAATTATTTTCATATAAAAATCCTAATTGTCTACTAAGTCACTCTAGGTAAAGGTTTCATCTCTCAACGCTCCCTAAACTCGAACAATAATGAATGAATGCTCTTTCGAGCAATTCATCGAATGCGTGGTACGTATAGTAGAAATCATGAATATAAACATGAGGAAAGTAAGGGTTTTGAGGCTAAATCATGATTCAATTAAACATGATTGAAATTAATGCCAACCTATGTGTTTAGCCTAGAATCACATTGAATACCACAATCACAAAACTCAATTCAACAAACATAATTTAGACAAGACCTTAAAATAACAATGAAGAGAAGCGAGAGAATCAAGAAACAAAGTTAAATTAATCTTATGGGAAAAGTAGAACAATGTTCAATGCTAGCCAATTTAATCTAAAAGTATTAAAGAACTATCCTAACAAAACCCTAGAAATCGCTTAAGAAAAGTACTCTCAAAGGAAAAACAAAAGATGTCTCAAAAATAGCACACCAAAAACAATTAAGTCGCAAAAAATTGGGGGACACACAGCTATGCGAAAACGCACGGCTAGCTATGCAACTCTGCAGGAACTTTTTGCCTCAGGTGCACAGCTGCGCGAAATTACATGGCTAGTCATGCAACTTTCTAACTTCCATTTTGTGACTTACACAGCCATGCTTACATGCATAGCCTACTATGCAAGTGTCTTCCATTTGATTCCTTAAGCATTTGATCCATTCATTTGATCCTCGAACCTCGTTTCTTTCCCATACTATTACTCCTTGCTCATTTTTGAGCCAATAAGTGCTGAAATTCTTCCCATTAAGACCACATACCTACAAAAAGGATATTCGGTCTGAATAAGATAATCACAAGTAAAGCGGAGCAAATTTATGCCAACTCTTCCACTAATCTTAGGTAATATATCGAAACGGTTGGTGGAATTAAAGGGTCCCAATGGTGAAATTAGAGGTTTATCAGGGCCTATACTCCGTTGATAACATGTGATCATAGCAACAAAAATGGCTAGACATTTGTGAGAATAGCTATGTAAGAATAGCTATTCTTAGTCGTAAGTTATAACATTATAATCAAAGTGGTCGTAGACAACAGTTAAAAGCCATTGTGTAATACCTGAAACCATTGCCTTTGTTGCCTTTTCTAAAGGTAATAATGTTGTGATTTAAGGCAACAATTGCTATTAGGTGATTTACATATTACGTAAGCCAACATTTTCTAAAGGCAGTAACTTATTGCAATAAATAGTACTGTTGCAACTTTAGGCAACAACAATAGATTGTTGTCGTTTTTATCAAAAGCAACATCATTGATATTAATGTGTTTCTTAACTACAATAATGAATTGTTGCCTTAAATTCTCAAGCGCGTCAATCCAATACTATTACGTAGCTATTTGGGGACGACACAGTTGAATTTTACAACTTATTTCATCTGGATTTAGTTCAAGTAATTTGTAGATTAGGTTGTTTATTAGAGTTTTGTTAGTTTTGTAAGTAATAAAGAGAATTGCTCAAAAGGGAGATAATCAGTGTAAAGCATGCCAATAGTTAGGCACGTTTACTCGTAAAACCTTGGAGGATAGCCTAGCATAACCTTGAAGCAAGGTCACGTCAACAAGCACAAAAATTGTGGGAGAAAAAAGGAAGAAAAACAAAGTAGAAATATGGGATGGCTGCAAGTGCCAGGTGGCATGGGGTGCCCGTACCAAGTGGCATGACTATGCCAAATGTGTAGAATTCTAGAAATGTGGCACAGTCTGCCTGTGCCACATGGCATAACCATACCAAATTTCCTGTGTCAGGACGTATTTAAAGTGCCTTCCCCCATTTTTGTAAGGATCTAATTTTTAGGTTTTAAGAATAGGGTTGAGCTTAAGGTTTAGGAGAGATTAGTGTAGAATTAGTTTTATTTTGCAGCAACATTTCAAGAGTAGTGAAGTTTGATGCAATTAGCTTTCTTTCTCTCTCTTTAATTTTTCATTTTCGTTCAAGTTCTTACTTTGTTGAGTTTAATTTATGAGTCCAGTGCTCAAATTTACATGCTTTTTTTGTTGGTGGATATTGAAATTAGTGCCTCATTTTCTTAATCATTCGTCTATTCTCTTATCTACTCTTAATCTTTTATTCTCTTTCTTCAAGAGTGCAAATTTCAAGCTTATTCTCTCTCCTACATCCTAGGGTTTGAAAACCCATTTTTACACATTTGAGTTTTTTGCTTTCAATGGGTTAGATTAGGAATTTAGGAGTAGTTGAGTTAGATTAGTGAGATTAAGTGGAGAATCCATCTCCCATCATCGTCCACTTGCCCCAACAATGGGGGCCATCACCTGTTGTTGGAGTTTCAAGCTTTTGAGGTACCCCCCCTTCTCTTTCTTATTTTAGTTAGTAAATTTAATACTTTCTTAGTTAATTAGATGCGTTGCTAGTTATTGTTAGTTAGTATGATGTTTTGCGCTGATTTTGTTAATTACACTTTATTTTAGTTTAGTTTTACTAATCTTATTTAGATTAGGATTAGTGAATACTTAGTTTAATTAATCATGCTTAATGACATTTATTGCTTTTCCTAGGTTAGAGTTTGAGCGAAAAATAACTAGCAACTTGATTTTCACATTGCGCCAGAGGACGACAAATTTCTACCCTTACTCCACCCCACCAAAATACTGATCAACAGTAGCTAGGGATACACATCTCATTTTCATTAGGAAAAATTTGTTTGTTGTTAATCATTAGGCTTTCAAGATCTCATTTTCTTTAGCTCTATTGTGGACCGCTATTTGATCGAAACTTCATGTTGTTGCTTGAATATGAAACTTATCAATAATTATAGTGAAAGCATATATACAAAAACAACGTACTCAAATCACATGAATTTGAAAATCATATGCCCATTCAAATATACATATTCTATTCAAGTAGAAATATCAACAATCCTAACAATCAAGGCTTTTAACTATTTATCGAAAGACTATTGGTACAAAATAGTAAAATATAAAAAAAAACTTTCATATCAAAAAAATATTCTACAAACATGACCTAGCTAATGAATAAAAGGCAACACGCTTCTTTGTCATCCACAAGTTGAGTCTGTCATCATTACCTTCATGAAATCATGCTCCCATAAAAGAAAATGGCACTTGGTGCCAATAAGTATAAGAGAGATGTCAATTTTGCGAAAATTAGGCTCTTATTATGAGGTACAAGCATGAACCTGTTATTCCCAAATATTTGTTATTATTTTACAAATACAAATGTCAAAAATTTGAGAGAAGGAAAGGCCTATGAAACACAAAATTAAAGCACAAGGAAATTACAGAGGCAATGCTACCACATCAAATAGCAAGAATATTCCTAGAAAGGATCTGCAAATCAATCAATGGCATCCTTAGCCTTTTGCATTTTACATTGCCAAAATTTAAAATTTTAAGAATTTTAACTAACTCCTGATCAGCCTTTAGCCAATTGTTACCAAGGCAAGCATTTTAGGCAATTGTGAATCTGCAACTTGTAGACAATATGTTTCTCAACATTCAATTATTTCGTTAGATATTATATCAATAAGCATATTTTTCGAAAAAGTAGTTAACATTGTTCAGTTTTAGGTTATAACTAAATAAAAAAAAGTATCAAATGCCACTAAGGAATGGATGATTATTATAAGAAATATAGTACAGGATCCATATATTTTGACCCATAGCATCCACCTATAAGATCTTATAATCATAAACATTACATGCCGCCACAGAGGTATCAACATTCATTCACATGATTCTCAAATGGCCATTGAAACATAATCAAAGACAACAACAATATCACCACTTTCGATTCATCCCTCATCTATCAAAATAGAAACCCAACCCAAAGTAGGCTCTGTTCTTTTCGTGGGTAAATGGAGTGCCTTCAATCCTTCGCACTCCTTCCTATTTCCTCCCACTCCATCCCACTACTCCCACTCTTTGAAACCTCTATTTAATTTATGTAATTATGTATACTAATATTATAGTTATTATTAACCAAATATTTGTTATTTGTAGTGTATTGACGCAGTTTTTGGTGGGAGTTGTTCGAAGTGACAGAAATCGAAGAAATATTTTTTTGGCATATTGTTAGGGTCGATGTTGGATCGTTCCCAAAAGACTAATGAAGTTATGGTTGTACAAAGAAAGATGTATTATAATATTTATGCAGTTGACACTGTCAAGGCATACATGTTTTTGATATCAAGTAGAATAAGATTTTGTAATTTCATTCGCTAGTTGAGTTCTAAATTGAACTAAGAAATTTTTGGCATCTGCATCAAGCAATGTATCAGTGTGTCCTCTTTTCAGTAGATGGCAGCATTGGTGATATATATTATAGCCATTATATATAGTTGATAGTATTTGTGATATTGTTGTTGTACTTTATGTATCAATGAAAGATATCACCAATGGCCATTATATCCCCAAGACTTGATTATGATTCAATTTAGATCAATAAAAGATAATAGCCATTATATATCTTTCATTGATCTTAAACAAAGTACCTTAAAAAATAGCTATAAGAAGCTCGAGCTCTCGGTGATTTTAGGAGGCACTTGAAGTTGACTTTGAAATGGCATAATGTATCAACTGATAACTTCACTAAATCTTAGAAGACTTGATTATGATTCTTGCTCATTATTGATGGAGAATGCGGGAATCGGATTTTAACATCTCGATAACTTGGCCCTTTCCAAAATGTATAATGTTATCGCAACTATTTCCTTAAAACGACCCTTATTCAATAATTTCCTCTCTATCTGATGTTAACGAGATGTATAAAAGCATCTCATTTAAGGTGCAGAAGTTTTTGATAAAAATCAGGACGATTACCATATAACACCGATGTATGAACTTTGCCCCACGCCCCCCCATCATCTTTGGTATCTTTGGTGTGGACTTTGAGGTTACTGTGAACTACTTTGTTGCAGTGTACACAAGAGAAGAGTGTCGATAACAAGTTCTTGGTCATCCCACATTGTAAATCATGTAATCATAGAAGAATTAGATGAAAAGTCAAGCAACTTTTGATTTGTCCAAACAGTACTCATATTTCACAAGTGCTTGCTATCAGTCATTGATAGCCTTCATACACATACGAGTACTGCAATTCCCTTGTTAGTCAATGCAATCATACAGCATAACTAAAAACTCACACCAAACAGCACGAGCCAACATAAACCCTCCAAGTCATAAACCACGAAAGGAAACTAAATTGCAATAATTTTGCCCATTGACCAAAACAAACATAAACATACTGTTATCTGAATAGTGCAACTAGATGTTACGACTGGTGTAACACATCCATCACATTGCTTGAAAGGACCCACCAGTTACACATCTTTAAACCCTCTGGCATGTAAGTTTCTGCGCATATCCTCATTATCAAATATTATAAAGTAATTTGCATCCTCCTCAGGGCTAATGTACTCCATCATTGCAAATTTGAAATCTGATCTTGCAGCAACTCCAAGATGTTCCCTTAACTTTGCAAGAACCTATTGGTAAATAGATGGTTGGATTGGGCCCTATCCTCCTCCCTTATGCGGAGCACAGCAAGAGCATTTTGAATTTGTGCATCTCTCTCGAATGATTAAGGTAATTCTATTGCTTGCTATCACATGAACTTTGACTTTCACTTCTATGCTTTCAACTGCTAGCATGAACAGTTCTTAGAAGAGATCGACTCTCCACCGCACCAATGAATTGTACGTCCTCATTAGAAATATCCTCATTAGGTTCATCACTATCGCCCATGTGTTCTTTTAAATCACTTGTCACATTCTTTTTTTTCTATTTGATTGGCTTCCCGAAGTAACTGTCAGGTGGGGAAAAGCTCATTGTGCCTGCTGCATGCCTACCATAGAACACCGCTTTCATCTAGTCTAATTTTACAGGAATTCTCTCACAGAAATATTTAAATTTCCTCCAGTGTTCTGCACACAATAAAAACAATTTGTCACATATAGTACAAAAGAATGATATCATGTGAATTAGTGTGTTTTAAAGTGTAATATGATTATATAATGTACCTGAACAAACTTGGCCCAAGCATCATCAGTCACTTGCACAGCCCTAGGGTTATAATCAACACCAACATGTGTAACTTCTATGAGCCATTCCTAAGCTTTTAATTTCCTCAACATATCATTATAATGGTTTTTGATATGGGAGGCACCCCTATCGATGCCCTCATTTTTCAACAACACTTTCACCATAGGCCACTCAAATTGTGCTGCCCATTGTGGTTTTGTTCAACACACAAGTCCAACAAATTTTTGCCCTCCTTATTTGTCCAATTATGTGATTTCTTTCTAGAAGAGGTCGCAGCATATACGTTTCTATTACCATCAGCAATCCATAACAAATAAACTTTACCATTTAAATCATGAACCAATAAGGGCAACTATGGAAACTAGCTAGTAATACTTTGAACTCATAAAATCATATAATTAATGAATCAAGTTGGTGCAGAACATCATATCCTAAGAATTAAGTATGTTGGAGCTCATAATTAATTTGAATAACATATTTTGCTATAATCTAGCAATCATATAATTTCAATTTCAATCGCATAACAACATATTAGTCTAGTGTAGGATATGTTCTCCCACAATATTTTCACTACACCCCATCTCCTAAATACAAATTAGAATAAAATTCATATAAGTAATTGAGAATTAATTAATTTGTATAGCTTTAATTACTCCATATTCCAAAACAGAGGCAAAGATGAAATAGCCTAATAGCATAGAGATGAGACCTAAAATAGGTTAGGTTCAGATTGGTCAGTAGGTGGATGCATCTGCAGCAGGTGCAGTGTGCAAAGTGGGCACACAAAGAGAGAGAGAGAGAGAGAGAGAGAGAGAGAGAGAGAGAGAGAGAGAGAGAGAGAGAGAGAACACTAGAGAGATATCACATCTAGTAAATAAAACCAAATCCTCCATCCAAGATCTAACCTTAGCGTGAATGAGTGAGGGGAGAAGCATATTTGTCACAGACAGAAAAAAAATTTAATGACAACCAGATCTAACCTCACAGTCATGATTCCCAATGGTTGCTAGTTGCGGAGGGGGCCCCATGGCTCAATGGCGAGCACTGATTCGGTGACGAGCGTGGTTTGGCAGCGAGCACAGTTCAATGGCGAGCACTGGCAGGCCAGAACCTAGCATCTGGCGTTTTCAGATATAAGAGAGGAACCTGGGTGGATGGAGAGACATAATGTTTTGAATCTAGTGAGGGGAGAGGCAGATTGTTTGAGATAAGGTGTGAGGATTGCATTTGGATAAAGGTGGGGCTTTTTACCATTCATTGATTTCATAGCTTATTCCATATCTACCTTTTATTTAATTAACTTAATTTTTAACTATTTGTTTCTATGATAGTTCAATTCATTATTTTTATTGTGTTTGAAAAGTTCAAATTAACTATTTCATATAAACATAGCATACTTATATCTATAATAAACATATCAATATAACATCATTAATATGTATACATATAATAATTATAATAAATAAATAAATAAATATACTATGTACATGTTAGTTTATCATTCACATATAAACCATGGATAAAAAAATAAATTTGGACACAATATTCGTAGTCAACCATAAAGCTTAAATATAGTTAATTTCATGTTACATAAATCCATTTGCATAACTAATGTCAATAATCTAACTTCATTCTACATTGTCCCACACCATTCCACTCCTTCCCACTCTGTTCCATTCTTATAGATTTCTTCCTAGTCCATTCATTTCCTATCCATTCCCATATATAACAAATCATTTATACCTATTCCCACCCACTTCTTCCCACTCTGTTTCAATCCTTTTCATTCCACACATGCAAATATACTCACGAAAAGAACAAGATCATAGTCCCACTATTTCAATCAACTGGATAACGTAAAATGTCAAAAATTTAGTAAAACAAAAGTTAAATTTTTAAAAGATCCAATTAAAATAACGATTCTAAGATACATAGTTTGAAATCCTAACCTTATACATTGCCACAATTGAACCATTGACGGCAAATGTGGAGATAAACTTGGTTTCTGAGTTGGATGCCCCTAGACCCCACTTTTTAAGGTAGTGTTTAGTTGGGGGAAAAATGATTTTATCAGAAAATGATTTTCCAACTTTCTGTTGTTTGGTACAACAAAGGATAGAAGACTATTTTCCAAAAAAAATGATTTTCCTTCATTAAGAAAATGATTTCCCTCCCCCCAATGGAGGAAAATAATTTCCTTTTTGAGAAGATAGGAAGTTGATTTTCTTCCTTCAACTCTTTGATGATATGGTCAGCTAGAATTTATGTGCAAAATTTGATTTCAATAGTTTGGATAGAAATTTGATTATCCAATAAGAAATACTAAAATAAACTCAAATCTAAATTTTTAGCTAAAATTTATTGCATTTGATCGACATTTATCTCCACCACAACAATTTAATCGGCGTTTTTTGCTACTAAAACCATTCAATCGATTCGCCACTAAACTAATTTCAATGGCTTGGATCGAAATTTGATCATCAAATAGAAAATATTAAAACAGGCTCAAATCCAGATTTTGAGCTTAATCTTTTATTTGGTTAACAATTTTTTTCACAGCGACAATTCAATTGATATTTTTCGCCTCTTAAACAGTGCAATCAATATTTTTCACCACTAGAACAATTTTATAGTTTGGATCCAAACTTGATAATTGGATACCAATGATTAAAATAGGATTAAATCCATATTTGGAGCGCAACATTCCTTCATTTGTTCAACACTTTTCTCCACCACAACGATTCAATCGACATTTTTCGCCGCTTAAACAATTCAGATGATATTTTTCATCACTAAAATAATTTCAATGGTTTGGAAGGAAACATAATTATCTGGGAGGAAGTATTGAATAAAAACTCAAACAAGAATTTGAAACTCAACATTCCTTCATTTGGTCAATATTTATCTCAACTGCGATCATTCAGTCAATATTTTCGTCATTTAAATAATTCAGTTGACGTTTTTCTATTTTTCATGGAAAATAATTTATCTTGTACTAAATGAAAAAAGTGACATGAAAATCAATTTTCTTTGGAAAACCATTTTCAATAGAAAATGATTTTTCAGGAACAACATTTTCCTTCCAACCAAACACTACCTAATTGAACATGTGATTTTCCTTTTTTAATGCTACTAGCTTTTTCCCAACCAACAAAGCCAAGGGCACAATGCCCAGTAAGAACATATGCACGGGAGCTAGCGAAGCAGGTAATCCAAAATTTACATAAAAACTTCCCGCTGCTTTATATTTCTCAAAATTTTCCATTGGAGCGACGAATTTTTTTTCTTTTTTGGGCATCTAATATTGTTAGAATTAAACTTGAAAAAATTGCTTGTTCAACTCGGGTGAAGATTGGGTTAACAACTATACAATCATGTGTGTCTTGGACCTCTTGGTTATTGACATCTTCAACCTACTATGGCTTTAGTTTGTGTTACTTTTTCTTTAAGTTGACTTGATTGATGTTTGGTTTAACAAACTTGTCTAGCAAAGAAACTTGAATTTGTAGAAATGTCAGATGAGACTTAATTTAGGTATGTTCAATTTGAGTTGGACTCTAACTTGAGTTAACCTTATTTCACGTCATAGGTCAAATATGGTTATTGGCCATTTGGATTGCATAAGTGTGTCACTGACTGATCCAGTTAATTAATAAAATGGCTCAACTCAATAGGAAAATAATCACAAATTGTATGTTTGAATTTCAAACTAAGCTTGTGGTATATTAAATTTTATGTTTGATTTAGACCTTATTTTTGTTGAAGATGCCAAATATACAATTTATTTAGTTCTGATTTGGTTTGAGTATTCAAGTTAGGTCAAATTAAACCTTGATACATTTAGATCAAATTGGAACAAAGTAGGATCATTTTTTTTTCTTTTCCCTTTTTTTGGTTTTGGCTTTGGGGGTTTGGATAAGTTTCTAGTTCATAATAGTTGATATCATGTTTGGTCAAGATCAAGTTACTAAGGGACATGATCAATATTACTGGCAGATATAGAAAAATTATCTAACAGTGTCTATTTCAATTTTTTTTGAATATATTAAGTTTTTATTGAGTGACAATTTTTGATTATTTTAATTTTTTTTAGAAGATTTATTTTATTAAATTTTTTACCAAGTTGTCGTGCATACCGTTTGCTGAACTTTGACTGCCACTTATTGATGTGTAATGATAAGAACACACCACTTTATAATGTTTATTGATATCTACTCATCTGTAAGTATTTACTAACCATTTTACATTATATTAGATGGTAATAAGATGTCAAAGAGGTCCTTTGTTTTTTGGTTTTTTTTTGGGGGGGAGGGGGAGGCTATCAAATTCAATTTAACTTGTTAGTTAAATAAACTATTATAAATTCATTTGCCATTGCTTTAAAATAACTAGACTTGTTAGTTCGGTGGGCAGGTTTTAATATGAACAGTGGTGTACTTGGGTTTGGGTAAAATACGAATCGGGTGTATTTCGATTTTAGATAAAATACGAGCGAGTGAATTTTAGCTGTATAGGGTTTTGGGTCAACCTAGCGGGTCTAGACTGCTTATTCTTTGAGTTATTTCTCTTTTGTCATAATTTAAAATTCCCCACATTTATTACTTGAAGTTCTCCGTATTTGATGGGAAAGCATTATATTTATAATTTCCTAAAGGAATATTAAAAATATTCTAACTTGTCATTATGAAATATGAACGTTATGTATGAGCGGGCAAAGAGCTGAGACCACTTTGGATTGGATGGGTCAGCCTGTTTATTAAAAGAAGGTTAATAATGGGTCACATCATTTATGGGTCAGCCCGTCCAAAATATGTTCACAAGTCGAAGCAGTTCGACCTACTGATAATCCTTTTAATAAATTGATACTTTCTTTAGCAAAGTTATCATCTTCTAATCATATGCTTTCTTACTGGGCTAGTCATAATACAAACTTAGGTCAGCCAATTGCCTAATACTAACAACATAGTTTGAAACCAACTAAAATGGAAATCAAATGAAACGATAATGGAGAAGTACAAGATATTATAATTATCCTTTAATTGTAGCATCAAAATTTTAGATTATTGCTCTCTCTCACACATCTCAGTCCCTGCAAGCTCTACAACAGTGACTCCATTCAACAAACCTTGAGCCTCGTCCTACCAAGCCACTCCTCCAGTTAGTTGCCCTAGCATTCCATGCAAGCGATGCCAGTCAGCAACGCAACGTTCTACGCATCATGTTCAGCCAAGAGGGTAGTGATTGGTGCCACTTTACATTGTAAGCGTAACGGATGTAGTGTGCCAGGAGAGGTTTAAGGCTAAACCACAAGTTCAAGTCAAAAACGTCCCAAGCAATAAGTATCTTGAAACTAAAAATTGGGTAGTAATCGGATAAACTAGGAAGATTTAGGATAAGATACACCACTCAAAGCAAGCCTAGGGTGCTTAATCTCCTCCAAGGATAAGACACACCACCAAGGAGATGATTGAGACTCACTTGAACACCAATTACTTAGCCAAAAGTGAAGATAAGTAAGGAGACAATTTATGGGGCTGAAGGAACCAACTCAACCTCATTGATAAACTCACAATTTCTGCTACAACTTAACTCAAGTAAGGCTTATATAGGGTTGGCCATTAATCTAGGAAACAACTATACTTAGAAAATATGAAAATCCAACTTACTAGACTAGCATAGAAATATAAGAATCAAGTTTCTAAATAAATTGGTAAGAAAACGATGCAAAATAGAAAACTAGGGCTTTGAAGCTTGTTTCCATCAGCTTGGAGACTTGTTATCTTAAATTACCAACTTGGCATAGGTAAATGAAGCTTTTGGAGCCAGGTGGCCATGCACTTATTCTCCACGAGTGAGGATTTCTAACGCATCAAATGGAATAAATTGCTTTTTGGCCCCTTGAGGTTTGCTGAAATGGTTTTTTGATCGCGCGTTTTTTGAAAAATATATACGGGACTACTTAGTTTAGCGCAAATGATTTCTGGAGCAGAAACCTTTGGGTTATCAAATTTATGAGTCACAAGTATTTATTTTTAGGTCCTTGAACTTTATGAATTTTCTGCTTTTGGCCCAGCTAGGGTTCTAAATGCAAATACTTCAAAGTTTTGGTTTGTTTTGCAAAACTAAGCTTATATTTTTGTTTAAACTTCTTATAATGACTTTAATGGTACTAGATATCATAACAAACTACTTATATCTCAAATATTATATTTTCTGTGATTAGAAGCCCACCAAACTTAGTAAAAAATAATTAAGGCTTAATTAGAGAGCTTTGACCATTACCTGAACTTAGTCGGCACTGGACCCTAGCATTCTTCTAGCTTCCAGTTTATAGATATTGCTAATCTTAATGACAACTTCCTTAGATCAGGCACAACATAGATTTGTTTCATTTTCTACCTCAAACCGTATTAACTAATCAAGTTTTTAATCTTTTTCAAGGATAGTGGAGTTTCAATCAAGAAATTATAATATTTAAGACATAAGGTTCAATTGAATAGCGTTCCCTACTGAGAAACTTCAATTGTTGAAAGGTTAAAAGTGAAAATGTTACAATTGAAAGCTTGACGAGGGACTTTAGCTTAGATAATTAGAGATGTTTACTCATAGAGAAATGGAAAATCCCGGCTTCTCTTTTGCTCAGGAATGCTCAAATGACCGTTTCCCCTTCTCATCACTCAACTTCTCTTTTTACAGAGGGGATCAGGGTGCATAGGATGCCCTATTGGCTACAGTACACGCTAATTTTACACATCACTATAGTTATGTTCACATGGTTATAGTAGACTACTTTATTTTACAGACCTGACACTTGTCAAAATAGTACAATAATGGAGCAACCACTTCTTAGAACCTTTTAATGATGGCAGGACTAGTCATCGTTATTGAGATTCTCCATGCCTTCATCTCCTACTCTATCTTCCAAACCATCGTTATTTGGATACTCATCAAAATCTTCAATCAAATTAAAGATGCTCTAGGTTCCATTTCCCAAATAACTCAAGAAGGTATTTCTTTCCTTTTTCTGATAAGAATTTTCCAACTCCAACATCAAACAGTTAATCAAAGATATCTTTTGAAATGGCTCCTTCCACCTTCACGTAGTCTTTAAACTCATTGTCATAGGCGAAAGTAGTGTTTCCGCAATGCATTTACGTGTTCAATTAATGCCTAACATTGGTGATAAATGTTGCAAAAATTGATGGCCTTTGCTAAAGCAAGATCAGTAACTAATTCTTATCGATCTGGAAATCATTCATGTCGTTGATCATAGGGTTCATCGTAATCTACAATCTATACAGGATAATGGGTTGGTTTGGCTTTTTCATTTTCATACTCAATTAGTACACAATATACCTCCACAGATAGGCATCGATTATTTAGAATTTTTGTTAGACCATCAGGATATGTTAGAATCCAACGGATCCTTCTAAACATGCATTGTTGGAACTTGGATAATTTTGAGAAAAATGGGTACTTTGGATCTGAAAATTCTATAAAGTAAACTGCCATCTCCTACTCCCAAGCTTTAATGACAGGGTCATGTGGAGAGATTAAATTTACTGGGAAACTAATACTACCAACTCCATAGTTATTAGGAAAGTACATCGTTGTACTCCAAAATTCCCAAATATCATAGATATAACTATAATAATAGTCAATATAGGCTACATACCACTCATTGAACCATTTTTCTTTCACATAATCTAACATCGCCAACCCTTAGGGTTAGAAATATTAACGATTTCTTAATTCCTACTAAAGTTCTGGGGTAAGACAGACAAAGTTTTGTCTAAAAATCGGCTAAAACTAGACCTCAAGCCTTACAATGGGTTCTTGCACTCGATAAACACACAGACATGTATTCATATCTCAACAGCTACATGTCAGAGATCACAACTCTACGGGCTACACACCCGGAGTATACTAAATAATATAGTTCAACAATAGAAAGAAATGGAAAGTATAACACAACAGATATCATATCTGGAGTACTGGGGTTTACATCCCAAAAGAAAATAGACAACTCCAGCTATAAGATGACTGATAAATTAGATGGTCGGCTCACATGGCCATACAGAGCGACTTTTAGGCAATATGCATCACATGGCTTCAGTAATTGGCGTAGATGCATTCAAGAACTTAATTTACATCATAATACATTACTAAGCTCACAATTTAACTACAAAAGCATATAAGTCTACCTCTAGGGCAGCAGGGGAGACTCCACCTCAGCTTACGTCAACTGACTTCTACCTGTCACTTTAGGAACCTGGGAAAAAGGGGAAAAGATAGGGGGATGAGTTACCACACGCTCAGTGAGTGACTCCCACCCCCCAGAAAATAAAATAGTTGCAGGTCATGCTTTAAGTAGCACTTACACAGATAATCTGATGTATATAATGTCATATAATAAGCATATAGGGTCTTCCACATATGTCATCACCTTAATGACCTTTCTAGTATGATGGTAACCTTATACTCCGTCTAATTCATGCCCAAGGTACTTAACTTGCCTGAACTAAGTGTCTTATAACTTATTGATGGTAATTCTATGTTCTATAAACATAAGATCACACAATGTAAGCTTAACGGCACATAACACGCACACAAGATTCAATAATAAGCTATCCCATGCAATAATTTAGGTATTGGATGCAACAGAATACTTAGTTCACATATAAGCATCTAACATCAAGGAGTTAAAATTAAATAACCAAGTGAGACCCTTTTAGCAAGAGAGTAGGATTAATGCATATCGCTTAAATCAATGGAAGCTCTTATAAAACTGTCGTTATGCACTTGACAGGCAATTAAAACTCAACAAAAACTCTTTTTAAGAAAACATGCACCTTTTCAAGTCTTTACACCAACATCACCCTCGAACGAGGCATTAACATTACATAACATGCACGAAATCATTTTCATAAGCATTGGAATCTCATATTTGTGCTGGGTACGGGTGAGGCCGTCATTCACGTTCCATCGTACTAATGAGATCGTCACTCACATTTCAAATTATCCTGTTAGGATCTTCCAAGGTTCCCACTTCTGGGTCTACTCTCTAGGCAACATATTACCACCGTCAGGGTTTTCTAGGGTTCTCATTTCTAGGTCTATCTCCATAGGTACTAGGGTTCCTGAGAACCAGGCATTCTCCCTAATCATTGTACATATACCATCATTTTCCTAGTCCAAAACGTATTAAATGCATTTCAACTCTGAATGCGTCTTCATTAAAACTTTCATTATATCACAAACAATGACATTCTCATTCTCATGAGGCTCGAAGCCTTAATGATTTCACATTGACTTAGAAAGCATAACCACTCATTTAGTAAAATATGCTTAAAATGAGTTAATCTTTGCATATTCATTCACTTTTCAAGACAGGCAATATGAAAACTCATTTTTAGACGTTAACAATCGCATTACCGCATAAATATCTCGATTTATTTACATTTCAGATATAGCAGTCATTTTGCAATACATTTTTTCTTAAAACCGTCATTGTATCACGACCATCGCACTTTCATTCTCATGAAGGCTAAATGCCTTAATAGGGTCATTCAACTTTTGAAAAGCATAGAACCATTCATCTTGTCAAATTATGCTTCTAAATGAGTTAATGGCCAAATACACATTTATTTTTCAAAGGCAACGTCATTAAAACTTGTCTTAAAAGCTTGCATGCCTACAACTCATTCATAGTTAGTTTCGCTTAAAAGTATCCTTGTTAAATGAATGGTCTACAGTCACTGTTAATCACATAACTCAACATGTTTGTCATATTATAGTAGTTCGCATGCGTGCTTTTCAACACATGCCTTTAAGCATAACACAAACATATTCATTCATAATTCGCATTGTTTCCAGCCCATTGGCCCACTAAAGTAACTTTGAGAAATAACTAAGGCATTAGTAAACATTCAAGTCACTTGTTTAAGCAGTTAGGATGTTGTTTTAGCCACGGTAATGAACAAACCACTCTAAAATAGATTACTTGAAAGATTTAATTATTTGAAATCATTAATGTGAGAATGATAGCGTATGCTTAATAGTGAATCAAGCAGGTTTTAATCAAATTGACTCCTATTTCACAAATTAGTCGGCATGGGACCCTTAAACACAAATGGGCAATTTGAATGGCTAGGGTTGCAGCACTTGGACATGGAGCTCAGTCGTGACATACACACATAGCACACACAAGTCATAGATTAATAAAATCATAATCTTGATTTAGCAGTACGCAATTGTAGACTCGAAGTGTTTAACATCAACATATTGCCATGACAATGCTTAAAACAAGTTTACGATTTATGCAAGCACGTTCGATCATGGAAACAAGTACACAATGAGCACATCTCAACATGTCCATAATTTACCAATTTAAAACACTCCACCCAAACTCCCTCCTTACAGCACCGACCACAACAGTCCTAAAAACTATCTTAGTTCAACCCAAATGATTCACCGACTACTTGCAATTTCTCAACTCATTATAGTTTCAGCCTAACTACTAAATCAGTTATCACAAATATTTCGAAAACATTTGCAAATTAGGAGTAGGTTTCGGGATTAGGAACTACCCACTTGAACTCTAAGCTTAAGGACTGAACTCTTGGGTTGATTGGGCAAACTTTTCGGGCTGAATCACGTTTCCACACATATAGGTCATGGTGGTTGTACTCGTGTGGGTCACGGTAGTGCTATATTGGTCGCAGTGCTTAGGGCTTGACCCTAGCTTCGGTTTTTTATGCTCCACCCGAGCTGCTTCCTCTCTCTTCGTCCCTGCTTGCCGGATACAAATAGGCTGCCGTCATCCTCCCCTCTAGCTCACCCTCACTCTTACTCAATCTCTCTCTGTTGTGTTGGGTCTCCATCGGGGTAGCTACGGCTAGGGATTGCCAGCTGGGTGCGACAGTGGCCAACCAGGTGCCAACGTCGCGGCTACGCACCGTCGCCTCCTTCTCTCTTTCTCTCTCTCTCTCTCTCTTCCTCTCCCTGGTGGTTTTATGGGGGCTAGGTAGTAGAGAACCCCCATAGTTCCCCATTTTACAAACAAGAAATGGGGTGTTGACCCCCCTTTCGTTGCTTTTTTTGGTTTGTTTTTGTTTACTGTTATTTTAGCCTCACTTAATAAACTAATCCCGGCGCTAATTAGTTTAGTCTTATTCAATCTCAACCTCTAACATTGTCACTCAACTTACTAAGTTTGTGTGATCATGTCTTGGCTACCTAAGCAACGAATTCACTAATTTTACGTAATTGCATACTAAATTAAGAAAAGTTAACAAAATCACTTCGTATAAAAATTACACCTAATTGACTCATAAACAGATAGTCTAACATGGTCAACTAAATAGAACAAAGTCAATGAAAACACTAACCCAAATAGTTAGACCGAGTTAAGAATCCCAGGCATTGCATTCTCCTCGCTTAAAAGAATTTCGTCCTCGAAATTCCAAATTTCACGGTTCAGTCAAACACAAAATGCTCACATGCATACTATGATTTACATGATTTGCACTAGGATCCAAAAATTTCATTTTGCGATCAACTACATCTTTTAAATCGAAAGAAAAAGGGTTTATGGTGTTTAGTCTCCTCTTCGCCAATCCTCTTCAAGCATTTACTCACTCTGTTTAGGCGCCGAGGAAAAACGCATAGAAGAGGGACAAATGACTTAGCGTGGAAAACCATATTAACCTTGTTTAAAAACGAATACCGACCCTCAATTATGCAGACACTATTCACAAGGTGAACAACAACTCTATGTATATGCATCGTTAAAAATCGACATCTGAAGATATGATAATTGGGCCATAATATCTCAAGGTCATATACAAGTAGTTTCTTTATAAGACATGACTTTAAATCACCTTTAATTTCAAAATGGTTAACCTGGAGACTCCTATAATACACTAGAGTAGTAAGAGCATCATATAGCATCACATAGCATCACTTTAGCATAATGACATCGTATAGACTCAAAAACTCATTCTTAAGCCCAAGGATCATAAGCAACATAAACTCGTCTGACACGTATATAGCAAGCAATTTACAAGAAGGAAACATATGCAACTGGCACTCATATGTTTATACATCGACCCCAGCTAATTTTTAGGCCTTTCACTCATGGCAACTTACACAGGACATGTCAAGGTCGTATGAAGGCGGTTAACTTAACTATATTCATTCGAAAGCATGAAGATATCAAATCACTCCAAGTGTAAATCAATTCGCCAGGAAGCTACCACATCACACCAAAATAGCCGAGACATCATATGACATTAGCTTAATTACAATGGTTTACCTAATATAAAGCTCTATCCTCAAGTTTCTATATGGAATTAGTTTCTCTCTATGTCATGAAGCGATGAAGGCAAATTGACATGCCCATGTCCCAATGAGGGTGGCACAAGTATATGCCACTATATAGTTAAACTGCACTAAAACACGTCCATCAAACACTTTAACTGCTAAGTTTCACAACTTTAAGAACTAGGTGATACAGTTTTCATATGGCCGCAAGTACACCTACACATCATTATGCCATATGAAGCACATAGGCATTAACGTATCCAGACAAAGGTTGGCCCCTAAATGCGAGGTACTAGTATGTTATCCTTAGTAAATGTAAGATATGCAACGGTGAGCACATGTAAATGTAAATTTTGATAGTCACTAGGTTGTGTATTAAATTTATGCATATCTGGCCACTCGAGCTATAACATGAAGTAATAGGAGTCATGTAATGTAAGTGACACCCAAACTATCTTATGACACGATAAGCCATACATATTGGACCATGCATCCAATTTAACTGCATCCTGTACAGGCTCAAAATAGGTACTAAGAAGCATATACACTTATAAGTTCATTCACATAACTAGCCAGTGATCCAACTCCTATAATGCATCAATGACCATGAAAAAGGAACGTGAGTATTTATATTTATGCTGACATGACCTTGGATGCTCTACCATTATACCTTTCTTACCCATGAGGTATACTTATCTATAGATGTGAACACATGCAAATTTAACTCTATTGTCATCGAGTCATGTATTACATGCATCGAGTTCAATTACTCCAACTATAACATGAGGGAACAGGATTCATGGACTATAAATGATGATTCAAGAGTCATGTTATGTGACCAACGGCATAAATCAAATCACTCGACTAATACAGTCATAAGTTTATTCAAGTTCAACCAAGCAACCATCGAACACTCATTCCCTTGGCATTCGACCATAAACACATCGATGGCCCCTCATAACAATCCTAAATATTGGAACTCCCATGGCTTCACACAGCACATGATGCCATAATCATTCCTTAAGACATGCAAACTCACAAGGTTATCACATACAGAAAATGCCTAGATGTGTATACATGCATGCAATCCCATTCGCAACCTATGGTCAACAGTATGCCCTAAGGCTCACCCAAATTTAGGAGAGATTGGAGACCAATAAGCTATGATCGTTTCGTGTATGGTCGACATTAATGGTCTTACAGGTATGCATCGAGGTCTTATGAGACACACCTGTCTCATTAATGATTATAGAAATGTTACCATACAGGTCGCTCACCTTAGTTGGAATTGTTTACAACATACAATTCCAAAATCTGTTAGGTTCTCTCTCCCTTTCGCTTTCTAGGTGTACTAGTGTTCATTCCAGCCAAAACATTTCCACCCCATATCACAAGTAATGGCGTGTATGATAGAAAGTAAGTAATGCACTGTACAAGCAATAGTGACAAAGATGGGGAATGACAGGTACACTCAAACAATGTTCAACCTACCGCTAACATTTAATGTTTCAAGCATGCATATGAAAATATCCCCTAACTTACTCAAGCAATTTAGTATTCACAAGAGGAAGGTATCATTTAGTAGAATTATCGATCATAGCAACTAATGTCTAATCATTCCTTTCCTAGTCCATTACGAACGACTCCCTTGATATACACATCTTTAAACATACACATTCACAAGTAGCATTCCGACACGTATAAGAGCATGAACTTATGAGCCTAAACTTATTCATCATTATTAAAGGAATGCAAGTCCTTCGGTGCAAAGTAAAACTTAATTCAATAGCCAGCAGGACATTAACATTTCAAAATCTTGAATTTCATGGGTTGGAAATAACTTATCTCTTTTTAGCGTTTTTTCTACCATCTCTAAGCACGCCTGCTCTCTTTATTGTAGGGCCCAGGGAGTAATTCACATGTAGGGGCAAAGAATGAGCTTTGAAAAAGGTTTTCAATCGTTCGAGTTTAATCAACGTGCTTTAATTTTTGCTCGTCTTATCAGGGCGCATGAATAAAACATTTACTATTCAAACTATCACTTAGCTCACACAAGAATGCACAAGTTAATTAGGTTCACATTCTAATACATGACTCACATTTATCCAATTCGCTTAGCTGAATCACATAACAGTTAATTGGTCAAGTTAATTAGTACGTTAGGAACATATTGCACTAATGGAGCACTCACAACGGCACCTTAAGGCAGGGAGAGCCATTTAGGTCCTATACTAATACATAACTCACCCTTTTTAATCAATCGACCTACTTGGACCACACATAAGTCGCAATCAACCATGCCATCAGGCACACTTGCATACAGAGTACGACATATGTCACATTATCACAAAGTGTTCCTAGGCGACTATATGAAGTGTAAGACTCCGGTCATGGTCGATGGTCGTAGGACGTTGCTCTGATACCATCTCTAACATCCCAACCCGTAGGGTTAAAAGTATTAAATGAACAAAGTTCCACCGAAAAATGAGCTAAAACTAGGCTTCTAGCCTTCGTTCCTACACTCGATAAACGCACAGACATATATTCATAACTCAACAACTATATGCCGAAGATCACAAATCTACTGGCCACACACCTGGAGTATTCAAAATAATATGCTTCAATAATAGAAAGAATTGGAAAGTATAACTCAATAAATCTCGCATCTGGAGTTCTAGGGTTTACATCCCAAAAGAAAATAAACAATTCCAGCTATAAGATGACTGATAAATCAGATAGTCAGCTCACATGGCCATACAGAGCGACTTCTAGATAATATGCATTACATGGCTTCAGGAATTGGCTTGCATGCATCCAAGAACTTAAATTACATTGCAATACATTACTAAGATCACACTTTAACTACAAAAGCATATAAGTCTACTTCTAGGGCAGCAAGAGAGACTCCACCTCGACTTACGTGAACTGACTTCTACCTGTTACTTTAGGAACCTGGGGAAAAGGGGAAAAGATAGGTACGCTCAGTGAATGACTCCTCACCCCTAGAAAACAAAACAGTTGCGCGTCATACTTTAAGTAGCACATACACACACAATTTAATTTATAATATCATATAATAAGCATTAGGGCCTTCCATATCTGTCGTTACCTCAACGACCTTTGTAGTATGATGGTAACCATATACTCCTTCTAATTCACGCCCAACGTACTTAACTTACCTGAACTAGGTCTCTTAGAGCTTATTGATGGTAATTCCATGTTATATCAACATAAGATCACATAATGTAAGCATAACATCATATAATACGCACACAAGATTCAATAATAAGCTATCCCATGCAACAATTTAGGTATTGGATGCAATAGAACACATAGTTGCCATGTAAGCACCTAACATTAAGGAGTTAAAACAATATGACCAAGTTGAGACCCTTTTTGTGAGAGAGTAAGATTAATGCATGTTGCTTAAATCAATGGAAGTTCTTATAAAACCGTCGTTATGCACTTGGCAGATAATAGAAGCTCAATAAAGACTTTTTTCAAGAAAGCATGTAGCTTTTCAAATCTTTACGCCAACATCACCCTCGAATGAGGCATTCACATCACATAACACTCACAAAATCATTTTCATTGACATTAGAATCTCATATTTGTGTAGGATATGGGTGAGGCCGTTACTCACATTCCATCGTAGTAGTGAGATCGTCACTTACATTTAATATTTTCGTCGTCGAGATGTTCTAGGGTTCGCACTTATGGATCTACTCTCTGCGCAACATATTACCCCCGTCAGGGTCTTCTAGGCTTCCCACTTTTGGGTCTATCTCCCTGCGCATTAGGATTCTCGAGAACCGAGCATTCTCCCTAATCATTATACATGTAGCACTATTTTCCTAGCCCAAAACAATTTAGATACATTTCACCTCTAAATACGTCTGCATTAAAACTTTCATTGTATCATAAATAACGACATTCTCATTCTCATGAGGCTCAAAGCCTTCTTGATTTGACATCAACTTAGAAAGCATAACCACTCATTTGGCAAAATATGCTTAAAACGAGTTAATCTTTGCATCATCATTCACTGTTTGAGATAGGTAATATGGAAACTTGTTTTTAAACATTAACAATTGCATTAACACATGAATATCTCGATTTCTTTACATTTCAGATACAAAAGTCATTTCACAACGCATTTTGTCTCAAAACTCTCATTGCATCACGATAATGATACTTTCATTCTCATAAAGGTTAAACGTGTTAATAGGGTCATTCAACTTTTGGAAAGCATACAACCATTCATCGTGTCAAATTGTGCTTCTAAATGACTTAATGGCTAAATACACATTCATTTTTTAAAGGAAACGTCATTAAAACTTGTCTTAAAAAGCTTACATGCCTACAACTCATTAGTAGTTAGTTTCGCTTAAAAGTATCCTTGTTAAACGAATGGTCCACAGTCATTACTAGTCACATAACTCAACATGCTTGTCACGTCACAGTAGTTCGCATGCATGCTCATTAACACACACCTTGAATCATAACACAAACATATTCATTGATAATTCGCATTGTTTCCAACCCGATGACCCACTTAAGTAACTTCGAGAAACAACTAAGGTGTCAGTAAACATTTAAGTTGCTCGTTTAAGCAGTTAGGACGTTGTTTTAGTCATGGTATTGAACAAACCACTCTCAAACAAACTACTTGACAGATTTAGATAGTTGAAAGCATTAATGCGCAAGTGGTAGCGTATGCTTAATAGTGAATCAGATGGGTTTTAATCAAATTGAGTCCTATTTCACAAATTATTCACCATGAGACCCTTAAACACGAATAGGTAATTCGAACAGCTAGGGTTGCAGCACTTGGACAAGGAACTCAGTTATGCCATACACACATAGCACACACAAGTCATAGACTAATAAAATTATAATCTTGATTTAGCAACACATAATCATAGGGTCGAAGCATTTGACATCTACATATTGTCATGACGATACAACAACAAGTTCAAGATTTATGCAAGCACGTTCGATCATGAAAACAAGTACACAATTAGCACATCTCAACACTTTCATAATTTACCAATTTGAAAGACTCAACCTGAACTCCCTCCTCACAGCACTGACCATAACAGTCCTCAAAACCATCTCAGTTCAATCCAAATAATCCACCGACTGCTTGTAATTTCTCAACTCATTATAGTTTTAACCTAACTACTAAATCAGTTATCCCAAATATTTCAAAAACATTTGAAAATTAGCAGTAGGTTTAAGGATTAGGAACCACCCACCTGGACTCCAAGCTTAAAGACCTAACTCCTAGGTTAATTGGAAATTTTTGGGGCTAAACCACACATGCAGGTCATGGTGGTTATACTATTGTGGGTCACGGTGGTGCTGGTGTTGGTCGCGGTGGTTAGGGCTTGACCCAAGCCTCGGTTTTTCACGCTCCACCTGAGCTGCTTCCTCTCCCTTCCTCCCTGCTCGTCGTGACGAATGGGCTGCCGTCATCCTCCCCTCCAGCTCGTCCTCAGTCTCACTCAATCTCTCTCTGTTGTGGTGGGTCTCTGTCGCGATGGCTACAGCTAGGGATAGCCAGCTTGGTGCGATGGTGGTTGAATAGGTTTCGACGTTGTGACTGCGTATCATGCCCTCCTTCTCTCTCTCTTCCTCTCTCTGGGGATTTTGTAGGGGCTGCGTAGCAGAGAATCTGCCTGGTTCCTTGTTTTGCGAAGAGGAAAAGGGGGTCTCGACCCCCCTTTTGTTCCTTTTTTGTTTGTTTTTGTTTGTTGTTGTTTTGGTCTCACTTGATAAACTGATCCCGGTGCTAATTAGTCTAGCCTCGTTTGATCTCATCCTTGAATATTTCACTCAGCTTACCTATTTTGCATAATCATATCTTGGTTACGTAATCATATCTTGTTTACGTAATTAACGAATTCACTAATTTTACATAATTGGGTACTAAATCAAGAAAACTTAATAGAATCACTTCGTATAAATATTGCACCTACTTTACTCGTAAACAAATAGTCTAACATGGTCAATTAAATAGAACACAATCAATGGAAACACTAACCCAAACAGTTAGCCTGAGTTAAGAATCCCGGGCATTACACATGAGAACTTATTTTTCTTGGATATCATAAAGACATGTTAGATAATTAACTTCTAACTCTAGAAGGGAAAATATTTGGGTTATTAGGTAATAAGAAGATAATAGATCAAAACATGATCTACTTTTTGTGTGTAATTCCAAATTATCAATAAAGAATTTACAGGAAGGAGAAACCCGTTCTAGTAACAATGACATTTGATTATGGATTTCCTCCTTTTCTGGTAGAAGTTTCGCTTTGATTTTCACCATTCCCGAGTTCTCGAGTTAAACTATCTATCAGAGAGCTCTTCGATCCTTGTATATGTTGAATAGAGAAAGAAAATTGGTTAAGCAATGATTGCCAACACAGGAGTCGCCCTTGCGCTTGCATATTTGATAAATTCTTTTTCATAGAACTAAGTATTCCTTTGTAGTCAGTTCAAATAAGAAAAGGTCTTGGGGCTAAAAAGATTAAGAATTTTTCAATTGCCCTTGTGACTACAAGGATTTCTTTTTCCATTGCGGGATAGTTGCATTCTACTTTATTAAAACTTCCACTATAATATTTGCAGAGTTTTTCTCCTTCTTTGATTTTGAGTGCCGCACTCCAATGCTTATTGTTGGCATCTGTCTCAAGAATTAAATAATCTCCTTCATTAGACAAATTAATAACATGAAGATTCTTACACATTTTCTTGAAGTTTTGAACAATCCTTAAATCATTAGGGGTCCACATCCAACTTACTTCTTTCTTGAGTTTCTACTGTAATGACTTTCTCAGTTTAGCCAAATGTTCATTGAAATCTAAGGCATAGGTGAGGCACTCAAGAAGCCTTTCTGATTGTTTTCTATCTTCAATCTTTTCAGGAAAGTTTTCTATTTTTTTAAAAATATACTTTTGTAGGATGATTTATCTAGCCTTTATCTCTGGACCTAAAAACTCAATTTCTTATTCAACATAAATGCCCTTTTTCTTACCCAGTATAATGCCATGATCAATGCATCTTCGTATGACAATAAAACATCATTTTTGTGTTGTTCCATGGCTTTAGAAAGACAAGGGTATCATCAATGTAAATTAAATAACAGTGATTAAGGTCTTTGAAGTTGGTATACATTCTTCTTTGGAATATTTGAGGTGCATTCTTAAGGCCAAATGGTATTACTATCCATTCATGATGTCCCAGCCCTAAATGTAGTTAAAGGAATGCTTTCTTCATCCATTTTTATCTGCCAATATCCACTTTTGAAATCCATTTTGAGAACCAAGAGGCTCCTTGAATTCTATTAAGAAGGACTATTTTGTTAGGAATGTAAAAACCATCAAAGATAGTATTATCATTAAACTTTTTATAATTGATTACCATTCTTTCCTTTCCTCTTTTTATTTAGCATGATTTCTTACCATGAAAGCGGGACTGGTGTGAGGATTCTTGCTATTCCAGATTAGTCCTTTATCTAGAAATGCTTTGATTTGTTTATTAAATTCCTCAATATGCTGTTGTGTATACACCTTTTGTTTGGCTCGAATAATACTGTTAGGACTTCACAAAGTGATTTTAGCAAATGTTTTATCTTTATCTCATAATTTTAGAGGATTATCAAACTAGAGTTCCTTGGATAATTACTCTTGTTGCTCAATAACTTGCTCTTTAATAGACAATTCAAGCAATGAGATTGTCAGTGCTATCTCACGTTGTTTAGACATTACCTTCTCATCATGCTGGCTGTGTGTACACTCAATTTTCTGATGAGTGTAAGCCTTACTTAATTTTTCAACAGGAATTAAGTAAGCATTGATTGTAACTATTTTTTGGTTTATGGTCTGTGTTCATGGAGAATATAGTCTCTGAAAATTATTTTCAATACTCATATCATGAGAGGGTTTATCAGTAACCCGTAAAACTGGTATAATGTATTGGACTCGTCCTAAGTCTATAAATGACCCTTCTATTGCATCGTTATGGCTTATAATACTATTATTAGCTATCCTTACTTGTTGAGATTTTTTTGGCTTCTTTCCATATAAGTTCTGGAAATAATGATCTTTTTCCAAAGCATACGGAACAACCATATCTATGTAGGCACATAATTTATACTTATTATATCCCTCTAAACATACCTTTATTAGGGTATAGATGCTATTAGGATTTTGTTGATTTAGAGAGTGCACAACCACAAGAGGGGGTGAATTGTGGTGTTCGATTTTCGCAAGTTGCTGGCAAACAGTCTTAGACCCTGTTCACACAGGTTGTTTTTGAGATAAGCAGAAGCGAAAATCCAACAAAATTGAATGCGGAAATAATAGACACAGGATTTTTTACGTGGAAACACCTCTAGCCCAACTGAGGTGAAAAAACCACGACCTACCACCTGTAGGATTTACACACTTCACTAAACGGGCTAATCACGTTACAATAGTAACACACCTTTTTACAAATTACAACCCACGTAACCGTCTTCCCTAAGACAATGAAGTGTGAAAGAAGTGTATAAAGAAGTGTATAACCGTCTTCCCTAATCCAAAATCCCCTTGATTTGGACACACACTCTACTCACTTTTGTGAAAGAAGTGTATA
The DNA here is from genome assembly GCA_029747015.1 of Carnegiea gigantea. Classification (NCBI taxonomy): domain Eukaryota; kingdom Viridiplantae; phylum Streptophyta; class Magnoliopsida; order Caryophyllales; family Cactaceae; genus Carnegiea; species Carnegiea gigantea. Next base: position 245,065 of record JAKOGI010000543.1, on the reverse strand, counting down.
AAGAAAAAAACACCCTATTACAATGCTTCTCAACCAAGCTAATATAGGGTACAATGAAATCCTAGTATGCCAACTTTGAAAGCTCAAATAACTCACTCACTAGACACGGTTTTCTTTTCAAACTTTTAAGCTCATGAACACTAAATTTTTCTTTTTGAAAACCGATGCTTCTATCGTTCTAAGAAGCGACTTTATATAGTGCTTGGAAAAACAATTCCTCAAATTTTTGGAAACTAAAATCCCTAAAGAATATAGAATTCTTTAGCCACAAGGGATGAGGAAACATGAGCTGGAAACACTTCCTAAACCGTGTGCATAAGGCGGTGATTCTCAGTAACTAGCCCATGCTTTTCTCAACAACCTTATCCACTTGCCAAAAATTGGATATTCTTTTTATTCAAAAAAGATTTTGCAAATCCCCTTAGATTTTAATAACCGTTTTTAGGATAAGGGGTAAGATACTCCATAAAAAATCTTTCTTGCAAATCCTTGAAGAAGCTGCTTAAAATCCAAAAGATAAAAATCGTGCAAAACAGTTCTTTTCGCAGCTTATTCTGGGAACACCCTGAGCATCCTGTTTCCAGAATTGTTTCGAAGGGTGATCCGAAATATTTTCCAAAAAAGCAAAACCGTTTCAAGTAAGTGGTAAGTTAAGAGTTTCTGATTGGCATATTAACAAGAGTCTAAAAATATAAAACCAAATTAAATCAAGACATCTTGTTGTAACCACTAGTCATCTTGTAGAGAGACGAATCTGCTGCAAACACTTCACAGAACCTGTTCCTCACGGCTGCACTTATATCCTATGCTTCAAACACTTCACAGGACATGTTTCAAACACCTTACAGAGCCTGTTCCTCATGGTTGTTCTTACATCGCTGACTTGAGTACCTGTTCTTGATAAACCATTAGTCAAGCAGTTTTAATATATTGAAAAACAGCAGTAAGGCCCTGTTGGTAAAGCCTGTTTGGAACAACAACAACTACTACAACACTTGGATTTGTTATCATCAAAACCTTATACATTCTAACAAATTCCCCCTTTTTGATGATGACAAACCAAGTGACCATATTGACTTTCAAGGACAATTGAAGTGATTAGTGCCAATTATTTATAGGACCGACAATTCACATGAAGCAGTTAGTATCGAAAAAGTGTAAGAAATTTAACTCGTCCATGGCAAAACTAAAACAATATTGGTCAACCTGTCTTCCCCCTTTTGGCATCATTAAAAAGTAGGGGCGAACAATCAAACATAGGGTGTTTGCTATCACCACCACTTGGGTAATGGAGGAAAGTCAACAGGTGATACACTCAAGTGTGTTGGTACGGCAATGAGATTGGCCATCCTAGTCATGCACAAGCAATTCACAACAGAAAGCAAGCAAGGCAAAGCCAATCAAAAAACAAGATAACCTGTCATTCATCAAAAGAGTGCAACAGAAAAGTACAAATGGAGAGGGAAGGAGAACCAAGAGAAGTTAGAGACAGCCTATGAGAACAATAGATGGGAACGGCTTATGGGGGTGATTAGGGAGCAGGAGGGGTAAATTTGGCAGAGAGGGAAGAAAGAAGGGCTAGGAGATCTTCATGGCGTTTAGCGTTTAGAGCTTTTTCCTCGTCCAGGGCAGCCTTTACAGCAGTAAGCTCAGCACTGAGTCGAGAGTTTTCTTCCAAAGCAGCCTCAAGCTTGACTGAGGAACTGCCAGGAACAGGAGGACGGGGTGTTCCGGTCCCCTGTTCTGAGGCAGACCCCTCAATCAAAGCATACCCACACAAGGGTGTTACTCCCAATCTCATCGATGAACTGAGCTCCCACCTTCTTCTGTAGAGTCACCCCAAGGTGCTCAAACACACTAGTCAGGAAGAAGCCGTACCCCAGGTCATGTTCCCTGGAGGTGTTTGCAATTCTTGCAATATGTCGAATTATGATGGCGGGAAGGTTGATTTGCTCTTCCCTGTCCATCAGATCCATCAAACACTGATCCATGGCATCAGCAAGATTGCGACCCTGGCCCTGAGGAATGACATTCTTGATAATAAACCAAAATATCAATTGATAGAGCGATGTCATGTCTTCTTTCTTTACGGACTTGGGTGTATGGAGGCTTGATTACTGGCTAAATTTTTGGGCGAGCTCCAGCAGCCTGGCTGTCCTTAGAATAGTCGTGTCGTCTCTCACATATATATCAAAGCCCGTGGAGGGAATCCCCAGAATTTCCCTTAATATCTTCGCATCAAAGCGAAGCTGTTGCCCATTAACAATACTTGTCACCACTCCTGCGGTGACAGTGCAGTTGGCATAGAACTCTGCCAACTCATGTACAGAACACCCCAGCTGGGTGTTTGTAAACAGCTCATACCATCCCTATGCACGCAGCTTGTGCAGAAACACCCCCAGACCCTGTTCCTCAAAATATTTTACCTTGATAATTTTGCTCTTGACTACCCGTCTCTGAAGCAGTTGGGTCAGTTTGGCTGAGATTGCGGACGGGGTAGACTTGTTGGCTCTTTTAGGTTGAGGCTCAGTAGGAGGGTCTGAGGTGGAGGCCTGTTTAAGAGAGGCTTTTCTCTTGGGAGTTTTGAGGGGTGATGGTTTGTAGGGTAAAGTGGAGGTCGATTTTAGTGCAGGCAGAGGCTTATCCTCCGAGGACTCTGAGAACACGGGAGTGCCCTGTTCGAAGGTGGTGTTCTCAATGTCGCTATCTGATGAGGGCTCAGAGGAGGAATCAATTTCCTCAACAACAGGGGATAACTGTTTGGCAGGACAAGGTGTGGAGTGGAAGGCAATTCGGGCTGATTTTCGAGTTGGCCTGGTTGTGGGTTTGGCCAAAGAGGAGATTTGTGGTTTTGGTTTGACAGGGGTTTCACTTTTTGAGGGTTCTTCAGTCTGGCCGCTTTTAGACCTTGGTGGTGGTCGTGTTCTTGGCATTCTAGTACGCCTAGCCACAATTTTGTATCGTTTACGTTTCTCACCGGTTGGTGGTACCGGTGTGGCTTGTTCAGGTTTCACAGGAGACTCGTCCATTTGACCACTACTTCCCCCTTTTTCTTTTGACAAATCCTCCCCCAGGTCATCCCTAAAAATCTCAGGCCCTGTTTCTGGCCCTGTTTCCTACTCTGGAAATAGCCCAAGTGAACTGATGTCATCTAGTCCATGATCGAACAGAAAGATTTCATCTAAAGGCCCAATTTCTCTTTCAGATGCCCCAACAGGTTCTTGGGGTTTACATGCCCCCGTTTCTCCAAACAAAATCAATTCCCACCCAAATTTGTAAGGGATGTCTTTCAATTTTAGATTCACTATTCTAAGGTCGATGCTTTTCAAAAACCCAAAAGGTTTATAGACAATGGGTCGAGAAAGTTCAGTAGTTTTACCTTCCATGAGGGCCGTCAGAAATTGTGTAGGCGCAAACAGGGCTATGGCTGTTTGCAAGGCTATGCCCTATGTCTGGTTGCCCTGAGTCAAGGTCGAGGAGCTCTCGGAGCTAATGGAAGACGCCATTTTTCAAAGGAAGGAAAGAGATTAGGGTTTTTTGATCAAAGTTTCAGAGCAAGAGTGTTTCGGTGGAGGTGAGAGATTGAGCAAGAGAGCTTTAAAGAGAGAGAGAGACATGCGAAATCTTTAAAAGATTTTGCCCGTTTTGCAACGGGCTTTTGCATTTATTTAGGCCGCGCACGCCTCGAGAAGAGATTAGCAATTTTCAATTTGTTGTATGTATTTGACAAACAAGAGGCGTACCTGTTCCTGGTGCTTGTTCTTGAGGTTACTTGCTCGATAATATGGGACAGTAAGGGCAATCTCATTAGAGCTCAACGATTGTCAGCAAGTTGCAAACCTCACATATGCTAAACATAACATAGAAGTTGATTGCAAACAAAAATTTAACATTTTGTGCCCGTAACTTTTAAATTTTGCAAACAGGGAGAGAGAACAGGTTGGTCAGGTTGTTCTAATTAAGCCTAGTTCGAGTCTATTCCTTTCAAATTGTTCTCTACCCAATGCTTTTGTGAATATATCAGCAATTTGATTTTCAGTGGCACAAAAATTCATTGAGATCACTCCTTTTTCAACATTGTCTCTTAGAAAATGATGACGAATGTCAATATGTTTTGTTCTTTTGTGTTGACATGGATTTTTGGCAATGTTAATTGCACTTGTATTGTCACAATAAATAGGAATGCATCCTATGTCAACACAAAAGTCCTTGAGTTGTTGTCTTATCTATAATAACTGAGCACAACAAGATGCAGCTGCCACATACTCAGCTTCTGCTGTGGACAAGGCAACAGAGAGTTGTTTCTTGGTTGCCCAAGATACCGAACAAGGTCCAAGAAAGTGAGCCATACCTGAGGTGCTTTTTCTACCAACCAAGAAACCTGCATAATCAGCATCAGCATACCCAATAAGATCAAAGTTGCAACCTCTAGGATACCATAAGGCTAGATCAGGTGTATGTTTTGAGTATCTTAAAATCCTTTTTACAGCCTTAAGATGAGTTTCTTTAGGGTTAGACTGAAAACGTGCACATAAACCTACACTGAAGACAATGTCAGATCTACTAGTCGTTAGGTATAGGAGTGACCCTATCATGCCCCTATAGGATTTCTCCTCAACTTAGGGACTACCATCATCCATTACCAACCTGGTTGAGGGAGAGATGGGATTATCAATAGGCTTGGCCGACTCCATCCCAAAATGCTTAAGTAACTCCTTGATATATTTTTGTTGATGGATCATGGTGCCGTTTGAAGTTTGCTTGATTTGGAAGCCTAGAAAGAAATTAAGCTCACCCATCATGCTCATTTCAAACTCACTCCTCATCATTTTTGAAAATTTATTGCACAAATCATGATGAGTTGCACCAAATATGATGTCATCGATATATACTTGGACAATCAACAAATGTTCCCCCTTAGATTTTAGAAACAAGGTATTGTCTACCTTGCCTCTTGTAAAACCATTTTCTAATAAAAAGCTTGACAACTGCTCATACCAAGCTCTAGGGGCTTATTTTAAACCATAAAGTGCTTTGTCAAGTTTGAAAACATGGTTAGGAAATTCATCACTTTCAAAACCAGGGGGTTGTTTGAGATACACTTCTTCTTTGAGGTATCCATTTAGAAACGCACTTTTGACATCCATTTGATACGACTTGATCTCCATGTGGGCTGCAAAAGTCATCAAAATTCGAATGGCTTCCATCCTTACAACAGGTGCAAAGGTCTCTTCATAATCAATACCCTCTTCTTGGTTGTAGCCTTGAACCACCAGCCGGGCCTTGTTTCTAGTGACTGTTCCGCACTCATCCAGCTTGTTACGGAACACCTACTTGGTTCCAATGATTGTTCTATCCTCTGACCGTGGCACAAGGTGCCATACCTTGTTCCTTTCGAACTGATGGAGTTCTTCTTGCGTGGCTGTGACCCAATCTGAATCTGCCAGAGCTTCATTAATATTCTTAGGCTCAGTTTTTGAGAGAAAAGCATAGAAAGCACAGAAATTTTTAAGCCTAGATCTAGTTTGAACTCCTGCATTAATATCAGACAAAATTTGATCAAGAGGGTGTGAACTTTGGTATTTCCATGATCGTGGTGAAAGTGGGTTCACAGACTCGCTCTCCATCCTAGTTGGAATACTCGGTGAAACAGGTTCTGAACTTGTTCTCGAGCCTGTTTGGGAGCTTGTTTCTGAATGTATCCCTGAAGGGTTCGGCTGATGTTGTCCGGAACAGGGTTCCACCCTGTTCCCCCCTGTTTGGTTCACACCTTGCTTACCTTCCTGAAGAACAGTTTCAGGTCTTGATCCCTCAGGTTGATCCTTACCTTGATCATCTTGAAGTAGCACGTCTTTTCTAATAAGACTTAGTTCGAGGTCTTCTTCCTGTGCATCATTCTCACTTAGAGAGTTAGTTTCATCAAAAAGCACATGCACACTTTCCTCAACACACAAGGTTCTCTTATTAAACACTTTGTATGCCTCACTATGTGAGGAGTAACCAAGGAATATTGCTTCATCACTCCTTGGATCAAATTTGCCTAAGGCATCCTTTCCATTATTATGCACAAAACATTTGCAACCAAATACTCTTAAATGCAAAATATTTGGTTTTCTTCCTTTGAGGAGCTCATAAGACGTTTTGTTAAGAATAGGTCTAATCAGGCATCTATTTACAATGTAACATGATGTGTTCAAAGCTTCAGCCTAGAAGTTTTTAGGAAGACCACTAGCAACAAGCATTGTTCTAGTCATGTCTTCTAGAGTGCGATTTTTGCGTTCTACCACCCCGTTCTGTTAGGGCGTTCTTGGAGCTGAAAAATTATGATCAACACCATGCTCACTACAATAATCAGTGAAGCTTGAATTTTCATATTTCGTCCCATGGTCAGACCTTAAGCATACCAAGGAATGTCCTACTCTCTTTTCAATCTTTTTAATGAAAGCGAGAAATTTTTCAAAGGTTTCATCTTTAGAAGCCAAAAACAAAGTCCAAGTGAAACGAGAGTAGTCATCCACTATCACAAGCACATACCTCTTGCCACCTCGGCTCATGATCCTCATTGGACCACATAGATCCATATGTATCAATTCAAGAGGTCGAGTAGTGCTTACACACTTTTTAGACTTAAATGAATTTTTGACTTGTTTACCTTTGGCACATGCATCACATGCCTTGTCATCATTGAATTTGATGGAAGGTAAGCCAATCACTAAATCTTTGGTTACAAGTTTGTTCAAAAGAGAGTGGCTTGCATGACCTAGTCTTTTGTGCCAAAGCATAACATCATCATCTAAGGCACTCAAACAAGTCAAATTATTTTGGGGAAGAGTGGAGATACACACTTTATAAACATTCTTGCGTCGCTTCCCCCTCAACACAACATCTCCTGTGTTCATATTCACAACCAAGCAACGTGTTGGTGAGAACACTACTAGGTTGTCTTTGTCGCACAGTTGGGACACACTTAGCAAGTTGTGTTTTAATCCATCCACAAAATAAACATTGTCAATTGAATGGGAGAGTGACTCACCTATCTTACCTATGCCGACAATTGTCCCAGATTTGCCGTTTCCAAATGCCACACTCCCTCCTTCTGAAGCTGTAAGTGAGAGAAAATTGGATTTTTCACCAGTCATATGCCTCGAACACCCACTGTCAACATACCACAGCTGCCTGTTCCCTAGGGTGTTCCCTGCGCTGTTCGCTGGGTTGTTTGCTGGGTTGTTCTCTCTCACTTCAGCCTGCAAAACAGATCATAGGTTAGTTTTGGGAACCCAGATCCACTTGGGTCCCATTCCTTTAGAGGTGCAAATCTCATCTTTCCTAACCCATATTTGTTTTACATACACTGAGTTCTTTTTAATGGTATACTTTCTTGAGGGACAAGTATAACGGTAATGACCCGTTTTACCATAGTGATAACATACAATATTCTCAGATAATCCTACATATTTTCTATTCACTGGGTAGGGCATCTTAGGCACAAAACCTAGTCCTCTTCTATTTCGACTATGATGAGTGCTTAACCATTCAAACGCCCTTGAGGACCTGTTCCAGAGCTTGTTTGTGGCAAGGTCTGATTCCAAGAGTTTTATTTTCTCAAGCAAGTTTTTATTTTCTTCCAGCAAAGACTCGACCTTACCTTTTAAGTCAAGGGACTTTTTTTCTAGCTCAGTCAGTTTAGTGGAACAAGTCTCTTCTTTCATGAGTAGAGTTTCTTTAAGCACATTGATGTTTTCATGCAAGCCAAGACTCTCTTTGTCAACTTTAAGTTTTTCCAATTTAAGGGTTTCATTTTCAAGTTCTAGATCTCGAACACCCCTTTTTAATTCAGCACATATATCCATTATAGTGTACACTAATTCCTCAAGAGTTGATTTATTTAGACCCCGTACCTTGTTCTTGAGTTGAGTCAGACTGTCTGTTGATTCATCATCTGAATCAGCGTCACTTCTTGCGATGAGTGCTACATCAGCTTCCCCAGCTTCAGACCCTTCCTCATCCTCGCTTGAATCTCCCCAGGCTGCGAGCATAGCTTTTGAGAACCTTTTCGCTGAGCTGCTTACACCCTGTTTCCTCCCCTATTTTCTAGGGTATTCGGGTTCTTGTTCTTCCTTGTGCTATGGGCAGTTTCTCACAATGTGGTCCAGTTTGCCACACTTGAAACACCCGGAGAACTGTTCCCGAGAGGTGTTCCTGGCCTTGCTGAAGTCCTTCCTTTTGCTATTTTCTTTGACTTTCTTGAAGAACTTCTTGAACTTTTGAGTGATCATGGCAATCTCCTCCTCATCAGAATCAGAATCATCTTCTAAGGCCTTTAGTGCAAGACCTCGATCTCTCTTTGTCTCATCTTTCTGTTGAGAATTTTTCCTAAGTTCATACGTTTGGAGGTTGCCAATCAGCTCATCTAGGGTGATCTTGTTCATGTCCTTAGCTTCTTGGATGGCCGTTACTTTCGCTTCCCAAGAATGAGGTAAAATTCTTAGAATCTTCCTCACCAATTCTTCGGTGGTGAAGGATTTTCCTAGGGATTTCAGCTCATTCGTTATGTGAGTGAAGCGAGTGTACATGTCCATCACACTTTCACGATCACCCATCTCAAACAGCTCATACTTTCTCATAAGCAATTCAATCCGGGATTGCTTTACCTGATTGGTCCCTTCGTGAGCTACTTGCAAAGCATCCCAGATTTTTTTGGCCGACTCCCATTCAGATATGCAAGTATATTCATCCGGACCTAGGCCGAAATATAGGAGTTTCTTGGCCTTGGCCTTCTTCTCCATCATCTTGTAATCTTCAGCATTTAATTCCTTAGGCTCCTTGGGGATTGACTTTCCATCTTCAGTGATTTTCTTAGGGATGAGTGGTCCATTCTTGATGAGCATCCACAACTCATAATCCTCGACTTGGATGTAGTTTTCCATTCTATTCTTCCACCATCCATAGTGTTGGCCATTAAAGTATGGTGGTCGAGTTATGGATTGACCTTCAAGCATGCCTTGTGGTGTACTCATCTTCAAGGATCTCTCAAGGTGTTAGCCTTTCAAAGGAGAACCTGCTCTGATACCACTTGTTGATTTAGAGAGTACACAACCACAAGAGGGGGGTGAATTGTGGTGTCCGATTTTCGTAAGTTGCTGGCAAACAGTCTTAGACCCTGTTCGCACAGGTTGTTTCTGAGATAAGCAGAAGCGAAAATCCAACAAAATTGAATGCGGAAATAATGGACACAGGATTTTTACGTGGAAACACCTCTAGCCCAACTGAGGTGAAAAAACCACGACCTACCTCCTGTAGGATTTATACACTTCACTAAACGGGCTAATCACGTTACAATAGTAACACACCTTGTTATAAATTGCAACCCACGTAACCGTCTTCCCTAAGACAAGTTACCCCACGTCCAAAATCCCCTTGATTTGGACACACACTCTACTCACTTTTGTGAAAGAAGAGTATAAAGAAAAAACACCCTATTACAATGCTTCTCAACCAAGCTAATATAGGGTACAATGAAATCCTAGTATGCCAACTTTGAAAGCTCAAATAACTCACTCACTAGACATGGTTTTCTTTTCAAACTTTTAAGCTCATGAACACTGAATTTTTCTTTTTGAAAACCGATGCTTCTATCGTTCTAAGAAGCGACTTTATATAGTGCTTGGAAAAACAATTCCTCAAATTTTTGGAAACTAAAATCCCTAAAGAATATAGAATTCTTTAGCCACAAGGGATGAGGAAACATGAGCTGGAAACACTTCCTAAACCGTGTGCATAAGGCGGTGATTCTCAGCAACTAGCCCATATTTTTCTCAACAACCTTATCCACTTGCCAAAAATTGGATATTCTTTTTATTCAAAAAAGATTTTGCAAATCCCCTTAGATTTTAATAACCGTTTTTAGGATAAGGGGTAAGATACTCCATAAAAAATATTTCTTGCAAATCCTTGAAGAAGCTGCTCAAAATCCAAAAGATAAAAATCATGCAAAACAGTTTTTTTCGCAGCTTATTCTGGGAACACCCTGAGCATCCTGTTTCTAGAATTGTTTCGAAGGGTGATCCGAAATATTTTTCAAAAAAGCAAAACCGTTTCAAGTAAGTGGTAAGTTAAGAGTTTCTGATTGGCATATTAACAAGAGTCTAACAATATAAAACTAAATTAAATCAAGACATCTTGTTGTAACCACTAGTCATCTTGTAGAGAGACGAATCTGCTGCAAACACTTCACAGAACCTGTTCCACACGGCTGCACCTATATCTTATGCTTCAAACACTTTACAGGACATGTTTCAAACACCTTATAGAGCCTGTTTCTCATGGTTGTTCTTACATCGCTGACTTGAGTACCGATTCTTGATAAACCATTAGTCAAGCAGTAAGCCCTGTTGGTAAAGCCTGTTTGGAACAACAACAACAACTACAACACTTGGATTTGTTATCATCAAAACCTTATACATTCTAATAGATTTGCACTGGTAGCCTCATAGCATATCTCCATAGTCATGTTTTTAACTAATTCATCTTCATGGATTAGCTCGATAACAGTTTTTGTTTTATATCCCAACGACCTTTCTATATAGACTCATGCTTTGATCTACGCTGTGTCTTGCGAGTTCAAAACTCATTCTACTCATTTCACTAGTCGTACTAATTGTACAGTCTTCTTTAAACTCTTCTTTAGCTAATGAAGATCCTTCTCCCATTCAGATCTTGTACTCATACTTCTTAATACTTGGGGTTTAATGGTTATTTTACCATTCTCATCAATTTTTATCACATTTTTCTTATTGATTTTTGGAGGGTTGGCAAAGCTATATATCTATGAACGATCAATTTTTATCTCTTGTGGATTAGATTTAATCCTTTGAATCTTTTATATAAGGGTAGGACTTTTAAATTTTTCTGCCTCTATCATTGTGACCTTAGTCTTTGGTTCTATAGTATTATCTTATTTGTAGATAATTTTTCAAAATATCCTTAATGGGTATCCCCCTCTTTTCATGTCCATCCCAACTGTTTTTATCTTAAAGGAGACGAAGTTTTTGGCAAATTCATCCTTTAGGCTTACATAATATCTAGGTCGACAATTGGTCATAAGTTTGGTATGCCTAATGTCACAGAGCAAACCATAAAAATCAATATCTTTGCCATAATATTGTAATGGAGTGATTTGAACTTGGACACTACCAACATGGATATATCTATATTTTCTATCTTTGTTATGCGCAAGGATATTTTCGTAATTAATGAGATTAACTTCTCCCACATCATACTCACAGTCTTTGATTTCAAGATCTCCTTCCATCATTTCACACACATACTTGCTCTTTAATTGAAAGATAGATTTTTCATAGATCATGCCTTTCTGAATTATGAGAAGGACCCAATCTCTTTTAACTTCCTCTTGATCATTGTCTATAACAAACTCTTCTCCTTGAAGGGCGCCAAGGCTAACCGGGCTATTTTCCATTATATTACTAGTTTCTTCATAATCACTTTTTTCATATTTGTTGTCCAATATGATTTCAACAATTAATTTGTTGTTATTTAGAGCTAGGTCTAATGCCTCATCTTCACTATGCTCAACATAATCTAGGCTTCCCAAGGTTTTAATAAGCTTGTTATTCTTCTAATTTTTGCATTCATTAGCATAATCTCCTCCTTCTCCGTATGCCTAGCATTTGCAATTGTTTTTCCCTGACGGAAAACAAGCTACTTTCCTAAAAAATCTTCTTTTTTTAGGACTTGGTTTGTTATAATATTTTCTTATATACTTTTTCGCCCTTTGCTTATTAAAGCTCTTTTTCTTATAAAATTTTCTTTTTCTTCTCCTTTCAGATTCTTTTTCCCATTGTAAGGCGAATCCCATTAAGTTAGAAATTTCTTCTTAATTTTCTTTTGCTTTTGGAGATAATGACATTGATCATTAACCCATTTTCTTGAATAAGAGATTCTTGAACCAAGGGTGTCAATGACATCTGCTATTCCAAGCTATGCAATGTATTTTTCATTAATTATGGAATTTATTAGATATGAAAATTTGTCATAGAACATACCCAAGTTAGTTTCATTATGCCCAATTTTGTAATAATATTGACAAAATTCAGCAATATGATTTTCACTCGTATCCCATAATTCTATGTTATTAATCTTTCTTTGCCACTCTCTTACTTTTCGTTCAGAATTAAGTTTAGCTCCTATAAACTCAATTTCGATTTCCTTGTATAAATTTTTGAACATTAGATTTGGTGTTTTCATCATTCTTAACGTATTTTTTCCATCTTCATTTAATGAATTATACCACTTAGCTACAGTGCCAGAAAAACTATGTTCGATGTAATTTAGGAAATTTGCAGCAGTCCAGATAGTATTTAAGTTTAAGACACTATTTTATGTCTTTTCTTCAATGTTCAAATATTTCTTCTCTATTACAACCTCCATATATGCTTAAGATGTATCCCATTTGACTAATTGGGATAAGACCAACTTCTTTAAAGGTTGTAGTTTTTCTTGGGATGAACCTGAAGGAAAATTTGTTCTACGACCTGTTGGAACAAACCTAGGTCTTATAAAATGAGTGTTTCTTCTAGAAGGTTCACCAAATTCTTTAGGTCTAGGAATAACATTGTTAACCAGATCGGTCTCTATCTCACCTAAATCGAGTTCTTCTCCAATTTTATCAATCTCATCTTCAATAGCTATTTTACCATGTTTTTTTATCCAATTTTCTTCTAATTTCTTCTAAAAATAACACATTAAGATCTTCTAGTTTAATAAGGTTCATCTACTAATATATTTATTCTTCTAATTGGACATTATTAATCTCTTCATTATTATCAGATAACATGTCATATTTGTCACTAATTGCAGCCATAATCTTGTTTAATTCTTCTAAATTTTGTTCTTTCTCGAACATATTTTGCAGTTCTTCAAGAGTATACTGCTTATAATCTAGTATCTTCTTCCTTTTCTACTTTTTCACCTAATTTTCCTCCTATCTCTTCTTGGATTTTTTATATCATGCAAAGGAAATGGATTCTTATTTTTTAGGTTTTGGAAGGAATATTCATGCTGAAATGGGATACTAATGCTTGGAGTAGATTTTCCGCTATGTCTAACTTAGTTAACTAGAGAATGGTGAATTACAAATAATTGCTTCTTAAGCGCCCAGGCTTCAGTCTTAATTTTAGCTAATTCTGCTTTTAATTTTAAAATTATGTCCGTGATATAGTTTAATTGAGGTGCTACTGGAGAAATTCCTTCCGATGAGTGAACAATGTGTGAATAATTCAGAGCAGGACAAGCAGGTGATGATTCACGTATTAATCATAGTTAATTAGCTTAATGAATCCTTAATTAAGCTTAATTATTTTAATTATTTTGGTCACGTGGCTCTGATACCAGTTGGAAGAGGGCTTCAAGTATACCTATGAGCAGAAAACCACATGCACAAATTTAAATTTTTCGAAAGTAAGTTTTGAAGGATTGGAGTTAAAAATGAAAATTTAAAAATCTTAGGGGTCTTTTTGCAATTTAAAAAATTATTGTTGACGAGTTTGGTTTTAGAAATTATTTGCACCAAAGCTAGATAGACCAAAAAATCATTTCTAAAGTTGTAGGCTTCGAAAATTATTTACGCTAAACTTTGGGGGTCGGAATAGAATTTGTCCCATTAAATGCACCTAGTCTTCAGCGTGTTTACACTACACCAGGGTTAGATTCAATGAGTCATAAAAGCACCTACAATCAAAGCTCGCGAGCCAAGAATTTGGCTTACGGTCCAAAAAACACCACGCATCAGTGATCAACTTCATTCACCCCACGGTCTAGGTCACGGTCGTCATCCACTCCCCACACATTTTCTCTTTTCTTTTTGCGTCAACTAAGCCCTTAAAAGTCTAAAATAGTGGTGGGTTCCATAAAACATTATTTTATTTAGTGACCCAAGTTGGTAATCCATGGGATGTAGAGAAGAGATGAAAAGTTGGTTTATGGGATGATGTGGAGGGTGTGGACCCCCACTTATGATCCAAAATTATGGATCACCATTGCATTTGCTCTAACTCCCTTGTTTTCGGTCCAAATTTAATGAAATAGGAGTCATATGAAAGATTGAAGAGTCTATTTTTATATGGAAAAATCTTTAGTAGATTTAGTCAAGCCGTTTGAGAGAAATGGTCTACACAATCCAAATGGTTAAAAGTAGAATTGAGCAGCTAGTTTTCTAAAATGCTTCCTTTATGCTCATTGGCACATGGCTTGGTTCAGATTATTTTTCACAACCTTGAAAATAACTCACAAAAGTTTTCCAAAAAGTGGATTCACAGTTCTCTAAATGCATTCTAGGCTTGCATAATCAAGCTCACAAAACCGGGTATTTTTAGGCCAACTTGGACAGCTTATACTCTTAATATTCCTTGGACTTTTTGAACTATCTAGGAGCTACTTCTTGACTTCCTTGATCACCTTGACTTGGGTTTGACACTATGTGAATTAGATCCAAATCAGGAGGGCCCGACCAAAGCAGGACGGCAAGTGGGCGGTACAGAACAATTAAGTACGGGTGGAGATCTGTCCCAGCCTATTGAGGTGGCCAATGCTAGCTATCGATAGTGAGTTCCCTCATACTTGATCTCCATTTTGTTCTTGCTGAGGTTGTTGCGTCGACCCCTGACTCACTAGCAGTTTTAGTCTGCTGTCTCCCAGTAACAGGGCACCGGTATTAAGCGATGCCTTGCTCGTTGACCACGAACATTAGCAAGGGTAGCCTGAATTCGGACAAACCTACATCTGACCATATTAGACGACCTCTCTTTCCTCATTTCTCATACTTACTCAATAATTTAGAAGCCCAGTGAAGGTGGCGAGAGACGTCAATGGCGGGAAGGGTTTCACCATAGAGTGCATTGCCTAACCTTTAGCATGTTATTTGTACCGTTGGGTGTCTATTCTGGTTGCTCTATTTAGAGTCGAGGGATACACCAAAGCATGGTGCTTCTTTCCATTTTTGTGAAACTTCCTTTTGCTGGGCCCTTACCTATTAATTTATTTTTTTTCGTGAGTATTTATTCAATTGGTCTAACTACTAGTTCTAGTCTCTACCATATAGTTGCTCTTTGACTTTTCTGCTATTTTGTTTTATTTGTTTTATTTTATTCTATACTATCTCAATTTGGTCTCTAATTGTCATGTTATAGTATAATTTTTTGTCTAGCCAAATTTGGTTTTATTAGTTAGGTTTTATTGATTGATGTAATAAATGATTTTCTTATTTTACAAACTCATTTCATCCTGTACTGTGCAAGGGTGTTAGTGTTTTTATTCATATTAGTTCCTTTATCCCTTTAATATCTTGGTTTCATTTACACTCTCCCCTGGGTGTTTATTGATTTTTCTGTTGACAAAATTTTAGGGTTTATTGTATGTAGTTAGGTCCTTCAATTTGTTTTTTAACTAAGAATTGTTTACAAAATTATTTTATTACTCTTGTTACTTTCTAGCCACTTACTTAGTCTTTACCTTGATTTGTGCAAGTTTATTGGTAGTTTGTTTATTAAATTGTATTATTATTACTATTATTATTATTATTATTATTATTATTATTATTATTATTACTATTATTATTATTATTATTATTTATTATTATTATTATTATTATTATTATTATTATTATTATTATTATTATTATTATTATTATTATTATTATTATTAGTTTTGCCTAGTGGCGAGTAATGGAGGAGTTCAAGCCTATCCTTCGGCCGAGGAGGGGAGGGCTAGGAAGAGAGAATGGATCGATAGGTTGTGTTTTGCACCTTGGAATATTGGGCCCCTTACTAGCAAGTCTTGATCAGTTAGAGGTTTACATAGATGTAAGGTTAACATAGCTTGTATCTAAAAAACTAAATGGGTGTGGGTCAAATGTCGAGAATTGACCGGTACAAGCTGTGGCATTCTAGGCACACTAGAGCAAGAAATGGAGTTGGTATTTTAGTCAATAAAGAGTAGGTTAGTCAAGTTGCAGAGGTCATGTATAGGAGTAACCTCATCATGTTAATTAAGTTGGCAATGGGGGTCGAAGTCCTCAATGTGATAAGTGTTTATGTACCACAAAAAGGGATGATGGATGAAATTAAGAGGGAATTTTTGGAGGAGTTGGAAGAAGTCATGTAGAGTGTACCGCAAAGACAGAAAATCTTCTTGGGTGGAGATTTTAATGGATATATCAGAACTAAGATAGATGGATATGATATGACGTACAGAGGTTTCAATTATAGGAAAGAAGCAGTGGAGGGGTGTCAATCCTAGACTTTGTGGTTGTATATGATTTGATGATTCTTAACTCCTATTTTAAGAAGAAAGAGGACCACTTGGTGACCTTTAGGAGTGGCACTGTTAATACTCAAATTGACTACTTTCTAATTAGGGCGAACAATAGGATACTATGTAAGGATTGCAAAGTGAATGCCCAGTGAATATTTGGGGACTCTGCATAGACTATTGGTAATGGATATGGTGATTAAGAGTTAGTTCGAGGATAAAGAAGAGAAGGATAGAAGATCCTAGAATTAGATGGTGGAGTCTTACTACAGAGAACAGAACTACATTATCAGAGAAGATTAAAGCAGACAAGAGTTGAAAGCAAGTAGAGAATGCAGACACAATGTGAGAAGCAATGGTTGACTGCATTCATAGGTTGAGGTAGGATAAAAGAAGCTTGGTGGTGGACAGGAGAAGTGAAAGAGAAAGTTAAGGAGAAACAAAATGCATATGCTGCCATAATTGATAGTGGAACGGACGAAAAAAATTGTTAATTTAGTTAAGTATAAGGCTGCTAAAAAGATAGCAAACCAAGTTGTCACTATAGCAAAGAATAATACATATGATAGATTATACCAGAACTCGGCTACAAAGGAAGGTGAGAAGTACGTCTTCAAGTTAGCAACGGATAGGAAAAAGAGACCCAAAAACTTAGGAAACATAAGGACCATCAAAGGTGATGATGATAATGTATTAGTGGAGGAAGTTAAAATAAGGGAGAGAAGGTGGAGTTACTTTTTAAAACTCTTTAACGGCAAGAGGAGTGAGCACTCCCAGAGCAATGCGAGATAGGATCAGGAGGGGCAATAAAACTATAGGTTGTGCAGTTGTATTAGCAAAAAAGATGTTAGAAATGCATTACAAAAGATGACAATTGGAAAGATTATGGGTCCAGATCATATCCCTGTGGAAATCTGGAAGTGTTTTGGTGAGGAGGAAATAAAGTGCTAACGGAACTTTTTAATGTCATTTTTAATACTGCAATGATGCTCCGAGAATGGAGAATTAATATAATCATCCCTCTTTACAAGAATAAGGGTGATATTCAAAATTGTAATAATTATAGGGGTATTAAACTGCCTAGTCACACTATGAAGTTGTGGGAAGGGTGATTGAGAGAAGGGTGACGAAGAATATTTCAATTTTGAAAAACTAGTGTTGATTATATTTAGTTTTGATGATAACAAATCCAAGAGTAACATATTTGTCAAAGTAATGTTGTTCCAAACAAGCTCTCCAAACAGGGCCTAATACACCGTTGTTCCTACAAAGCTGTTTGTGATATTTTATTAACTTGGTGGCTGAATGTTGAGAACAAGTCTTAGGAACAGGTTCCGAGCTTCAGTGACACAAGATCAGCAAACAACACATATGGTTTAAGTCTTGAGGAACATTCAGCTACACAAGATCACCCAAGGAATCAAGGTGACCAAGGTGTTTTGGAGCAGCATATTCACTCTTGACAAGACAACTAATTCTTACAAGGAGTCTTGGTTAATTTAGTTTTTATCTTTTAGACTCTTGTTAATATGCCAATCTTGAAAGTATCATTTTTAGCACTTCTTGAAAATGGTTTTCGAAAAGTTGCTTTGGGACACCATTTCCAAACAACCCTGCAAATAGGGTGCCTAGGGTGTTCTCAAAAACTACAGCAGCTACATCAGTCTTATCTGGAAATTTGCTTCGGTTGGCTGCCAGATCTAAAAAGATTTGTTTTGAATTTGAAAAAAAAAAAAATTGCAAAACCGTTTTTGCTAAAGATTTCTCTTGAAAGATTCTTATCCCTTATTTTTAGGTCTTGATTGAATTTGGGATAAATCAAGATTTTATTCTTTTCAAGCTAGATTACTCGGCCAAGATATTTTAAGAAAATCTTCTCTCCTCTCTTAGCCGTTGGAAATCTTTGGTGAATCTTCTAAGCGACCAAAAATAGAGGATTTTCCCTATCTTTTGAAAAGAATAGCCGTTGGGTTGTGCGTTTAAATATTGAAATTCTCTCTCCCATTTGACAATCCGGTTTTTACAAAGAAGTAAGAGATTTTTTAGAGCTGAATTTCAAAGAGAAAAACCGTGAGAAGATTGTGCTTAACTGAGCTTTCAATTTCTTGGCATAATAGGACTTCATTGTACCTTACATCTGCTTAAGTCAGAAGTACCCCAGTAAGGTGTTTTGTACCCCTGTTCTCAGAACAGAAAGTGAGTGAGTGTGTCCTCAGTCGTGTGGACTTTGGACGTGTCCTATCTGGTGAGATTGGACGTGGTGTAACCTGTCTTAGGGAAGAAGGTTACGTGGGTTACAAGTTGTAACAAGGAGTGTTGCTTTTGTAACGTTTTCAGCCCGTTAGTGAAGTGGTTAAATCCTACACGAGGTAGGTCGTGGTTTTTCACACCTCAGTTGGGCTAGAGGTGTTTTCCACGTAAAAATTGTGTGTGCTTTATTTCCGCATTTATTACTTTGAATTTCGCTACTGAATCAATTGAGAACAACCGCTACAAACAAGGCGTAAGGTTGTTTGTGATTTACAAACAATCTCTGCAATCAAGTGCTACGGTTGTTTGTCAGTTATTAGGCGAAAATCGACCACCACAATTCACCCCCCTCTTGTGGTTGTGTACTCTTGGAATTCAACAAGTGGTATCAGAGCGGGTTCTCTCAAAAGGGCTAACACCTTGAGAGATTCTGAAGATGAGTACACCACAAGGAATCCTTGAAGGGCAATCCATTACTCGTCCACCCTATTTCAACGGCCAACATTATAGTTGGTGGAAGAATAGGATGGAGAACTATATTCAGGCAGAAGATTATGAATTATGGATGCTCATCAAGATCGGGCCCCTTGTTCCCACCAAGGTGCTTGAAGATGGTAAGAAGGTTCCCAAGGAACCCATAGAGTTTGATGGTGAAGACTATAAGAAAATGGAAAAGAATGCCAAGGCCAAGAAGCTATTATATTTTGGCCTAGGTCCAGATGAATACACGTATCTCGGAGTGTGAGTCAGCTCAGGAGATATGGAATGCCCTCCAAGTAGCTCAGGAAGGAACAAGTCAAGTCAAACAATCACGTATTGAGCTACTTATGAGGCAATATGAGTTGTTTGATATGGGTGATCGTGAGAACGTGATGGATATGTACACACGCTTCACCCACATAACAAACGAGCTAAAATCCCTGGGAAAATCCTTCACCACAGAAGAGCTGGTGAGGAAGATTCTAAGGATTTTGCCTCGGTCTTGGGAAGCGAAGGTGACAGCCATCCAAGAAGCTAAAGACATGAACAAGATCACCCTCGACGAGTTGATTGGCAATCTTCAAACCTATGAACTCAGAAAGAACTCACAACAAAAAGAGGAGCAGAAGAAGGATTGTGGGCTTGCCTTGAAAGCACAAGAGGATGATGACTCTGACCTTGAGGATGAAGAGATGGCCTTAATGATAAGAAAGTTCAAGAAATTCTTCAAAAAGATCAAAGAAAACAGCAAAAGAAAAGACTTCAGTAAGTCCAGAAAACCCCCCGAGAACAGTTCACAGGGTGTTTCAAGTGTGGCAAACCAGATCACATTGTGAAGAACTGTCCACTACTTCGAGAAGAGCAAGAGCAAGAACACCCCAGGAAACAAGGTAGAAAACAAGCTGCAAGCAGTTCTGGGAGACGATTCTCGAAGGCTATGCTTGCTGCCTGGGGAGATTCCTCTAAAGATGAAGGTGAGTCTGAAACTGATGAAGTGCTGTAGCTCTCATGGCACAAAGTGACACAGATTCAGATGATAAATCAACAAACAGTCTTACTGATCTCAAGAACAAGGCATGTGGTCTCAATAAAGCAACTCTCGAGGAACTTTTGTATACCTTGATGGATACTTGTGCTGAATTGAAATGAGATGTCCGAGACTTAGAACTAGAAAATGAGATCCTTAAAAATGAAAAACTGGGCTTACATGAAAATATTAATACGCTCAAAGAAAACCTCTTTATAAAAGAAGGAGATTATTCTCGAATGGAGGAAAAACTCTTTGAGGTGGAAGGAATGGTTGAGTCCTTGCTCAGGGAGAACAAGGGTTTGCATGCTAATATAGAAAAACTGGAAACCGAGCTTATCACAACCAAGCGCTGGAACAAGTCCTCACAAGCCCTTGATTGGTTAAACACTCACCACAGTCGAAACAAAAAGGGACTTGGATATAAGCCTAAACGATCAGTTTACCCAATTCATAGAAAGTATGTGGGATTACCTGAAAACATTGTTTGCTTTCATTGTGGTAAAAATGGTCACTATCGATATTCATGTCCTCTGAGAAGGTATGTCATTGAAAAAAATGAAAGGTATGTGAAACAAATCTGGATTAGAAAAGATGAGCTTTACTTGTCTAAAAGAATGGGACCCAAGTGGATTTGGGTTCCCAAAACTAACCTGTGATTTGTTTTGCAGGCTGAAGTGAGAGAGAACAACCCCACAAACAACCCAGCAAACAGGGTAAGAAACACCGTGTCAAACAGATCAGAAAACAATCTTGAAAACAGGAAGCTGTGGTATGTTGATAGTGGGTGTTCGCGGCATATGACTGGAGAAAAATCAAACTTTCTCTCACTTACAGCTTCAACCGGTGGGAGCGTGGCTTTTGGCAATGGCAAGTCTGGGAGTAATTGTCGGTGTAGATAGTATTGGTAAAACTCTCTCCCACTCAATTGATAATGTGCACTTAGTTGATGGTTTACAGCATAATTTACTAAGTGTGTCCCAACTGTATGACAAGAACAACCTAGTAGTGTTCTCACAAACACATTGCTTGGTTGTCAATGTCAACACAGGAGATGTCGTATTAAGGGGGAAGCGACACAAAAATGTTTACAAAGTATGTATTTCCACTCTTCCCCAAAACAACCTGACTTGTTTGAGTGCTGTGAATGATGACATAATGCTCTGGCACAAGAGACTAGGTCATGCAAGCCTTACTCTTTTAAACAAACTTGTTTCAAAAGACCTGGTTATTGGACTACCTTCCATCAAATTTAATGATGACAAGGTATGTGAAGCTTGTGCAAAAGGCAAACAAGTCAGATCTTCTTTTAAATCGAAAAAATGTGTAAGCACTACCCGACCTCTAGAATTATTACACATTGATTTGTGTAGTCCCATGAGGATAACTAGTAGAGGAGGGAAAAAGTATGTGCTTGTTGTAGTGGATGATTACTCTCGATTTACTTGGACCTTGTTTTTGGTATCCAAAGATGAAACCTTTGAGAATTTTATTACCTTTCTCAAAAATGTTGAAAAGTAAGTAGGACACTCCTTAATTAGCTTGAGATCTGATCATGGAACTGAGTTTGAAAATGTAAGTTTTATCAACTATTGTAATGAACATGGTGTTGATCATAACTTCTCAGCTCCAAGAACACCCCAACAAAATGGGTGGTTGAGCGCAAAAATCGCACCCTGGAAGACATGACCAGAACAATGCTTATTGCTAGTGGTCTTCCTAGGTATTTCTGGGCAGAAGCATTGAACACCTCATGTTACATTATAAATAGATGCATGATCAGACCCATTTTGAACAAAACTCCTTATGAACTTTTCAAGGGCAGAAAACCCAATATTACGCACCTAAGAACATTTGGTTGTAGGTGTTTTGTGCATAATAATGGGAAGGATGCCTTAGGAAAGTTTGACCCTAGGAGTGATGAGGCAATATTTCTTGGCTATTCTTCTCACAGCAAGGCATACAAAGTCTTTAACAAAAGGACCTTGTGTGTTGAGGAAAGTGTGCATGTGCTTTTTAATGAATCTAACTTGTTGAGTGAGAATGATGCACAGGAAGATGAACTTGAATTAGGTCTTGTTCGAAAGGAAGTGTTGCTCCAAGATAAACGAGGTAAGAACACCATGGAGAAAACAACTCCTGAAGGTGTTCCTCAGAACAGCAGGCAAGGTGAACACCAAACAGGGGGAAACACCGTTGAACCCTGTTCGGGACCATGTTCTTCAGGAACAGGCTTACAAACAGGTGCAGAAACAGGCTCAGGAGATGATCGTAAGCTTGATATTACGACTAGAGTAGAGCATGGGTCTGTGGATCCTCTTACTCCACGACCATGGAAGTACCATAGTTCGCACCCCCTTGATCAAATTCTGTCTGATATTAACAGTGGAGTGCAAACTAGGTCTAAGCTTAAGAATTTCTGTGCTTTCTATGCTTTTCTCTCTAATATTGAGCCAAAGAGTGTGAATGAAGCTCTTGCAGATTCAGATTGGGTCACGGCAATGCAAGAAGAGCTCCATCAATTTGAAAGAAACAAAGTATGGCACCTTGTACCTAAACCTGCAGAGAGAACAATCATTGGAACCAAGTGGGTGTTCCGAAACAAACTGGATGAGTCAGGAACAGTCACTAGGAACAAGGCACGGCTGGTTGTTCAAGGGTATAATCAAGAAGAAGGGATCGATTATGAAGAAACCTTTGCACCAGTTGCTAGAATTGAGGCTATTCGAATCTTAATAGCCTTTGCAGCTCATATGGAAATCAAGCTATATCAAATGGACGTGAAAAGTGCATTCCTCAACGGATACCTTAAAGAAGAGGTGTATGTCAAACAACCCCCTGGTTTTGAAAATAGTGAATTTCCTAACCATGTTTTCAAACTTGACAAAGCTCTTTATGGCCTAAAACAAGCTCCTAGAGCTTGGTACGAACGGTTGTCAAGTTTTTTAATTGAAAATGATTTTAGAAGAGGCAAGGTAGACAATACCTTGTTTCTAAAATCTAAGGGGGAACATTTATTGATTGTCCAAATATATGTTGATGACATTATATTTGGTGCAACTCATCATGATTTATGCAATGAATTTTCAAATATGATGAGGAGTGAGTTTGAGATGAGCATGATGGGTGAGCTTAACTTTTTCTTAGGCTTACAAATCAAGCAAACTCCAAACGGCACCATGATCCATCAACAAAAGTATATCAAGGAGCTACTTAAGCGTTTTGGGATGGAGTTGGCCAAACCCGTAGACACTCCTATTTCTCCTTTAACCAGGTTGGTTATGGATGATGGGAGTCCCTCAGTTGAGGAGAAACTCTATAGGGGCATGATTGGATCACTCCTATACCTAACCACTAGTAGACCAGATATTGTTTTTAGTGTTGGTTTATGTGCCCGTTTTCAGTCTAATCCTAAGGAAACTCATCTTAAGGCTGTGAAACGGATACTAAGATATTTGAAACATACACCCAATTTAGCCTTATGGTATCCTAGAGGTTGCAATTTTGATCTTGTTGGATATGCTGATGCTGACTATGCTGGATTCCTAGTTGATAGAAAGAGTACCTCAGGTATGGCTCACTTTCTTGGACCTTGTTTGGTATCTTGGGCTACCAAGAAGCAACATTCTGTTGCCATGTCCACAGCAGAAGCTGAATATGTTGCAGCAGCTTCATGTTGTGCTCAACTGTTGTGGATAAGGCAACAGCTTAAGGACTTTTGTGTTGACACTGGATGCATTCCTATTTTTTGTGATAACACAAGTGCAATTAACATTGCCAAAAATCCATGTCAACATAAAAGAACAAAGCATATTGACATTCGACATCATTTCTTGAGAGATAATGTTGAAAAGGGTTTAATCTCTATGAATTTTTGCACAACGGAAAATCAAATTGCTGATATATTCACTAAGGCACTAGCTAGAGATCAATTTGAGAGAAATAGACTGGAACTAGGGTTGGTGAGAACACCCTGAGATACCTGTTTCCATAACATGAACTGGGTTTGGTAAGATCAACCTTTACAGCCTGTTTTCTCCCCCTGTTTGCAAATCTTATTAACAACGGATGTGATTGCATACACTCGAATTGCGTGCATTTTGTTTCTACTTATCCATGTAGTGCGGCATAAGGGGATGTACTGGAGCCGCCTTAATACCATTAAGTCCAATCAAGATCAGACGGCAAAGAACATGCATAATGAAGAGAACAGGTACGGCCCTTGGTTGCTCGATGTGTTTTCTTTCCTTCCCAAGGCCCAAGGTGTTAATGCTCACACCCGTTGCAAACCGAGAAATCTTCTAAAGATTTTGGGTGCTCTCTCTCTCTCTCTCTCTCTTTATATGCCCTGTTCTCAGTTCTGCCGTTCATCTCGCACACAAGCAAAACCTGAAAACCCTGCAAAAACCTTAAACCCTAATCTCTCTCTTCTAGCAACAATGGCTCCCGACAACTCCTCTCAATCAAAAGCCCTCGTTCTTGCGTCCTCAATCCCTGCTCCCCCTCGCCCAATCCTGTGCAAGCCTTTCAAATTCCTGAAAAGCTTGTCCCTACAATCAGTGGGAATGGGGATGGATGATATTCCCTTCGAGTGTGGAAGGGAATTGGTGTTCCTTGTAGGGACAATTGCTTGTCCCATTAAAGTCGAGTCAGAGGGTACACTATCGGGGTCTCAAGACCAACTCTTGGAAACCCCTGAAGGGTTTAATTTTGAGCCCTGTTCTTCTGGGTTGTTTCCTGACACAGCGACAGAAACAGGGGCTGCCTCTGTCGAAGGTGTGTATGTGGAGGATCTGAATGTCGACTTCCAAGGGAAGTCGAATGAGACATCAGAGGAGAGTTTAGAGAAGGATTCTCTCCCTGAGGCTGAAACCCCCACTCCGGTCGCTCAAACTGGAGAGAAAAGGAAAAAGGTGAAAATAGTAGCCAGGCGTAGCAGAACGCCAAGAACAAGGCCACAACCAAGGTCTCAGCCCTCTCAAACTCCCTCTTCTCCACAATCCTCCAAGCCTTCTCGCAAATCTGCGAGAATAGCTTTTCAATCTTCTCACCGTATCTCCAAACCCTCTGCTCCTGTCATCGAGGAGATTTCCTCCTCTTCTACCGAAGGGTTCTCGAGTTCTGACTCTGAGAACACCACCTTCAAACAGGGGACACCGGTGTTCTCCGAGTCCTCTGAAGAACAAGCCCCTCCAAAATCAACTACTAAACCTGCTGTAAAGCCCTCTCCTGCAAAAACCCCCCTCAAGCGAAAGCCCAGAACAGCCCCCCTACCAGAAGTTACCACCTCTGTTCCTGCCCCCAAACGCCCAAAGCAGTTCACTCCCTCTCCTATGTCTGACAAACATGCGCAGTTGCTTAAGCGCAATGTCGTCAGGGGGAAGGTAGTGAATGTAAGCTTTTTCGAGGAACAGGGTCTGGGTGTGTTCCTGACCAAGTTGCGCGCTCAAGGCTGGCTCGACTTGTTTGCAAACACCCAGTTGGGGTGTTCTGTGCCTGAGTTGGCTGAGTTTTACGCCAACTGCAGTGTCACCGAAGGGGTGGTGACTAGTTTTGTGAATGGGCAACGCATTAAGGTTGATGCATCCACACTTGGGAAAATTTTGGGAGTACCCTCCCAAGGCTTTGACGTGTATGTGAGGGAAGACAAAATAGCCCCAGAAACAGCCAGGCTCTTAGAGGTGTCTCAACGTCTCAGTCAAAAATAGGGCCTGAGAACACCCCTCTCTGTCAAGAAGGGTGAAATGACCTCCCTGCACCAACTATTGTTTATGTTCACTATCAAGAACATAATTTCGCGAAGGTCAAGGGTGAAACTCAGCTGATGCCCTCGATCAATGCCTGGTGGACTTACTGGATCGGGAGGAACCAATCAACCTCCCTGCAATCATGATTCGCCACATAGGGCGAATTGCGAACACCACCCGGGCCCATGATCTTAGATATGGGTTTCTGCTGACAAGGGTATTTGAGCACCTTGGGATAGTGCTCACACGGCGAGTGGAGGCCCAAGTCGTTGATGAGATTGGGATTGACACTCTGCTCGGGTGTGGCTATGAGGTTGGCGAAGGGTCAGTCTCCAAACAGGGTCGTCGACCACCTCGACCACCTGTTTCTGGGCAACCTTCCATCAAACTTGAGGCTGTTTTTGAGGACAATGCTCGCCTCAAGGATGAGCTCTCAGCTGTCAAGGCTGCTCTTGCTGAGGAGCAAGCCCTCTCCGCCAAACGCCATGAGGAATTGCTTGCCCTTCTCTCCACTCTTGCCCCCAGCATTCCTCCTCTGCAAACGAGACCACCCCCTGTAACCTGATTCTCTAGGCTGTTCTCTTGTCTCCTCCCATCTTCATTTTTGGCATTGTACTATTTTTAATGCAATATCTCCTTAATGATGCTTCTTGCACCTTATGCTCTATATTTCTTTTCTTGCATTCATACTGTTGTTTATGCTTTTTAATGATGCTAAAAGGGGGAATAAGACCATATGAATAAAACCATATGACGTGCTCTATGACCTAGCACCTAGAGGATCCCTATCAGCATTAAACGTTGTTAAGCTTTTTAATTTTGTCAATATGGTCACTTGGTTTGTCATCATCAAAAAGGGGAATTTGTTGATTATATTTAGTTTTGATGATAACAAATCCAAGAGTAACATATTTGTCTAAGTAATGTTGTTCCAAACAAGCTCTCCAAACAGGGCCTAATACACCGTTGTTCCTACACAGCTGTTTGTAATATTTTATTAACCTGGTGGCTAAATGTTGAGAACAAGTCTTAGGAACAGGTTTCAAGCTTCAGTGACACAAGATCAGCAAACAACACATATGGTTTATGTCTTGAGGAACATTCAGCTACATAAGATCACCCAAGGAATCAAGGTGACCAAGGTGTTTTGGAGCAGCATATTCACTCTTAACAAGACAACTAATTCTTACAAGGAGTCTTGGTTAATATAGTTTTTATCTTTTAGACTCTTGTTAATATGCTAATCTTGAAAGTATCATTTTTAGCACTTCTTGAAAACGATTTTCGAAAAGTTGCTTTGGGACACCATTTCCAAACAACCCTGCAAACAGGGTGCCTAGGGTGTTCTCAAAAACTACAGCAGCAACATCAGTCTTATCTGAAAATTTGCTTCGGTTGGCTGCCAGATCTAAAAAGATTTGTTTTGAATTTGAAAAAAAAAAAAAAAACCGTTTTTGCTAAAGATTTCTCTTGAAAGATTCTTATCCCTTATTTTTAGGTCTTGATTGAATTTGGGATAAATCAAGATTTTATTCTTTTCAAGCTAGATTACTCGGCCAAGATATTTTAAATCTTCTCTCCTCTCTTAGCCGTTGGAAATCTTTGGTGAATCTTCTAAGCGACTAAAAATAGAGGATTTTCCCTATCTTTTGAAAAGAATAGCCGTTGGGTTGTGCGTTTAAATATTGAAATTCTCTCTCCCATTTGACAATCCGATTTTTACAAAGAAGTAAGAGATTTTTAGAGCTGAATTTCAAAGAGAAAAACCGTGAGAAGATTGTGCTTAACTGAGCTTTCAATTTCTTGGCATAATAGGACTTCATTGTACCTTACATCTGCTTAAGTCAGAAGCACCCCAGTAAGGTGTTTTGTACCCCCGTTCTCAGAACAGAAAGTGAGTGAGTGTGTCCTCAGTCGTGTGAACTTTGGACGTGCCCTATCTGGTGAGATTGGACGTGGTGTAACCTGTCTTAGGGAAGAAGGTTACGTGGGTTACAAGTTGTAACAAGGAGTGTTGCTTTTGTAACGTTTTCAGCCCGTTAGTGAAGTGGTTAAATCCTACACGAGGTAGGTCGTGGTTTTTCACACCTCAGTTGGGCTAGAGGTGTTTTCCACGTAAAAATTATGTGTGCTTTATTTCCGCATTTATTACTTTGAATTTCCCTACTGAATCAATTGAGAACAACCGCTACAAACAAGGCGTAAGGTTGTTTGTGATTTATAAACAATCTCTGCAATCAAGTGCTACGGTTATTTGTCAGTTATTAGGCGAAAATCGACCACCACAATTCATCCCGCCTCTTGTGGCTGTGTACTCTTGGAATTCAACAACTAGTTTGGTTTTTACCAGGTAGATTGACTATAGAAGCAATCCATCTTATTAGAAGGCTCATGGAATTGTACCAGGATAATAAAAAGGATCTTCACATGGTGTTCATAGATCTAGAGAAAGCATACGATAGTGTACCACGTGAGGTGTTATGGGAGTGTTTGCGGAAGAGAGAGAGGTGGCAGTGGCATACATCCTAGCAATAAAGGATACGTATCAGGGAGTAAAAGCAAATCTTCAGACCCCAAGAAGAGAACATAGACGACTTTCCCATTGGCATTGGGTTACGTTAAGGGTCAACTTTAAGCTCGTTTCTTTTCAGTATTGCTATGGATGAACTCACAAAAAGGATTCAAGATGAGGTTCCATGGTGTATACTATTTGCTAATGATATTGTTCTTATTAATTAAACTATGGATGGTCTTAATAGTCAGTTAGAGAAATTAAGACATACATTAGAATTTAGGGAATTTAGATTGAGCATATCAAAGATTGAATACATAAAATGTGGGTTCAGTAGTGCGGAAGTGGCGGTGAAGAAGTTGTCATCGGTGAGGTGGCAATACTGAGGGCTGAGAAGTTCAGATATTTATGCTCGATTGAGGAGGAAGGAGATGTTGACAAGGATGTTAACTGATGTATTAGAGTGAGATGGAAAAAGTGGGGGAATGCTTCCAGGGTGTTATGTGACAAGAAAATTCCTGTAAAATTAAAAGGAAAAGTTTGTCATATGGTAGCCAAGTAGCTTTGTTGTATAGTTCAGAGTGCTAGCTAATCAGGAAGACTCAAGTCCAAAGATTAATGGTAGCAGATATGAGATTGATTTGATGGCTGTGCGGTTGCAATAGATAGAATTAGGAATAAAGTGATTAGAGAGAAACTGGGAGCTGCACCTATAGAAAATAAGATGAGGGAGATTACACTAAGATGGTTTAGCCATGTTAAGATGAGGAGTGAGAAGGCACCAGTGAGAAGGTGCGAGACGATCAACCTTTCGATATGCAGAAGAGATAGAGGACAACCATAGAAAAGTTGGAAAAAGGTGATTAAATATGGTTTGAAGTTTATATGACCAACAGAGGGCATGGTTTAGGATATAAGTTTGCGGAGATGTAGGATTAAGATTAAAAATCATAGGCAGTGTGCTTATGGCCCTTCCTTTTGCTTTTGTTTAAGTAGTAATTGTTGTTGTATTGTATTGGTTGTAATTTTTCGATGTTAATGCAACCCTATAGGATAGTAAATTCATTTTAGTAGGGTTATTATTATCACACCTCTGATGGCTTAAGTAGTACCCTTATTGCATCTGCGACATCACTCCCCCACCTCTGATTATTTGAGTGTAGATTGTTCTTGGCTCGATTAGTAGCATGTTGCCACTTGCTACTCAAGGTACGGGAAACTCTTATACCTAATATGTTCATGTTAACTTACGTTATTTAAAGTATTTAGGTATTCTGTTTATACGTATTTTTACCAATTGGTTTTCAACTTCTAAATATTTTATTAAAACCAAGGTTACTAAAACTGAACCGGATCGGCCGATTCAACCGATCTAGCCGTGAACCAGAAAACAGTCTGATCCGATCATTAGCAAAAGACCATTGTCTTGTTGAGCCGATCAAGAACTGGTCAACCCCGGTTAAACCAGCCGATTTTCATGGTTGGATCGGGTACTCAGACCGGTTCAAGACCTTTCTTAGTTTTTTTTTCAATACCATTAAAAGCTACATTGTTATAGAGAAGATTCAAAACCCTCACCTCCTCCTGGCTTGGGATATCTCCTAGTCTCCTATCGCCTGCGCCACTCAAGCTTTAAGTTAGATAGATGACTTGCCAAGTTAATATTTTACATTCTAACTGTTTTATTTTTTCCTCCCCTTCATTGAACCCTTTTATTAGTTGATTACATATTAGCAACCTAAAAATATCTTTATACTTCATCATTAATTTTTGTTCAAATTAAATAATTGCATTTTTCTTATTCATAAGGTAATTCATAAAAAGTGTCAGAATCTAAGAAAATGTATTATTTATTTGTTACTAACACATTATAATCTAAAATTAGTCATTCATGATAGTATGTATTGGAAGTTTTCTACCTATTTAAGTTTAGAATTTAGTTGTATAATAACAAATTATTTATAATTTAATAAATTATGATAAAATGATTTTCTCTGGTCTAATCAGTCTGACCGATCTCACCATTGGCCCACTAATCTTACCAGTTCACTCACCGGTTTGGTTCTGGCAACCTTGATTAAAACTTTTTATGTGGGTCTACTAGAAAAAGCCTCTCTACAAGCAGTCATATAAGTAGTGATAAGACTACTCATATCTAGATCTCTCCAGATCCCATGAAAGCGGGACCCGTACTAGGAGTGTTTGTTGTTCTATCGAAATTTTAGATTATTATAGAGTAATACTATTTAAAATATAATGAGACATATTCACTTCACTAAAAATATAATGGTATGATTTGCGTACGACATTATCTTATGATAATGAATATGTGAAAGAAGGGATACTGTCATTTAATTTGTGAATGATGTTGTAATTATATAACTTCTCTCTAAATAATTTGATATAATGAATAACCATTACTATTGACAAGGCAAATTAAAGTAGAATCAAAAAATAAGGATATCATATTCGACTCGAGTAGGCAGGTTAGGATTTGGATTCAGGTTCGGATTTGACTCACTAATTTGTGAGTTTTTTGCGATCGGTTTATTTCGGATTCATGTTGAAAAACTCATGTTCAAAAGCCAAAATTTTTGAGTAGTTTCGATTCATGTCAATTTAATAACTAAAACCCAAAACATGAAATCGATGTATTTGTTAGGCTAAGTTTTTCAAGGCATTATATTGTTGAAGCCCAATGGGCCGTATAAAGTTTACAAGTGTGCATAGATATGCCACGTGCAAACTAATGTTGACTGTGTACTTAAAACTGTTGCTCAAATGGTTAACAAACTTTTAACCATTGTATTAGTAGACATTACTTATCATATCGTCATATATCATCATATATATATATATATATATATATATATATATATATATATATATATATATATATATATATATATATATATATATATATATATATATATTAAAAGTTAGATTGAACTCATATATAAGTGACACGTAAGCTAGTCATATAGGTTGCCACATAGGATTGAATAGTCATGTGAGATACTTTAATATAACATAGGATGCTATATGAGATTTAAAATAAAAAGAAAAAGCTATGTAGGATGGATGCAAATTTAAGACAAAATTAATTCTATCTAATGAGGTAATTTTTCACATACCTTTCTATTACTTAATCATAAAATTCAATCATAACATATATATGATTGAATGATGCAAATGCAACAAAAAATGTTAGTTAGATATTAATTAAGAATAAAAAAGTATGTTATTAGTAGCGAAAAGAACTAAAGAAAAATCATTTTACTTTTGCATCAACAAAATAATATAATACATCAATTTATTGTTTGCTTTTTTATAAAAAAATCTATTCTCTTAGTAATATATTAAAAAATTATTTAACTTATACCTTGCATCGTAAGGTTATAATCTTAGTATATATTAAAAGTTGGATGGAATTAACGTATGAATGACACATGACATGCGATATAGGATGTCATGTATAATGCCAAGTAGAATTAATTAGCTACATAAATGTCCATTTATGATTAAACTAATGCAATGCTATATTTATTTTAAGTAAACAAAGACTTTTTGCATATCTTATATATTTATTAATATACTATAATAAAATATTCATTGCATTAATAAATAAAAAAGGTGGTCGGTAACGTTTGCCCATAAAAACAAATGTTACATATGCTAGAGAATTTTGACAAGAAAATAGTAAATAAATAATCATGGCACAAAAACAAAAGGAATTTCAAGCGATTTAAAAGGAAAAAAAGAAAAGAAACAATAATAATTCAAAAAAAAATTTGAGTTGTTCTAGAATTATTACTACTTTTAAAATTGATATATTTTTATTGTGTATTTATATTTAATGAACTTAAAATAACAATTAGCTAAAATTCTTGCATGCGCTTTTCACATGTCTTATGCAGTCATTAGTAAGATGATAGTATAATCTTTATTAAATTAAGAAAAATAAAAAGTTGGTCCATTGATCTAACCTTGCCTACAAAGAAAATATGTCTCATATATTAGAGAATTTTAAAAAAGTAGTGAATAAAAAATTATGGTACAGATACAAAAGAATTTAAAATAATTTAATGAAAAAAGAAAAAGAAACAATGATAACTCAAAAAAATAATTATTTGTAATGCAATATCAATTCTATATATTAAAGTGACATAGTGTCATATAGTCATTACTAATTAGTAATAAAATTTATTCTCCAAAAATATAATCGTTTAACGTGAAATACTTAACACATGAAATAAAAAGTGAGTTCAAATTAAGAATGAAAAGGATGTTGTTATAGCAAAAAAAGAATCTTGCAAAATGCGCAATTTTATATAATTAATTAATCTGACACATCAATTTATTTCTATTATTCAAAAAGAAACTATATATTATATTAGTAATATATTTAAAAAACGTTTGAATTATGTCCTTGTATCTCAAAGGTATAACACTAGTATTAATATAGATTGCTGCTCATACGTGCATCGTTTGTTAGACTGTTATCCCAGGTGAAATGTGAGGCAACAATAAGTTTATTTGTCGTCATAACAATACTTTGGCAACACTGTTGCTATCGTTGTAATGAATTCTTTTCACATTAATTACATAGCTTAACTTCAAAGCAACACAATAACACTGTTGCCTTACAGTATCAATGGTAACAATTTTAGTAATGTAAAATTACATGTGCTGTCTATTCTTATATTGGTTGCAGTGTTATAATAGCGTGACTTTATCAACTGTAATGAGTCACTATAATCAAAATAAGTTATAGTTACAGTGAGGTGAGTAATAATTATCCAAGTGTGATTATTTATTTTACGCAAGGGATGACAATTATAATACATGTAATGAGATAGGCTCACGGAAAAAATAGGATGACCTAGACTCATTTAAAGAGTTTAAAAACTTTAAGAAAGCCAACAAGTTATTGTGGAGTAAGTTTTTTTAGGTGACTGATAATTTATTGGTGAGTTTTAAGGTTTTAAGATACTTAATAATTCATTGTAGAGTTACTATCTTTCCAAGTGACCAATAATTTGTCAGTGATTTTTTGAAGCTTTTAAGATCACTAATAGCTCATTAAAGTGACCCTTTTTCTAGGTGACCAATAATTTATATATGTGAACTTTTATAGGTTATAAGAGAACTAATAACTCAATTTAGAGTGATTTATTATGGGTGACTTTTTAAAGGTTTTAAGATGACTAATAATTAATTGGAGAGTAACTTTTTATTTTGAAGCAACTACTAACCCATCGATGAATTATCACTTGCTTTCGTAAATATCGAAAGTCACCTTAATAATGTTTGCCTCACAATATTTTAAGCGAAGTGTCTATCAAAAACCTAATACTATTTCTTTTCCAATCCATCATATCATATTTTGTTTCGTAATTGAGTTTACAATTACCCAAACAACTCAATCCAAATAATTACCTAAAATGACAATTTGTACATACATTAGTAATGAAATATGTGCACGATTATTAACCAAACAAATTTGTTGCAAAGTTTTACTATTACAAACAATTATATATGAGTTGTAAACAAGTCACCTAATAAATTTCGCACAAACAATTTTAAGCTGTGAGGGCCGTGACCAATGGTTAACCGCAGAAAGCAATATAGTGGTAGTACAAGATGTTTGACTTCTCAAATCACGCTGGGCAAGAAAAACCTGCCATCTCACAATAGAATTAATGGTGTCAACCACACCGTCAACGAAAATTTTAATGGCAATGGCATTTTGTTGTGACCATAATAAGCAAGCCTTTGAAGCTAGGCATGGAAATGGCGCGTGTACAAACTCCTCATCAAAATTGGGTAGCTGAAAAACATTGAAATCCTTGTCGTGTAAGCTATTCCATATTCCCATGGAAAGTTAAAAGGAGACAGTTTTATACAAGAATTTGTAATAAGAGAATCAATGTTTGATCATATGAGATTGAATTTCATTATTAAAGGTAGCCTGCAGCTATGAACATCAATCAACATTGAATATTGTTTTTTAAGATAATTTTTTGGAATAGTATTTTCCATATAACATGGAAAAAGTATTTTTCTGCACTTGTTGAGTACAACTAAGGAAAGGAGACATGAAATATTACGAACATCTCTTAGATGCTATAATGCTTTATGACTTTCTATATCTATTATTATTATCATCATCATCATCATCATTATTATTTATTTTTCATTGAATAATTGAAAATAATGTGAAATTATGAGTTGATATATTGTTATCATTCTTAGAAAAATTATTAGAAAACATATTAAGAAATTATCAAAAAGGGCATTTTACTCATTTCCTTCCCATTGTAGAACTTTTAATAGTTGAATGGTCCAATATGATGTTTTAAAAAATCATGGTCCCTAATATATTATTGCACCACATTTCCAAGGACCATTATGTAAATTTTTTTGAGAACTATGGACGAAGGACTTTAGCCTCTAAATCATACAATTTGTATGCTTTATGACCATATGGATATCATAAGAAAATGTGAGAAATGACTCTCGACTAATATTTACTTATGTATTTGCTCAAAGTTGATGCCTAAGACATACAACCAAACTCCCTTAAATGAGAATTAGTAGGTTTCTCATTGTATAAAATTTCAGAGGGTATTTTCTTACTCAAAATAGGTGTAGGAAACTTGGTTGTTCCACAAGCAACTATCAAAATGCTTTCACCCCAAAGGTTTTGGATGTAGAAGGGCTCTAGCAACCTCTACTAAGAGCTCGTTCTTTCTTTCTAGCATTTCATTTTGATGTGGTGTATCCACACAAGTAGTTTGATGTATCATCCCTTTGATGGCAAAAAATTAAAGAGTTGTGATGTCCTAGACTTCCATACCATTATTTGATCTAATCAACATAAATTAAAATTTCAAATTGATTTTTAGCTTAAGCAATGAAGGCTAATAATAAAGGAAATGTATTGCTCTTGCAAGACATTAGGTGCACTAAAGTATTGATAATACTACGAAAGTACTTGTATACCTTATACATGGGATGCTTGTAGGTCCCACAATATCAACACGTATAAACTTAAACATGCTTGAAGCTCTTATATTACTTAAAAGAAATAGTTGCCTCTGTAACTTAGCCTTACAACATATAGAATAAATTGTATCCTTACTCTTCTTATTACAAACCAAACTAATACATTTCATTTTATCAAAAGATAAATGGCCTCATTTGAAACACCATGAATTAACTTATGAAAGACATTATCTTGGTGATAAACAACATATATGAAATGCTACTGAAGACCACTTTGCATGACTAGTGAATTATTACTTGCTACCTCCTTCTTTATGTTGTTGCTCTATATATGATAAAGGTTGTCTTGAACCTTACCAAGGACCCCTTCAATTCATGTAACATAGGACCCTAAAAGGTACACTTAGTAGATGTTGTGGCTACTTTCCTAGCTATTTGTCTACATAATTTGTGATTAAGTATATATAGAACATTAGGCATAATCACCATAGAGATTTGCTATACAGGACCCATGTACAATTGTAGATTGCTTTCTATTAGGCATATCAAACTACTGCCCCGAAGAGGTTGAACTGAAGAAAACAGATTGAGATGACGTATGATGTGATCATTTGCCATACCATTGATAGTCTATTCACTATTATCAAATGATAAAGTAAAATAGTTGCTCCCTAGTAAACAAACTGAGATGATGTGTGATGTGGCCACTTGCAACATTATCAATAACCGAATAACTGTTATCAAATGAGGAAGTAAAACAGTTGGTCCTATGTAAGCTGAGTTACCCTAAGGGGCTGAATAGGGTGACTACAAATAATTTATGAACAAAAACTTTAAGCACAAGTTAGATTA
Organism: Carnegiea gigantea; assembly: GCA_029747015.1. NCBI lineage: Eukaryota > Viridiplantae > Streptophyta > Magnoliopsida > Caryophyllales > Cactaceae > Carnegiea > Carnegiea gigantea. The sequence goes on along the minus strand of JAKOGI010000543.1, from coordinate 208,866 downwards.
GAATATAACAAACTCAAGGGCATTAAGGAAATAAATGAAGGATGCTGAATAGACAGATCAATTTGAGTAGAATGAGTAGATAACAGAATGTAAAGCACATGGAGTTTTTTTAACAAGGTTCGTGCCTTAACTAGAGTACGTCTCCATCTAAGGACCCTTCCTTATGATTTAACTAACTTGTATTAGCATGCTCTAGGTTGCATAACTATGCATCCTCTAAGGACCTTAATGACAATGCTCTATTTAAGAATCTCTTGAAGTGATTTCTCATAATTTTGCACTTATAAAAGATGATTCTCCAACTCACCCTCTTGCTTACAGGTTGGATTCTCCCAACCGTGTTACGCCACAAGAAATTTCAAATATCTGTATGAAGATTACAATATTTTTGATTGTTCACTTAAGAGTACTATAACACTTAGAATGAGAACTAAGCTTATGTGTTCATGTGTTGCACACTCTTCTTCTTTAGCATGGTCTTTTCAATTGGACAATCCTAAAGAAAGTAAACACTAGATGCCATTGAAATGTTCTATTGATGCTTCTCTTATACAGCTGCAAGCTGAGTTAAGGGGCTTTACCAGTGTTCATTTTCTCGATAGCTCTTGACTCTTCTCTTGGCTTTTTCTGGCGTGGACAGTAGGTCTTTCAACTTTTATTTATTGTTTAGCTATTGCATTCGGTGCTTGATAAGGCAAATGAGCTTCTTTTTAAGCTTTAATTTTAACTCTTTTTATTTCTAGCCAGGTTGATTACAACTGTCTTTTCCCATGAAGCACTTTTGGCCCCTTTCTTCATTTGGAATACATTTGAATTTTCTTTCTTTGTTTTCAAAAGTACCTAGTTGTCAAGTAGTCAAAATCCTCTAGGTTAATCCTGCCTTAGTGTTTGATCACATGAATATTAGCAAAATAATTTATGTAATAAAATTAAGAGGAATTTAAGTATCTAGAATTAGCACATGTGAGATAACATTAGTTTTAAGGGAAGATAACATAACTAAATTTTAAGCAAATGATAGACAAGTTGATACAACAATTTAAACTGTGTGTACCGATTATGGAATTGCATATAAACGCATAGTTTTATTTTTAATGAACGAATATTTAAATTCTAGATTTATTACAATATATTGGATTAGATATTTACAAAATTCATTTTATGCTCAATTTAATATGTGGGAATTTTTATGAATATGACAAGAGTTTATTTCTAGCAAGCTTGTCAAGATCCTCTACGATGAGAGCCTAAGGTGGTTGAGCTCTAGCATTGAAGTTTTAGATGGTCAATAACCAACGAAGCTTGATGTGAAAGTTATTTGTGACCACTTCAGCACATGGACAAAATGCAATCAACTATAGATTCATGACTAAGTGACCATTAACTCGCAACAAATGTTTGATGAAATCAAAACACATAATAGCTAATAAAGGACATGTTTGATGAAATCAAAACACATAATACCTAATAAAGGACATAGTTGCTTCACATTGAGGGGACTCCTCAAACACTAAAGCATTACCTGCTAGAAAGCCACTTCCAATTAAACGAGTTGATATGAGCTTGAGATGTTATGGTCCACATATTCGTTACCAAGAAGAGTGAGCAATGTTGATGTTATTATGCATTCAAGGTAGGCAGTGAAATAGCAGGTGCAAAATGATAAAGGACGGTGGATTTTGGATGGCTTCTATCCAGGAAGAACCCTCTTGTTCAAGTAACATAAGCTGCAATTTTTTTGCCTTCGTATAATCTATGGCTTAGGTGGGTAGTCACGAAGTTTATAGCATTTCTGAATTTTGTACCTCATTGTCTTATACGGGTCCCAATATAATAGCTTCTTAGAACCAAGATTCTTTTCCACCACACCTGGGATTCCTAGGATTGATATAAGAAGTACCACAACTAGAATTGTTTCTAACATTTCTCCCTCCATAATCAAAATTGGTGGCATTATGATTACCCTGTGCTACATTCTTTCCACCGAAAGCAACATCATTTTGCATCAATACTAAAACATCTTGTCCAATAAGTAGCACAATCGTTATGATAAAAACAAGTAGGAAATGACATCATTAATCAAGTTCATTATAATTTCTTAATATAACTAAAGTATAAGGTAATGTCTTACTTACCTTGGGAAATTAAATACAAGTTTTTCTTCACTTGGAAGAACATGATACCTGTTGATTGTTCAATTTTTTTTCCTTGACAGGTTCGAATATGCCTAGAGAAATTTGTGAAAAGAATATGATAGGTTCGAATATGCCTGGAGAAATTTATGAAAAGAATGTTGTCTGAGATTTTATTTTCCTTAGCATAGAGAAACCAAGAAATAAATATTTTCTTAGATTGATACCATTATGCAAACAATGGAGAATTACCATGAGGCTTCGTGTAAGTACCATAAAACAAAGCCCAATGTGTTTTCCTAGGTACCATAATTCCTATCATTTAATCATTCATTGACAAGAACACTATTGGGATGATTTGAAACATGTAAGAAAAGAATGTGGGAAGGATTGAGAACAGTATCTGAGATTGCATCAGTATTTAGTGTAACCATGAGAAAGATCTAAGAGGCACGACAAGATTGGAGGAGTAGAGGTAGTCTAGCTGATATAATGAGACAAAAGGCAAAGAAATATAAGATTAAGAGTGAAAATAAGAGGTGTTATTTACGTGAATGAAATGAATGCAAACTCTTTTCCATCTCTCTTAATAAAGGACTAAATAAGCTACTGTATAGTCAACTAAAATAAGAAAATAACTAACTAAGACAATTAGTTAATGCCTTAGATGTCAAAGCTATAAGTGAAGCCATAAAGACTTAGTGGAATCGTGGGGTTTATCAAAAGATTATGGTTTGCAGAATGAAAATAACTACAATAAGAAAATATCCAAATATTTCTTGTTTTAAGCTAAGTAGAGATGACACCCTTTGAGGGGTTGACTTTCTCTTCCCTTGTTTTCTCTTCCCTTGGTAGGTGAGTTTAGTCCTTGGATTAGTTTACGACCCTTGAAAGGTGATATGATGGGCTCAACTGGCAACCGTTCCATTCATAATGCTTGCTTGAATAAACTTTGTAGGGGGTTAGCAATAGATTTTCTAGTATAATTGCTAACTCCATACAAAATTTATTCAAACAAGCATTGCAAATGGAACAGTTAACAGTTGAGGCAATCATCTCCATCTTTCAAGGGTCGCAGACTAATCCTATGACTAAAGTCACCTATTTTATAAGACAAAGAGTCATGAGAATTACATGATAAGTAACCTCAAATTCCAATTAGGATGGTAATTATTTTCATATTAAAACCATAATTGTCTATTGGGTCACACTAGGTGAAGTTTTAGTCTCTTAATGTTCGTGCTAACCCTAATAAAGGAATATGAGCACTCTCTCAAGCGAGTCATCAACAATGTGGTGATCATAGCAATAAGCTAGCATGAAATAAAAAGGATTGCAGCTAATCAAGATTAATTAAGCAAAATCGATGTCAATCCTAACCCAAGTTGGGGAGTCTAGCCACTAAACATAATGACAATCACAAACACAAATTTCCAAAACTTAAGCACATTATTGAATAACAAAAATGAATAAGAAACTATAAGAGAGGGAGATTGGAGAACAAACTTAGTAATCAATGGGTTGCAAGAACATAAATTTTCAAAGTAGGGTAATAATCTTTGATACTAATCACTAACCCTAAAAATTCTCTAAGAAAACTCTCTTTTTCAAAAGCTAAACACTTCATCGTTGTTTTCTAAAAACATTACACTTAAATAAAACTAAGGTTGAATGAGATATGGGGATGCACAACTACCTGTGGAAAATTTCTTGCTGAGGAGATGCATGACCGTGTATCTTCCCGTTATGCTATTAATTGACATGCATAGCTGGCACAACCAGCGATGCAAACATTCAGTGTTTGAGTAGTGTTTTGGTAATTTTGCACAGGTACGCGGATATGCATGAATGCTACTGCAATACTTGTAACTTAATTCTTGTACTTTTAGATATTGTTACCTACTTCTCAAACCTCTTTCTTAGAAAAGCATCACTCCTTGCTCGTCTTTAATTATTGACCGAGAGTTCTCTCAAATCGGGTCTAAAATAACTACATAAAGGAAAATTAATTTGAATCAGATATTTATGAGTAGAGAGGACCAAATATGATTGATTTCATCACTAAATAGGCAATATGTAAGAAAGAGTGGTGAAGTTAAGGGAATAAAATAGCAAAATTAGAGGTTTGTCAACTCCCCCAACTCCCTCGTCGTTATCTTTTACGTGTTCTTAAGCAAGATTGGAAACATAATCAAACTTTAACTGGAATAATACCTCTATTTCCTACCTTTTTAGGCAAAGCAATGACAATCAGTCAATCAGGCATAATAACACACAGGAGCATGACTACTTAAGGCGTAAAGATGCAGTCACAAAGCCATTCAATTATAGTGCAAGATCACAATACTTAGTCATAACACCTAGTGAACCCATGTCGAATCTTGTACCAATCAAGGTTTTCCCAAACAATTGGGCAACTAGCGGACTTAGTAGAGCCTTACATTTAGGAAAAATGAGAACACTTCTACTCATGTGTTTGTAATGACAATTGCTCTCTTAGTCATCCTCCTAATATAGCGACCTTACCATCAGCTTGGTTGTATTCACAATCCTCTACTACTAAAATGTAATATGCAAATGACAATCTAGGACTTGTTATGGGTTGTAATATAGAGGTAAACCAAGAGAGGAAAGAGCATTAAAACAATCCCCATAAAACAAACATCCTATAACATCATACAAGACATAACAAGAGAGAAAAAATGTTGAGACAATCAAGAACACATTTGATTCACTCATCCTCTCAACACTTTATTCACTTTCTCTTTTTCCTATTTTTTTCTTTTTTTCCCTTCTTTTCTCTATTCGTTTTTTAACTGGTGAACAGCAAAGGAGAACATCTCTTTAGGATAATTGGAACTAAATTCTGAGTATGTTTTTAACAACTGGAACTCAATTCTAAGCACATTTTTAGCCCATCAAACCCAAAAGGAAGAACAATAGCATTTGATCAAATTACATTCTCGTCATCACAACAAAGCCCCCAAAAGTAACCACCAAGATATATTAATCATCACCCTAAACTTTAAATTAACAAGCATCAAAGTAAAGCTTTATTTAATCTTGGCATAAGAATAGAAAAGTGTATTAGGCCAAGGGTTAACTAAAAAGGCTTACACATAATGAAAATGTTAGTAGCACAAACGGTTAGCTAGGGGTAGAACATTAATCACATGATAAATATTTGGCTACATGAATATCAATTTGATAGGGAATGCCGCTATCATGATGTCAAATGCATATGCTTTGCATAATTTTAGTGAAAAACAAACCAAGTTCTAGAAGATATGCACACAGAAGGCCACTAAGCGAATGCAAAGAATGAGAGTATATGGTATTGAATATCTTAGCATGCTCAAAAATCTCACCGAACTATTACTAAGAGCAATACAAGTAGTTCTCAGGATGTCCCACATGAAAGGGTTCACGAATCATTGTAGAAGGTTCTCATAGGTAATCGATGTGTAAACCAAAGCAAAGGAATCAAAACTGCCTTCCAAAACCAGTTTTCAAAAAGAATAACAGAGAGAGTCCTTATAATCATACGAAATTAGCTGGCCATCATGCATTAAATCATAATTATAGAAGGAGGTTTTTCAAAAACATTTTTTTTCATTAGTCTTTTTCTTTTTTTTTCCCAACTAACTAAGCAAATTAACAACAGTATTATTGAAGAGAAAGGCTTAGAATGATTACCTAAATATCTTACGGATGCCCCCACTAAACAAGTCTCCACTTGAAATTGAAGATTAGAGAAATCTACAATAAAAAAGAAGAAGATCGAAATAAAGCTCGTGCATCGTAAATATGCACCTGGAATGAGAATGAACCCTACGACCTAGATGAAAGTACACTAAATGCAAGGATAAATACAGACTGCTATAACTAACTACACTAACTATCCATCAGCCTACGATTACTAGGCAATGGTCATGACACCCTAGGAAACAACTCAAAGCATCAACATCACCAAATCACATAAGACCCCAAAAAAGTCTCACAGGGTGATCAATATAGACTAGGGGAATACTCCTAGGGTGATTAATATAGACCAGGGTGTCAGTAGGCCTTCAATTAGGTGGAGGTAGGGCCATTAGAATTGCTTATAGGTAAAGTAGACGTGATGCTTCATGTTCGATTGCTCATCTACGTGATCTAGCCACAAGTTAGGTGAGCAAACATATTAATGCTGAGCTAGCAGAGAGGAAACTCCTGTGATCCAAATGGTCTAAACTTAGCACACCTGTTCATAGGTGCCTTACCCGTACAGATGCCCCTCTTGACATCCTCAGCTTGAGGTATTACCTCGTCGTCATCATCATCACCCTCTGCTTCACTGTCATCATTACAACTTTCATTTGATTTATTGGGGATAACAATCCTGGTGGCATTAGGCAAGGGCAATAAAGCATGACCATGGTGTTTAACGCATACATGACCACTCAGAACTAGTAAGATTTTCATGCTCACACAAGAGGCCAACTTAAGCTGCCCGCCTTCAAAGTGAATAGGCATATGAGTAAGTCTATCCCCTAGTCTCGAACCTCTACTAAGGTAGTAATAGCCACTGATGGGTTATTTTGACTACTAAAACATGCCAAATTCATCTCATGGGTTGTGTTACATAATATAAAGTGAATGTGCTATGCTTCATTATTATAAATCCCATCTCATCAACTACAAATGAACTAAAGAACTCCTAAACCAACCTCTCATAAACAGGATGTTGCAAAGGTACAAAATCTTGCGAATGCAACACATCAAACAAATGATGTATGTCATCCCACTACTGTGAAGTTTTCAACAACCTAACATGCATCAACATACTTAGGTTTAGAGATTTTGTGCAAAACTAAGCTATGATAACATTGATACTGTTATGCATCTATAAACTAAATACTATGTTCATTAATCATATGAGAAAATTAGGGTTAAGCTAATTACTTCATGGTGGATGTGCTGGGCAGCTAATAGAGGAGGTAGCAGCCTTGTTAGTCTTGGAAGCCTTTTTAGGAGCGGAGAACAAAAAGCCAACCTTGTTCTTTACGACCATGATAATGGTGGAGAGGCTTTAACCAAGCACACAAATTGAACACCCAAACTTGTAACCAACCTAAAAAAGTATCAAATTGAACCAAAGAAAGGTAGTGGAATTAGCAGTTATGCCATATTTTAGTCGAAAATCCAATGAAAGTAGGCAGGGTGGTGGCAATTTGAGAGCTAGGTGTTGGGACCTTTAGGTGTGAGAAACCATGAAAGTCTAAGGCACTGAGGGTAAAAGGGGATTTGGCAATGTTGTAGCACTTGGACTAATGCAGATAGCAATGACGACAGTTGGAATAGGGAATTTTGGCACAGGATGATGGGGCAAAGGTAGGGGTGAGTGGCCAAAATCTCAAATGTGATGGGTACTACAGATGAAAGTGGCAATGATGGTGAATCTATATGTTGGTGGCTGAAAATCCAATGGAAAATCAATGGGCAGTGCTAGGTTGGAGTTGCGAGGGTGAGAGGTGAGGGATGAAAGAAATGAAAGTGAAGGCGAAGGAAAAGTTGGGTTGAATTTGAAACCCAACCGCATGGCTATCCAAAAATAACAGCTAATCATACAACCTTTAGGTCATTCTCGGCCATGGGTGAATGGCTATGCAGGATTCACGTAGCTACCCTTGCATCTTGGGGCCTCATTTTTCTTTTTATCTTTTTTTTATCCCTGAAAGGCAACAACGCTTAAAATGCCTTCTAAGAATCATTAGTTTAAGATCCTCAGCTTCACATTTACCTTTGACTAGTGGTAGGTGCATTAGGAATGGTCCTAGTGACCTTCCCTCTAATCAATTTTCTAGTGATGCAGTGCTTCAAGAATTGTTCATTGGCTATGAATGCACAAGTAGACTCACTCCACACTCCAATAGCCCCATAAGGAAGCCTCTTTAGCACTTTGATAGGTTTGATCATGAGTATAGTTTACCAAGAAACGGTTTTAACCTAGAACTGAACAAAAGTACTTACTCACCTTCCTAGAACTTTTGCCTATAGATGAACTTATCATACCACTTCTTTATTCTCTCTTTGTCAGTGGGGGAGTTCTAATAGGCATCGATGTGGATCTCTTTAAGTGTATTGAGCTAGAAAAGCCTCTTCTCTTTCACAGCATTGAGATCAAAATTCAAATACTTAATCACCTAATCAGACATATTCTTTAATTACATGCGAAGGTAACAAGAATTTCCAAACATCAACCGAAACGGTGTAGTACAAATTGGCATCTTAAAAGTGTTTACTAAGCCCATAATGTATCATCCAACTTATCTACCCAATCGTTCCTCGATCTCCCAACCATTTTATCTAAAATAGACTTGATCTCACAGTTGAAGATGTTAACTTGGCTGACGATTTAGGGATGATGACCCAAATCAATCTTGTGGTGCACCCCTACTTCTTGAGCAGCTCCTTAAACTTCTTTGCAGTGAAGTGGGTGCCCCATCACTGATCCGTACTCAGGGCGCTCCACACCTAGAGAAGATCACCCTTTTAAAGATTCATGTAACCACTCTAGCATCATTGGTGGGCTAGCAATTGCAACCACCTACTTGGAAAAGTGGTCCATGGCTGCAAAGATATATTTGTTGCCATGAGCGGAGGGCAACGACCCCACAAAGTCAATGCCTCAAACGTTAAAAACCTCCGCCTTGAGAATATAATTAATAGGCATTTCATTCTTCCTTGAGATATTTCTCATCCTTTGATACCGATCACACACTTGAATATATTTGTGGGCATCTTTGAATGGCGTAGGGCCAACAGAATCCAACTTGAATTACCTTAGTTTTGACCTTGAAGGGGCTAGCAAATCCTATACAACTGAAGTCATGGCAATGGGAGATAATAGTTTGGACTTCAACCTTAGGAACACAATGCTAACAATCTCATTCTTGCAGTGCTTGAAAAGAAAAGTTCCACTTAAAAGTAGGATTTTATGTCTTGGAATAACTTTTTGTTCTTCTAGTGATATTTTAAATCAGGTGGCAAAGCCCCACAAATTAGATAATTTGTAATGTTTGTAAACGAGGAGGCCACACCACAGGTATCTGCAAGGAAATGCTCATCATGTTAAGCACCATTAATAGGAGGATCCTGGCTCTCAATTATAAGGCTGGAAAGGTGATCAACTACCATATTCTCAACTCCTACTTTGTCATTGATTCCATGTCATATACTCTTAGCAGAAGAACCCACAGAATGAGGTGAGGCTCAACATCCTTTTGTTGAGGAGGTGCTCGAGAGTGAAATGGTCGGTGTACGTAATGACCTTGGAGCACAATATTTAGGGTTGAAACTTCTCAATTGCATACCCTACCATAAGCAGCTCTTTCTCAGTAGTGGTGTAACTTTGTTGAGCCTCGTCAAGTGTCTTGCTCACATAGTAGATGACATAGGGCTTCTTGTCATTCCGCTGCCCCAACACAGCTCTAAACGCATGGTCACTTGCATCACATATGATCTCAATGCAAGACTTCTTTATCTAGAAACATGCCTCAACACACTATTCATTAAGCACAATGGGACATCTTTGTGAAAAAGTTGAGTGAGAGGCATGGTGATTTTAGGGAAGTCCTTACTAAAGCGATGATAGAATCCCACATGACCAATGAAAATTCTTATCCTTAATAGAACTAGGAGGTGCAAACTACTCAATAACCTTATCTTACATTTATTAACCTCAATGCCTCTTGACAAACCACATGACCCAAAACCACTACCTTCGTGGTGCATGAGCTGACACTTTTCCTGATTCAGAACTAAATAGGTTTCTTCACTTCTATGAAGTACCTTAGCTAAATTTTCTAAATATAAATCGAAGGTACCTCCATAGATAGAAAAGTCATCTACGAACACCTTTACAATGTTCTTAACATAATTAAAAATAAAAAGGTTATAATGCAACATTAGAAGGTAGTAGGGGCGGTACATAAACTGGAAGGCATCTTTGATAGGCAAAGGTAATGTAAGACATATGAAGGTCATTTTCTCTTGATCACCTAAATGGATCTCAATCTAAAAGAAATCTGAATAGCCACCTAAGTAAGAAAAGAAATAGTGCCTCGCCAATCCTTTAACATCTAATTAGTGAAGATAAAGGGAAAATCATCCTTTCATTGGCTTTATTTAGTATTCTACAGTTAATACATATGTGCCACCTAATGGTTGGCTTAGTAGGTATAGGCTCATCACATTCATTCTTAATAACAGTTATACCAACTTTTTAGGGACTACCTGAATTGGGCTCTCTCATTCAATATTTGAGATGGGATACATGATTTTAGCATTTAGTAGTTTGACAATCTCTTATATGACAGGATTTAAACACCTTTAAGAATGCCAAGAGGGCCTATGACCTTCATCAAAAGGCATCTATGTATATAAACTGAGAACTAACTCCCTTGATATCCTCATTGTTGTAGTCTATGGCACATTTATTCTTTCAAAGAGCATCTAATAGTTTCTCAAGTTAGGTGGCATCAAGTTTAGCACTATTAATATTAGAAATGTATAGTCAAGACTAGGAAACTCATGCCTAAGGTGGGCAGGTAGAGGCTTCGACTCTACCTCGAGAGCACTTTTCTTACCATCTTTACATGATTGAACCTCCACATTGAAAACACTTCATGTTGCTAGCGAGGAAGGTATGCTTGGTTGAATCTAGGATCCTCATATAAGCCTCTCTTGCTTTATTATGATGTTCCTCGATGTCTTGTCCATTAGAGCCAATCAAGCAAGTCTTTAAAGAATGCATGAGACAGATGAAAATTCTTATCTCCTGCATGACTACATTTTAAAAAATGTCTACTCGGTAGTAGGCATCCTCTAAGATAGGGGAAGCTACGGCTTATGCAAGAATGATCTCTAGCCTCTCTCTATCTCTCTCACTTGGAGGAAAAGCTTAACATTCTTCACATCGATCATAGCCCAGCATATGGCTAAGAATGATCTCCCGAATATGATAGGGAAATGGGCATCTTTTGCCATCTCCATCAACATAAAATCACAGGCAATGAAAACTTTTACAACTTGTAAGGGCACATCCTTAAGAATTCCCCTGGGATGTTTCACTAAGCAATCTACCAGTTGGATAAAGATGGTCCTGGGTTTCAAATTTCAAACTTAGAGCCTCTTTCATATGAATAAGGGGATAAGGCTTGTACTTGTTCCAACATTACATAAAGCTTGACTTATGACAACATCACTAGCTACACAACTTATAGAGAAACTAGTTACATCAAACAACCTTGGAGGTAACTTATTCACAATGATAACATTTCATTCTTCAACAAGTGCCATTGTAGCGTGTTCATGAAACTTCCTTTTGTTGGAAGGCATGTCCTTCAAGAATTTGACATCAGATGACATATTAGTCACCATTTATAAGAAAGAGATGTGGATTTATAGCTTGCTCAACAATTGTAAGAACTAACCATATCTCTTTTTATCCTTCACCTTTACAAGACATTGAGGGTAAGGAACTAGGGTTTGCAAGGCTCGAATTGCTTGGGGGTACTTTGAACTTGAACATCAACCTATAGCTTCTCAATTCTCCTTCTCTTGCTCTCTAGTGATCTCAATAGAAACCTCCTTTCTCTATTAACTCCCTCCACCACAATCGTTTCCTCCCTTTTAATGGTCTCTGGTACCTTTAGTACTCTCTTACTCCTTATAGTAATAGCATTCAGTTTTCCTTTTTGATTTGTTTTTATTAACCTAGAAGATGCCCTTAACTTTGATAAAGATGGCGTATTTGCTGCGTAATTTGTGCTATCTAAGTCTCTATCATCTTCTACTGGGTAGATGTACTTTCAAACTTAGACATCAGCTGGTTAACTAACTCACTAAGAGGTTTACTAGTCTTGGTTTGAGTTTGGATATATAAAATGCTCTATTAAACTCTCCAAGCTGGATCGTGTAGGTTAAGGAGGTGGGTTGTAACAAGCTTTATGCTGGAATCTCGATGGTTGTATGGCATTGTATGGCAAGGAGTTTGTGTTCCTATATGAGAAATTGGATTGATCTCTTTAGGCTGGGTTATTAGTATTGAAGTAGGGGTTGTTTTAAGGTCATTGAATGGAATTTTGGAGGGTATTGGTTTGTGCAATTCTATAATAGTTACTCTTACATTCAACAGCGATATGTCCCTATATACCATAAATTTTGTAAACAACTCTACCTTTATTTAACATGCCTGAAGAAATCCCAAGAATAAGTGCACAAAGTTGATTAAATTTTATGGAACTGTACCAGCTTTGCTAGCTAAATAGGTCACCACATCAACATTGAACTTACCACTACTCTTCCTTCGATTGGTTGTCTACCTAGACCAATGATAGTTATTAGAGGCTATTTCTTCCAACAAAGCTTTTGCCTCTTCTATGAATTTTCCCATGAGAGTTTCATCGACGCATTTATTAAAATCTTCACTAACTAATCTAGTCAATAGTAGAATGTTTGAACTAGGAGTAAGTCAGGAATACTATGATAAGGACACTGCCACCAAAGATCTTTAAATCTCTCCAATGCTTCATATAGAGGCCCCCCATCTCATTGAGTGGACAAAGTAATGTTTCCTATCCACTTTGCAGTTTTACTGAGAAGAAGTATTTGTTAAGGAAAGCTTTTGAGAGAGCATCCCATGTAGCAAAAGGATTGGGCCCTTCATTCGACAAATAATCTCTGGCTCTATCCTTCAAAGAGAATGGGAAGAGCCATAGCCCAATAGCAGTGTTAAACACAACAGGAGGCTTGACGGTGTCTCATTTCTTAAGGAAGTTATAAAGATGGACATTGGGATTTTTGGGGGGTGTTCACTAAACTGGTCCCTCTCTACTAACATGACAGGAGCTGGTCACAGCTCAAAGTTGTTTGCCTCAATTAGTCTTTAACCTACAAATATGTCATTTTATACCCTTTTATTATCTAATATTTGCTCTAAATAAATTATTAGATTAGAATTTTAATATGAATAATTTTTGTCCAAAAGAATTGTAAGTAAATGCATTTGATCAAATAAGACAGAAAAATAGGCAAAAGCACGAGCCTAGCACACAGTAATGATCAGTGGCTCAGTACCGTGTTAGGCTCAGCCTGCTAGCTCGCTCATCATCATGGAACCCCCCCACATGCCATGCATGTGGAAAAGCCCTTTCGCCCTCCTTCCTCTTCCGTGGCCTAAGCTCAGCCTTCCTCTCCTCCCTCTTTCTTTCACGTCGTAGGCTTGGCCCAATTGCTACCCGAACCCAGACTCCACCCTTCTCTTCTTTTTTCCCCTCTCGTTATTTCCTTTCTCAGTGGCCTAAAGGCCTAATTGTTCCCCAGAAGTGCCCCCATTCCAGCCTTCTTCCCCTCATCTCTCATATGGGCCTGACCCTGTGTAAGACGTAGCCCAATTGCTTCTGGCTTCTCTGAGTCAGACCCAACATACAACCTGTTTCCTTTCCCTCTTCATTTATTCATCACATTTTAAGAATGTGACTGCTCCCTACCCTTCTTCGTTTTTTCTCTCCTTAGTTAAAATCCGAAGCCAAAACCTGGGTGCTGCTTCATCTTCTTCCTCACTCCATATGCCATAACCATACTTGCACCTTCAATTTCCATTTCATAATTACATTCTTTAATCTCTCTTGTCATCTTTATTATCACTTTCATCATCAATTCGATGAATTCGATGGTTACAAGTCCATAATTGAAGATTAATTAAAGCGTTAAAGAGATAGAAATGGCATTTTTGGGCTGCAAATGAATGGGAGGGTCGAATATAGAGGGACGTAGTAGAGAGAGTTGGGTTCTTAATTTCAATTTTGTATTTTCATTTTTGTTTTCGTAGCTTTTAGATCTAGACTAGATTTTAGTCTCACAGATTGGTGTATTTTAAAATTTAGATTTGTTAATTTGGTTAGAATCGTAGTTTAATTATGAAGTTTTGCACCATTAGGATTGAATTCGAATTCAAATACTCAGTTTCTTGCTCTATCTGCGTTAAGTTCAAGAGCTATGATTCCAGTGCTGAATTCACCCGATTGTATTTTGGTTTATTTTATTCAAGATAAATATGGCTTTTTGGCTTGTTCACCACATAGTTATTTCATCACGTAGGTTGTTTTCTACTAGTTTGTTATCGCAGTCCACAATTTGAATGCTTTTCCCCTCAATATTTAGCAGTTATAGTTTCCACTTGTGTTCTTAATATTTAATCAGAGTATTAGAATAGTTTTAGTTCAGTGATTTAGATAATCTCGTTGTCAGACAATTTAACTCATTGGTAACTTTATTTCCTATTACCATGCCAGAGGATGATACCCGTAAGTGCTACGATGACAAGCTATATGCTTGAAAGAATTTCACAATAGTTACCGGCTTCACAATAGATGAAGTGACACTGGATGTTTGTTGCATTGTATACTCTTGCAACACCATGTTCTGCTCTCTTCTGACCATTACATCTTCTATGTTCTTTCTCCTTGGCTTACCCTTTGCTTGTATGCAGTCGCCTCAATCTCAAGGTCAATATGAATGAGGTTTTGATTCCTTTGACTTCGTATGTGCATACAAAGTAAGAAACTATAGCAAGCATAAGCAGGTCCAAGAAAGAATAAAGAAGAATTGAAAACTAAAACAAAACGGAAAAGAACAAAAGCCCAGTCTAGGATATCCTAATTAGATATAGTATTAAAAAGAACAAGTTTCCCAGCAATACCACCAAATACTCATCACAGTCTAGGCTACAAGCACACAACATAGCTATAGTTAGCAATAGGCAAGTATCAACTACCAAAACTAATCAAATTACTCAATCTAGGTTAACAAATTTTGTAGTTAAATCAAACACTAAGAATATGACAACAATCAAGAGCATGATTTAAACACCAGATAATTGAGATACCTAAGGTGGAATTAACAATGTGATTATACTAGATAATTGAGAAAGACTGACGATTAAGCCCATCATCTCCCTCTTGTAAGGGCTGAAGACTAATCCTAGGACTAAAGTAGCCTATTTTCATATGACTAGGAGTCATGAGAATGACATGGTAAACAACTCTAAATTCCAATTAGGATCCTAATTTGTTTCATGTGAAAAAACTAATTATCTACTAGGTCATACTTGGAGAAGGTTTCATCTTTTGACGTTCTCCTAAACCATACTAAAAGAATATGAATACTTTTTCCAGCGATTCATCAAGCACATGGTGATCATAGTAATGTCCAATAAATGCTAGCAAGAAATAAATAGGATTGAGCTAACCAAGATTAGCTAAGCATAGTGGGCGTCAACCCCAACCCAAGTTAGGAAATTTAGTCACTAAACATAATGACAATCACAAACACAAATTTCCAAAATTTAAGCATGCTATTAAATAACAAAAATGAACAAGAAATATACAAGAGGGAGATTCAAGAATGAACTTTAGGAATCGATTGGATGTAAGAACATAAGTATTACTAGTGGGATAATGATCTTGAATACTAATCGCTGACACTATACATTCTCTAAGAATACTCTTGTCTTGAAAAGTTAAAAATTTTGTCACCCCTTTTCCAAAAACGTTAAGCTTAAATAAAAATAAGGTCGGACGAGATGCATGGGTGCTAAAAGTTGAACATTGGCCGTGCAAAATTTCTAGGTGGGGAGATGTATGCCCATGCATCGTTCAGGTTCTGCTATCATCCATGACTGTGCAGAAAGTGCGCGACCTGCCATGCAAACCTTCAACCTTTTAGTCCATTTTAGTAATTTTGCACAGCTGTGAAGATACACATAGTTGCCTGTGCAGTTGTTGCAAGTTCATTCTTGCACTCTTACATGTATTTATCGACTCCCTGAACCTCTCTACTTGGCAAAACATTACTCCTAACTCATCTTTAAATTATTAGCCACAAATTCTCTCAAATTGGGACTAAAGTACCTGGGAAAATGAAAAATTAACTCTGAACAAAGTATTCAAAAATGAGGAGTAAATATGACTAATTTTCTAACTGAATCTATAAAATGTGTAAGGAAAAGTGGTGCAGTTGAGGGAATATATAGTAAAATTACAGGTTTTCTAAAAGCACTTACTGTCGGCTCATTTTACATTATCTTAGTAAGATTTTTTTTACACTTTATACAATTATTTTTCAAAATTCACATAGTCATTGGCAACAACCCATAGTGTTAATGAGGATGGATATAGGTAGTTGGGGGCCAATGGGTGGAGTTAGATGTACACTTAAAATATTTTTTCAAATTTGTATTTTTATTAATTAGAAAATGTTATTTACTTTCTTTCAATAGGGACGATAATATCTTTGTAGACTTTAAAATAGTATTCACAAACTAGGGGGTAATTCATAATATATTCTCAAATTAAAGGGTCCTTAAAATAGTTTTATAGAGTATTTTTACGAGGGGCAGACGTAGATCCACATTTGGTAATACATTGACATGATGGTCTGTGGGTTATGATCTTTTATTTTTTAAGACAAAAGTAAAAGGATGGATAATAATAATGAGTTATCAACAAAATTACACATATCTTTTGTGCCATATCATAGGCCAAATCTAACCCAATGTCCAAGCATACCCTCTCCTAAAGGTCAACAGGTTGAAGAGGACTAATTGGATGAGCAACTGAATTCCTTCCCAAGCCCCCTACCCTTAGCTTCTTCTCACAAAGTTCTACGAATAAAACTCTAACAAAGAAACAATGTCCGAGATAAGAAGAACAAAAATACCTAATTCATTCTTTTGAATTTGTAAAATTAAATAAGTTATATAGGATTGATAAGTGGTAAATTTTAATTAGTCATACATAATGCTAAAGGTCATTCACACTGCTGGATTTTACTGAAAAACATTAAAGATATTTAATTTTAAAATTATTATATTTTAATGATGCATGAGAAATTCATTCCACTAGAACATTTTCTGCATTCTTTCTCATCCTCCCAAATAAGAAGAAAGAGAAGTAAAACTTAACCTCTTCGTGAAAAAACCTAGCCTTTATCTACTGCAGTTTGGGTGTGCAATAGTCATAATTGCTAGCGGTAAGCCTCAATTTTCATACTTCTCAAAGTTTTATTAGTTACAAGGTACCTAGTACTAGTCTTATATTTCATTTCAATAAATTTTTCATCTGTTTTGGGGTAGATGAGTTATTTATTTCCCTCAGGCTAATGCTTGGTTGGATGCAATGTAGTAGGATTACAATGCAATTATTGTTACACAATTTGTAGTACTGACAGCTACAAGCTACCTTGCATTTGCAATACTCTTGTACAACCAAACAAAGTAAAGGGATTATATGAAATTGTTTGTGAACCTATTAAATCGAGTAGGTAAGTAAAATACAAGTCAGGTGCATTTTAATTTATGAGAAATACTACTTGGATGTATTTCAGATTTAGGTAGAATACAGGTCTAGTGTATTTCGATATGGGGTTTTCAAGTTGATATCGTAATTTTATCTTTTTTTTGAGAAAAAAAATCAATTATAATTAATCAAATTAATAGAATGTATATCAATCACTATCCACAATATTGTCTTCTTCTGATAATGTACGGCTAGGTCCATATTTACACTTCTAGACTTCCAATGCACAAATTATTATAACAAGTAGGGATGTTTTGTAAAATTTTTATAACTAGGAACGTGAAATTTGCACATGCAAATAGAGTTCCAACAATATTGCTACTGTTATGATGTATAAGGTTTTGATGATAACAAATCCAAGTGTTGTTGTTGTTCCAAACAGGCTCTCCAAACTGGTTCTTACTGCTGTCCTCAATGTCTTAAACTTGCTTGACTAATGGTTGACTAAGAACGGGTACTCAAGTCAGCGATATAAGTGCAGCCGTGAGGAACAGAGCCTGTGAAGTATTTGAAGCAGCAAATTCGTCTCTCTATAAGATGACTGGTCGTTACAACAAGATGTCTTGTTTTGATTTAGATTTTATATTTTTAGACTCTTGTTAATATTAGAAAGTCTTAATTTACCACTTACTTGAAATGATTTTGCTTTTTGGAAAATATTTCGGATCACCTTTCAAAACAATCCTGGAAACAGGGTGGTCATGGTGTTTCCAGATTAAGCTGCGAAAAAATGATTTCACACGATTTTTCTCTCTCTGATTTTGGGCAGCTTCTCCAAGATTTGCAAGCAAGATTTTTTTATGTAGTATCTTAAAACGGTTATCAAAATCCAAGGGGATTTGTAAAATATTTTTGAATAAAAAGAATCTTCAACTTTTGGCAAGTGGATAAGGTTGTTGAGAAAATCATGGGCTAAAGGATGAAACCGTGTTGCTGAAGAATCACTGCCTTAAGCAATTAAGGAATTCTTACCAGCTCATGTTACCTCACCCCTTGCGGTTAAAGGACTCTATCTCCTTTAGAAATTTTGGTTTCCAAAAATTTGAGGAATTGTTTTTACCAAGCACTATATAAAGTCGCTTCTTACAACTCAGAAGCATCGGTTTTCAAAGGCAAAAATTCAGTGTTCATGAGCTTAAAAGTTTCAAAAGAAAACCGTGTCTAGTAAGTGAGTTATTTGAGCTTTCAAAGTTGGCATACTAGGACTTCATTGTACCCTATATTAGCTTAGTTGAGAAGCATTGTAATAGGGTGTTTTTCTTTATACTCTTCTTTCACAAAAGTGAGTTGAGTGTGTGTCCAAATCAAGGGGATTTTGGACGTGGGGTAACCTCTCTTAGGGAAGACGGTTACGTGGGTTGCAATTTGTAACAAGGTGTGTTACTATTGTAACGTGATTAGCCCGTTTAGTGAAGTGTGTAAATCCTACGCGAGGTAGGTCGTGGTTTTTCATCTCAGTTGGGCTAGAGGTGTTTTTCACGTAAAAATCCTGTGTCCATTATTTCCGCATTCAATTTTGTTGGATTTTCGGTTCTGCATATCTCAGGAACAGCCTGCGCGAACAGGGTCTAAGACTGTTTGCCAGCATATTACGAAAATCGGACACCACAATTCACCCTCCCTTGTGGTTGTGTACTCTTGAAAGCAACAAGTGGTATCAGAGCAGGTTCTCCTTTGAAAGGCTAACACCTTGAGAGATCCTTGAAGATGAGTACCCCACAAGACATGCTTGAAGGTCAATCCATAACTCGACCACCATACTTCAATGGCCAACACTACGGTTGGTGGAAGAAAAGGATGGAAAACTACATCCAAGCCGAGGACTATGAGTTGTGGATGCTCATCAAGAATGGACCACTCATCCCTAAGAAAACAACTGAAGATGGAAAGTCAATCCCCAAGGAGCCTAAGGAATTCAATGCTGAAGGTTACAAGATGATGGAGAAGAATGCCAAGGCCAAGAAACTTCTATATTTCGGCCTAGGTCCTGATGAATATACTCGCATATCTAAATGTGAGTCGGCCAAGGAGATCTGGAATGCTTTGCAAATAGCTCACGAAGGGACCAATCAGGTAAAGCAATCCCGGATTGAATTGCTTATGAGAAAATATGACCTGTTTGAGATGGGTGATCGTGAAAGTGTGATGGACATGTACACTCACTTCACTCACATAACGAATGAGTTCAAATCCCTGGGAAAATCCTTCACCACTGAAGAATTGGTGAGGAAAATCCTAAGAATTTTACCTCATTCTTGGGAAGCAAAAGTAACGGCCATCCAAGAAGCTAAGGACATGAACAAGATCACCTTAGATGAGCTGATTGGAAATCTCCAAACGTATGAACTTAGAAAAATTCCCAGCAGAAAGATGAGACAAAGAGAGATCGAGGTCTTACTCTAAAGGCCTTAGAAGATGATTCTGATTCTTATGAGGAGGAGATTGTCATGATAACTCAAAAATTTAAGAAGTTCTTCAAGAAAGTTAAAGAAAACAGCAAAAGGAAGGACTTCGGCAAGGGCAGGAACACCTCTCGGGAACAGTTCTCTGGATGCTTCAAGTGTGGCAAGCTAGACCACATTGTGAGAAACTGCCCACTACACAAGGAGGAACAAGAACCCGAACACCCTATAAAACAGGGGAGGAAACAGGGTGTAAGCAGCTCAGCGAAATGATTCTCAAAAGCTATGCTCGCAGCTTGGGGTGATTCAAGCGGGGATGAGGAAAGGTCTGAAGCCGAGGAAGCTGATGTAGCACTCATGGCAAGAAGTGACACTGATTCAGATGATGGATCAACAGATACTCTGACTCAACTCAAGAACAAGATACGTGGTCTAAATAAATCAACTCTTGAGGAATTAGTGAACACTATAATGGATATATGTGCTGAATTAAAAAGGAATGTTTGTGACCTAGAACTTGAAAATGAAACTCTTAAATTGGAAAAACTTGAAGTTGACAAAGAGACACTTGCCTTGCATGAAAACATTAATGTGCTTAAAGAGACTCTACTCATGAAAGAAGAGACTTGTTCCATTAATCTGACTGAGCTGGAAAAGGAATCTCTTGACTTAAAAGGAAAGGTCGAAACTTTGCTGGAAGAAAACAAAAACTTGCTTGAGAAAATAAAACAAATGGAATTAGACCTTGTCACAAACAAGCTCTAGAATAGATTCTCAAGGGCGCTTGAATGGTTAAACACACAACATAGTCGAAATAGAAGAGGGCTAGGTTTTCTGCCTAAGATGACCTACCCAGTGAATAGAAAATACGTAGGATTATTTGAGAACATTGTATATTATCACAGTGGTAAAACGGGTCATTATCATTATACTTGTCCCTCGAGAAAGTATGCCATTAAAAGGAACACAGCTTATGTAAAACAAATATGGGTTAGGAAAGATGAGATTTGTACGTCTAAAGGAATGGGACCCAAGTGGATCTGGGTTCCCAAAACTAACCTATGATCTGTTTTGTAGGCTGAAGTGAGAGAAAACTACCCAGCAAACAACCCAGCGAACAGCACAGGGAACAACCTAGGAAACAAGCAGCTGTGGTATGTTGACAGTGGGTGCTCGAGGCATATGACTGGTGAAAAATCCAATTTTCTCTCACTTACAGCTTCAGAAGGAGGGAGTGTGGCATTTGGAAACGGCAAATCCGGGACAATTGTCGGTATAGGTAAGATAGGTGAGTCACTCTCCCATTCAATTGACAATATTTATTTTGTGGATGGATTAAAACACAACTTGCTAAGTGTGTCCCAACTGTGTGACAAAGACAACCTAGTAGTGTTCTCTCCAACACGTTGCTTGGTTGTAAATATGAACACAGGAGATGTTGTGTTGAGGGGGAAGCGACACAAAAATGTTTATAAAGTGTGTATTTCTACTCTTCCCCAAAATAATTTGACTTGTTTGAGTGCTATAAATGATGATGTTATGCTTTGGCACAAAAAGACTAGGTCATGCAAGTTACTCGCTTTTGAACAAACTTGTAACCAAAGACTTAGTGGTTGGCTTACCTTCCATCAAATTCAATGATGACAAGGTATGTGATGCATGTGCCAAAGGCAAACAAGTCAGAAATTCATTTAAATCTAAAAGGTGTGTAAGCACTACTCGACCTCTTGAATTGATACATATGGATCTATGTGGTCCAATGAGGATCATGAGTAGAGGTGGCAAGAGGTATGTGCTTGTGATAGTGGATGACTACTCTCGTTTCACTTGGACCTTGTTTTTGGCTCCTAAAGATGAAACTTTTGAAAATTTTCTTGCTTTCATTAAAAAGACTGAAAAGAGGGTAGGATACTCTTTGGTGTGCCTAAGGTCTGATCATGGTACAGAATTTGAAAATTCGAGCTTTATTGATTATTGTAAAGAGCATGGTGTTGATCATAATTTTTCAGCCCCAAGAACACCCCAACAGAACGGGGTGGTAGAACGTAAAAATCTTGCTCTAGAGGACATGACTAGAACAATGCTCGTTGCTAGTGGTCTTCCTAGAAATTTTTGGGCTGAAGCCTTAAACACGTCATGTTACATTATAAATAGATGCATGATTAGACTTCTTCTTAACAAAACTCCGTATGAGCTCCTCAAAGGAAGAAAACCCATTATTTTGCATTTGAGAGTTTTTGGTTGTAAATGTTTTGTGCATAATAATGGAAAGGATGCCTTAGGAAAATTTGATCCAAGGAGTGATGAGGCAATATTCCTTGGTTACTCCTCGCATAGTAAGGCATACAAAGTGTTTAATAAGAGAACCTTGTGTGTTGAGGAAAGTGTGCATGTGCTTTTTTGATGAAACTAACTCTCTAAGTGAGAATGATGCACAGGAGGAAGACCTTGAACTAGGTCTTGTTAGAAAAGACTTACTGTTCCAAGACGAACAAGGTAAGGAAGCCACTGAGGGATCAAGGTCTGAAGCTGTTCTTAAGGAAGGTAAGCAAGGTGTGAACCAAACAGGGGGAAACATGGTGGAACCCTGTTCGGGACAACATCAGCCGAATCCTTCAGGGATAAATTCAAGAACAAGTTCCCAAACAGGCTCGAGAACAGGTTCTGAACCTGTTTCACCGAGTATTCCAGCTAGGATAGAGAGCATGACTATGAACCCACTTT
Source organism: Carnegiea gigantea (assembly GCA_029747015.1). NCBI lineage: Eukaryota > Viridiplantae > Streptophyta > Magnoliopsida > Caryophyllales > Cactaceae > Carnegiea > Carnegiea gigantea. Next base: position 186,207 of record JAKOGI010000543.1, on the reverse strand, counting down.
CACCACGATCATGGAAATACCAAAGTTTACATCCTCTTGATCAAATTTTGTCTGATATTAATGCAGGAGTTCAAACTAGATCTAGGCTCAAAAATTTCTATGCTTTCTATGCTTTTCTCGCAAAAATTGAGCCAAAGAATATTAATGACGCTCTTGCAGATTCAAATTGGGTCACAGCCAAGCAAGAAGAACTCCATCAGTTTGAAAGGAACAAGGTATAGCACCTTGTGCCACGGCCAGAGGATAGAACAATCATTGGAACCAAGTGGATATTCCGTAACAAGCTTGATGAGTGCGGAACAGTCACTAGGAACAAGGCCCAGCTGGTGGTTCAAGGCTACAACCAAGAATAGGGAATTGATTATGAAGAGACCTTTGCACCTGTTGCAAGGATGGAGGCCATTCGAATCTTGATAGCCTTTGCAGCCCACATGAAGATCAAATTGTATCAAATGGATATCAAAAGTGCGTTTCTAAATGGATACCTTAAAGAAGAAGTGTATGTCAAACAACCCCCCGGTTTAGAAAGTGTTGAATTTCCTAACCATGTTTTCAAACTTAACAAAGCACTTTATGGTTTAAAACAAGCTCCTAGAGCCTGGTATGAGCGGTTGTCAAGTTTCTTATTGGAAAATGATTTTAAAAGAGGCAAGGTAGATAATACCTTGTTTCTAAAATCTAAGGGGGAACATTTGTTGATTGTCCAAGTATATGTCGATGACATCATATTTGGTGCAACTCATCATGATTTGTGCAACGAATTTTTAAAAATGATGAGGAGTGAGTTTGAAATGAGCATGACGGGTGAGCTTAATTTCTTTTTAGGCTTGCAAATCAAGCAAACTTCAAACGGCACCATGATCCATCAACAAAAGTATGTCAAGGAGTTACTTAAGCGTTTTGGGATGGAGTCGGCCAAGCCCATTGATACTCCCATCTCTCCCTCAACCAGGTTGGTAATGGATGATGGTAGTCCCTCAGTTGAGGAGAAATCCTATAGGGGCATGATAGGGTCACTCCTATACCTAACCGCTAGTAGACCTGACATTGTTTTCAGTGTTGGTCTATGTGCACGTTTTCAGTCTAACCCTAAAGAAACTCATCTAAAGGCTGTTAAACGGATTTTAAGATATTTAAAACATACACCTGATCTAGCCTTGTGGTATCGTAGAGGTTGCAACTTTGATCTTGTTGGGTATGCTGATGCCGATTATGCAGGTTTCTTAGTTGATAGAAAAAGCACCTCAAGTATGGCTCACTTTCTTGGACCTTGTTTGGTATCTTGGGCAACCAAGAAACAACTCTCTGTTGCCTTGTCCACAGCAGAAGCTGAATACGTGGTAGCTGCATCCTGTTGTGCTCAGTTATTATAGATAAGGCAACAACTCAAGGATTTTTGTGTTGACATAGGATGCATTCCTATTTATTGTGACAATACAAGTGCAATTAACATTGCCAAAAATCCATGTCAACACAAAAGAACAAAACATATTGACATTCGTCATCGTTTTTTAAGAGACAATGTTGAAAAAGGAGTGATCTCAACGCATTTTTGTGCCACTGAAAATCAAATTGCTAATATATTCACCAAGGCACTAAGCAGAGAACAATTTGAAAGAAATAGACTCGAACTAGGTTTAATTAGAACAACTTGACCATCTTGTTCTCTCTACCTGTTAGCAATATTCAAAAGCTACGGGTTCAATATGTTACAATATTTGTTTGCCATCAATTTCTGTGCTATGTCTAGCATACGTAAGGTTTGCCACCTACTGACACTCGTTGAGGTCTAATGAGATTGCCCTTATTGTCCCATGTTACCGAGCAAGTAACCTCAAGAACAAGCACCAGGAACAGGTAAGCCTCTTGTTTGTCAAATGTGTGCAACTAGCTGAGATTTTCTTCAAATCTTCCTGAGGCGTGCGCGGTCGGATTTAATGATAAAGCCCGTTGCAAAACGGGCAAAATCTTTAAAAGATCTTGCACGCCTCTCTTCTTTAAAGCTTTCTTCAAACTTGCTTCATTCTCTCACCTCCACCACAATTCTTCTTGCTTTGAAATTCCGTTCGTGAAACCCTAATCTCTCTCCTCCCTCTGAAAAATGGCGTCCCCTATCAGTACCACGAGTTCCGTGTCCTTGACCCAGGGCAACCAGTCACCAAGCACAGCTTTGTAAACAGCCACAGCCCTGTTTGCTCCCACGCAATTTCTGGCGGCTTTCATGGAAGGTAAATCTGCTAAACTATCTCGCCCCATTCTTTACAAACCTTTTGGATTTCTGACAAGCATAGACCTCAGAACAGCAGGTCTAACATTGGAAGACATTCCCTATAAATTTGGACGGGATTTAGTTCTGTTTGGAAAATCGAGTGTATGCCAGAAGTGTGGAGAACCCCAAGAACCTTTTAGGGCATCTGGTAGAGAAATTGGGCTATAGATGAACACTTTTTGTTTAAACATGGCCTGGATGACATCAATTCTTTCGGGCTATTTCCAGAGCAGGAAACAGAGGCTGAAACAAGGTCTGAGATTTTTAGGGATGGCCTAGGAGAAGATTTGTCAAAAGAAGTAGGGGGAAGTAGTGGTCAACTGGAGGAGTCTCCTGTCGAGACTGAACAAGCCACACCGATACCACAAACCGGTGAGAAATGCAAAAGGTATAAAATTGTGGCTAGGCACACTAGAATGTCAAGAACAGGACCACCATCAAGGCCTAAAAGCGGCCAAACTGAAGAACCCCCAAAGACTGAAACCCCTGTCAAACCAAAACCACAAATTTTCTCTCCGGCCAAACCCACTTCCAGGCCAACCAGAAAATCAGCCCGAATTGCTTTTCAATCCACGTCTCATCCTGCCAAACAGCCTTCTCCTATTGTTGAGGAAATTGATTCCTCTTCTGAGCCTTCCTCTGACAGTGACACTGAGAACACCTCCTTCAAACAGGGCACTCCCATGTTCTCAGAGTCCTCAGAGGACAAGCCTCTGCCTGCACCCAAACCAGCCTCCACTGTACCCTCCAAATCATCACCACAAAAACCCCCAAGCGAAAAGCCTCTCTCAAACACACCTCCACACAAGACACCCCTACTGAGCCCCAGCCTAAAAGAGCCAAGAAGTCAACCCCGTCTGCAATTTCAGCCAAACTGACCCAACTACTTCAGAGACGGGTAGTCAGGGGCAAAATCATCAAGGTCAAGTATTTTGAGGAACAGGGTCTTGGGGTGTTTCTACACAAGCTGCGTGCACTGGGGTGGTTTAAACTATTTACAAACACCCAACTGGGGTGTTTTGTCCACGAGTTGGCACAGCTTTACGCCAACTGCACTGTCACCAAAGGAGTGGTGACAAGACTGTTAATGGGAAGCAGCTCCGCTTTGATGCGAAGATATTAGGGGAAATTTTGGGGATTCCCTCCACGGGCTTTGATGTTTATGTGAGGGAAGATAAGACTGTTCTTGGGACAGCCCGGCTGCTGGAGCTTTCCCAGAAATTCAGCCAGCAAGTAAGCCTGCAAACACCCCAGTCAGTGAAGAAAGGGGACATGACATCTCTTCATCAGTTGATATTTTGGTTTATTATCAAAAATGTCATCCCCAGGGGCCAGGGTCGAAATCTTGTTGATGCCATGGATCAGTGTCTTATGGATCTGATGGACAGGGAAGAGCAAATGAACCTTCCTGCCATCATGGTTCGACATATTGCAAGAATTGCAAACACCTCCAGGAAACATGACCTTGGGTAAGGTTTCTTCCTGACGAGTATTTTTGAGCACTTTGAGGTGACACTGGAGAAGAAGGTGGGAGCTCAGTTCATTGATGAGATTGGGAGTAACACCCTTATGGGGTGTGGATATACCTTGGTTGAGGGATCTGCCTCTGAACAGGGGATCCAAACACCTCGTCCTCTGTTTCTGGCAGTTCCTCAGTCAAAGTTGAGGCTGCTCTGGAGGAAAACTCCCGCCTGAATGTTGAGCTTACTGCGGTGAAGGCTGCCCTGGACGAGGAAAAGGCTCTCAATGCCAAATGCCATGAAGATATCCTCGCTCTTCTCTCTTCCCTCTCAGCAAAATTCTCCCCTCCTGCTCCATGATCATCCCTCGTAGGCTATTCTTGTAGGCTGTTCTGTTGTGGCCTCATTTGTCTCTTCTCTTGGTTTTCTCCCTTTTGCTATCTCTGGATTCGCACTCTATGTTGCACTCTTTTGGCGAATAACAGGTTATCTTGTTTTGATTGGCTTTGCCTTGCTTGCTTTTTGTTGAGAATTGCTTGTGTGTGACTAGGATGGCCAATCTCATTACCGTATCAAAACACTTGAATGTATCGCATGTTGACTTTCCTTCATCACCCAAGTGGTGGTGATAGCAAACACTCTCTGTTTGACTGTTTGCCCTTCCTTTTTAATGATGCCAAAAGGGGGAAGATAAGATGACCAATATTGTTTTAGTTTTGCATGGACGCGTTGATTCTCTTATAATTTACAATTTTTCGATACTAGCTGCTTCATGTGAATTGTCGCTTCTATGAATGATTGGCACTAACACTTCATTTATCCTTGAAAGTCAATATGGCCACTTGGTTTGTCATCATCAAAAAGGGGGAAATTGTTATGATGTATAAGGTTTTGATGATAACAAATCCAAGTGTTACTTACTGCTGTTCTCAATGTCTTAAACTTGCTTGACTAATGGTTGACTAAGAACAGGTACTCAAGTCAGCGGTATAAGTGCAGCCGTGAGGAACAGGGCTTGTGAAGTGTTTGAAGCAGCAAATTCGTCTCTCTACAAGATGACTGGTCGTTACAACAAGATGTCTTGATTTGATTTAGATTTTATATTTTTAGACTCTTACTAATATGCCAATTAAAAAGTCTTAATTTACCACTTACTTGAAACGGTTTTGCTTTTTGGAAAATATTTCGAATCACCTTTCAAAACAATCCTAGAAACAGGGTGGTCAGGGTGTTTCCAGATTAAGCTGCGAAAAAATGATTTCACACGGTTTTTCTGTCTCTGATTTTGGGCAGCTTCTCCAAGATTTGCAAGCAAGATTTTTTTATGTAGTATCTTACCCCTTACCCTAAAACGGTTATCAAAATCTAAGGGGATTTGCAAAATCTTTTTGAATAAAAAGAATCTTCAACTTTTGGCAAGTGGATAAGGTTGTTGAGAAAATCATGGGCTAAAGGATGAAACCGTGTTGCTGAAGAATCACCGCCTTAAGCAATTAAGGAATTCTTACCAGCTCATGTTACCTCACCCCTTGCGGTTAAAGGACTCTATCTCCTTTAGAAATTTTGGTTTCCAAAAATTTGAATAATTATTTTTACCAAGCACTATATAAAGTCGCTTCTTACAACTCAGAAGCATCGGTTTTCAAAGGCAAAAATTCAGTGTTCATGAGCTTAAAAGTTTCAAAAGAAAACCGTGCCTAGTGAGTGAGTTATTTAAGCTTTCAAAGTTGGCATACTAGGACTTCATTGTACCCTATATTAGCTTAGTTGAGAAGCATTGTAATAGGGTGTTTTTCTTTATATTCTCCTTTCACAAAAGTGAGTTGAGTGTGTGTCCAAATCAAGGGGATTGTGGACGTGGGGTAACCTCTCTTAGGGAAGACGGTTACGTGGGTTGCAATTTATAACAATGTGTGTTACTATTGTAACGTGATTAGCCCGTTTAGTGAAGTGTGTAAATCCTACACGAGGTAGGTCGTGGTTTTTCACCTCAGTTGGGCTAGAGGTGTTTTCCACGTAAAAATCCTGTGTCCATTATTTCCGCATTCAATTTTGTTGGATTTTCGGTTCTGCATATCTCAGAAACAGCCTGCGCGAACAAGGTCTAAGACTGTTTGCCAGCATATTGCGAAAATCGGACACCACAATTCACCCCCCTCTTGTGGTTGTGTACTCTTGAAAGCAACAGCTACTCTAAAGGCGAAATTGTCTTCTGAGTAGCTGACTCATAAATCGTATATACAACTATGCACAATGATGATTTCCAAAAAAAAAAAAAAAAAAAAAACTGCACACAATGATGTGATAACAAGCATGTGAGTTAGCTGTAGACTATATAATCTTTCCTAATAAGACATCCTCAAACTCTATAAAGCAAGATATTACTAATTTCTAATTTAAAGTAGAACATTTTTTGTTTAAGGAAAATAGAAAACAAAATTCCCCCCAATGTTTAGGAAAAGATGCCTTCACCTTCTTTAGAGGAATTGATCCCATCGACTACAAGATTCAACCATTAACAATTTTAAACGAAAACACATAATTTTAAAACAAGAGAAAGAAAAAGCCCCTACGATCTCCAGTAGGGGGGACAGCAGAGCAAGGCATATCCACTATAGAATTTGAAACAGAAATGCGCAAGAAGGATGCTTCAAGAAATTAAAGCAAAGAAAGTGAGAGATAATGCTATTTGTAACAGATCAATGAGACCACCATAGCATATTAAATCAGAAATATGAAATTGAGTTCCACCTTTCAAAAATTGATGTACTAAGAACAACCATGTCAACCAAAAACAAAAATAAAATTAAACAGACCATCAATTTGACAACCCGTAAAAGTTAAATTTGTTGGACATCCATGGCATATTGACATCTATGAAATTAGTAAGGAAATTAAAAATAAAGAAGGCATCATTGAGGAAGGGAAGATGGAGAATTACATACTATCTTACTAGACTCGGGATATGGCTCCCCCTAAAATTTAGGACATAGGACCCAAATTTCTGATACGGGTACAAAGATACATTAAAAACATGGGTACAAAACAAGTTTTTCTTCAGGATCACTAGATTACATTAACCCATTATAAATACAAATTTCGTACCTAAAATAAATTAGATGAAAAATTGAGAAACAAATTTAATTTTTGTATTAATGTTGTATGTATGGGTACACATTATGTATGGGCACAATCTCTGAATAAACTACAATGAAATAGTCATCTGATTCAATCTCCTAGTAACTTGAGTCTTCTGAAGGCATGACGCTTGATCTCAGTTGATTTAGAATCAGCTAAAGAACTCTGAAACAGTTCTAGATCTTGATTTGTAGGTAGTTGATTGCCAACTCTAAAGCTTGCAACTTTTTATCTTTCTTGCTTGGTGGCTGGATGCCACTTGCAGTTTGAGCTTCTGAATTCTTTAAATTCTGAATCTGAAAAATGAGAGGGGGATCCCTATTTATGGACTCTGGCAGCTAGGGTTAGAGTTGGGATTGGGGACTAGGCCCAGTAATTATTTTCGTATTTTTAAATAAAGAAAATAATTACTAATCTCCGCATCATCGATGATATGTGGCAGCTTTGAATTGGCTGAATTTGATCACATTTAATTTTGACCAAGCCGGTCTACCGAAGTCAATATGACATATGGCAACTTGTGATTGGTCAATTTTTTTTACACGTGGCACCATCCGATTTGTTGTAGAAGTTTTTACCTTCTACAAATACCCCCTCAAGAGTTGGCCATGTATACGAATTTGAAGTGTGTGTTTTTTTTTTTTTTTTTGGGGGGGAAACGGTTGAGTCTCGAATGCTTAATTGACGCAAACAATCAAAAATTTGATGGGTAACTTTTTTTTTATTTGCCAAGTAATTATTTTTTTGACTTGACGCTTACCCGATTTTTTTTTTTTTTTTTGAAATTTAACGGACTGAACATCATCAAGGTGAGCCCAACTTGACAAACTCCTAAAAGAATTAAGGTTGGTAGATCAGGAAAATAAATTAAGGCCCAAGAAAACCTCCCTTTTCTTTTTTCATAGTTCTTTTTTTCTTTTTCTCCCTTTTTAAGCTATAAAAAAAACAAAAGTGGAAGACTTCTGAAGTGCACGCATGTTTTCTCTTTTTTTGTCCTTTTTTGCTTTTCTTTTATACTGGTGATAATTTTAGGTTGATGATTTGTTATAAAATTCTATCCACAACTCCAAATAAAATTTATTAACAACTCAAAAACAATAAATATTTGTATTGGAGTAGAACTGTGAAGCTAGAGGCAGACAAATCACTACATAAACATGTCCTGCTCCCCTCCATGATTAACCCTCTACCCATTGTCATAGTTCTTAAACACTTTGAGTGCTCATTCCTCTACTCTAATTTTCGAACTTGAAGGCAGCAGGCTATTCTTCTCCATCGGTTTCTACAAGTAGGCCCTGTCATTAATAGTGGCGTTGTCTATATTCTTGGTGACTCAGACTGACTTCATCAGCCTTTGATCGAATTTGGAGGAATTTGATTGATCCTTTCTATCTCTTTATTTTTTTCAATCTGTAGCCTCCTCTTGATGGTGAATTTCACGAATGAATTTGCCTTATTTCTTCTCTTTCATGACTTCTTATTTTTATTCTTCTGGGCAGAACAATCCAACTTGCTTTCTCGATAGCCATGGCAGGGAGGAAAGAGAGAAACCAGTAGAAAAAGGAAGAGAGGGAAATAGACAGAAACAGAGGACTTGGGACACCTTTTCCTGGTGTTTTCCAAGCTAACATCAAACTACACTCGGATATCGGTCTGAGGAGACCGTCATCAGACTAACACCTCTTCACAATTTGGCATAATTTTTTGGGCCTCTTTCCATTGCTTCTGTCAAAATTACGCGTGCAATTACGTGTACTTTTTTTGTTTCCCTTTTTCTTAGAAAACTTATGGCGTGCGAGGGCCTTTTTTCAATTTAAGGGTTGTGATATTTTAGTTTCCCCCTCTTTTTTAAAACCCATCTTCTTTTTCTAATCCCCTTTAATTTAGGTCCATTTGTTTGTTTTATGAGTGGACCCCCCTTTGTTTTTTTAATGCTTTATGTTAGGAATTATGTAGGGATTGTTTGAATAAACAAATTTTAGTTGGTCTTGAAAATTTCTCTTCATAAACTCTCTGTTTTTTTTTTTTGTGCATTGAATTAATGGGTTCACCCTTTTTTCAGAAAATTGTTGAATCGCAAAGTGAAGTCAATTTTTAAGATACAAATCGTGTCTCTCCGTAGATTCGATTTTTTGCAGGAGACTCGGTCACTAAATCCAGTTGAGATCGACTTGGATTACTTTTAGCCATGACTCCACCAATTAGATTGTGAAGTGAGGTTAACTTTTAAGATGAAGAATTATTTCTCCTCGTAGATTCGATTCTTCACAGGAGATTCCATCACTTAATCTTTTTGGTGTCAACTAGGATTTGTTCCTTCTTGCCGCGCCTCCTCCAATTAGATTGGAAAGTGAGGTCGACTTTTAGGACAAGCAACCGTTTCTTGCCGTAGATTCAATTCTTCATAGGAGACTCTCTCAGTTAATCTTTTTGGAGTCGACATGCCCTTCATCCTTCACCAGGGTGTATTTTTGGACTCATCTTCAAATCTAAATAAGCTAACTCTTACCATCTTGGGTAGGGAAGACGATCTAATTGAAGAAGGTGTAACTCTCCACATGGGTAAGCCAACATGCCTACTGTCCACACACTTTTTACTTCATAGCCTCCTTGCACAATCATGCTCGAGTATAGAATCTACCCGCGACATACAGAGTTCAAATGGAGTCATGCCATCTTCGAGAGCCTTGAAGCTCAGCTCAGCATTATTTGCATCTTCAGCCCCATTTTATGAAGCAACACATTTACCCTGATATCACATTACGGACGGGATGCTGTCCTAGGGCAATTTCTCACCTTGCTTGTCTAACATCTTTATACCATGCTATAGGAAGTGGCTCGAAGATGTTCTTGGCCGCCACAAAGAGAGACTTATGGAATGAAGGCTTTACGATGGATCGTATGCATTCCTATTCTCCTACGACATGAGTCTCATCATTTTCAAAGCATTCTGCGAACTGTGGTGCCATGCTACCTACACCTTTTGCACAGAGAGTGGCAACATGTCAATGTCTTTATGGGATTTAAGGATTATGGGTGGACTTCCAGCTGACGGCTCTTACAACAAAGAAGTCATTTCATCTGCCAGAGAACTCTGCGGGACGTCGAGATAATAACATTCCTACGATCATTCCTACGATTTTCTCATTCCTCTTCTCTGCATTTAACAGACTAACCCAAGATGTTCATGGCATCATTTAGCCTCTTGCTTTTGAACTGATATGCTTCTGGTTCTGAGGGCAGTAGATCTACACGCCTCTTCCTAGCCATGACACCAGAAAGCGAGTTAAAGTTTTAACAAACACATCCTCTCCATTTAGATTGCTCCTCGCCATAATGTGAACTAAGGGATAGAAGGATCCTTTTGTGATGCTCGATATTCCCAAGGCTCTGACCGAAGAAACCTACTACGCCGCCCATATTTTGTGTTGGTTATGCTCCCTTGTGCTACCAACCGAAGCAGTGTGCCTTATTCGCCCAGTTGTGCTCATAGTTCTATGCAAATGTACTCATGGGGAATGTCTAAACCTAGTACTTCCTACCTTGGCCAGCATTTATTAGGGGTTGAATAGAATTTCTATGGCTCGGAGCCTGAATAAGTTAGAAGTAATTTTCCCCATTCACTACATTTAGGGATGGTTAGGGACCTACTTCCAAACTTATTTTGATCATTGCCATCATCGGCATGGCCATACTAAGGTAGTGAGCATATCAGGTGAAAAGATGAATTAGAACATTGACGTATAAAAAGCTTGAGAGCTATTGAAATGCAAGGGTTAATCTACCATGTACTCTAATGCTCTGATGAAGGATACATCGATGACCCTAATTCACGCCCTGAATTTGTCCCCAAGTAGGAGAGCATATTTGACTTCCCTCCGTTCCAGGTCTTTGACCTTGTGGCAAGGAAGCACAATTATGATTTAGTCATACTTCCCTTGTAAGTTTGGTTGATAATTTGGCTTTTACCAAGGCATACCAAGTGAGCCATAGATGAATGATTGGGAGGACACCTTATAGTACGTAGCTCGCTATTGTTTCAACCTGACTGGACACATAACAAGGCCCAACGTGACAATTCCTACTTCCCCTGATAAGAAGTCTATACTGATCATTATGGCATATGCTACTTGGTGGCGGTCTTCATGAGGTGATCGTCTCTCTTAAGGACCTAAATATCCTAGAGGCGGGACTGTGCAACTATAAAGAGCTTCTAAAATAAGAGTTGTTGATGATGCATCTGCCCTAATTATTAGTTCTGGAAAAGTGAGTGCATATAAGCCAACCGTGCAGCAGTGTAATAAACATGCCCTATCCCCAGCTGAGCTTAGAAAAGAAGGTGGTGATAGTTCCTCATTGGGAGTAGGCGTATCTCCTTAGAAAAATAGGATGTTGCTCGCCTGGGAAAGAGAAGACCGAAGCCTTAAGAGGCTTAGCGATCAGATCCTCTGTTAGTGGAGCAAAGAATTTGTCAGGCTCAAAGAGCGAACCAAACAGTGTAATCAAGCCGCCTAGCTTCAAGGACAAGTCTAATAGTGTGGCGAGTTCACTGAAATCAAAGAGGAAACTAAAGGGAGAGGTGTATCTTGCTATCCTGCACCCTTTCCTCCTATATTTTGCCCCTTTTCTTGCTGATATAATCCTCCTTCTAATACAGGGATACACTGCCGAAGTTAGAAATAGACTTAACGTTGCATTTGGTGACAAAGACAGTGAAGCCACCTTGAATATGCCAATTGCTAAGTCAACTGAGGTTGGTTCCATTGACATAATATCATTGCCAGTAAATCAGGCAGAGTGTTGTTAGTCAAGCCTTGACTGTAAAGCGGCGTTTCCAGCAATAGTAGAAAAAGTTGATCCTAAATATAGAACGTGACATCACAAACATCCACTGAGAAGCTAAGCAGATATATGAAACCTTATCATCCTTCCAAACAGATTATTTGGGGCAAAAGAATACTGTCGAGATAAGCAAGCGAACAACCTTATTAGATAAACTTGGAGAGGCAAGAGCTTCAGTGGAAAAGCCTGGTGCACAATTTGACAAGGCAATTACTGCTATCGCCAAAGCTCATAAGCAAAGGGAGCTACACGAGGCTGATCTTGAACGAGCAAAAGTGAATGAGTTGGAATTACAAGGCCAATTAGCAGAGACTGAAGCTTCACTGAAGAAAGCCAGAGATGGTGTAACTCTTTTGAGAGAGAAGTTACTGATTTAGATGCTGTCCCCAAGTTACCGTGGAAGAAAAGGCTCAACTTGAAGCAACAAAGAAACGTGCCCAATAACTTTTAGGCGCACTGGATGCCTAGGCTATGTCTAGTGGCTCTATTTTAGTTTTTTTTTTTTAGGGCATTGTGTAACTTGTTATTTCCTTTTGGACTCAGTGTAGTTTTACTGGAATTGGCTCTGATATATTACAATAAGATAAAACTCGTAATTCAAGTTTATGTAATAATACGTAGCAATAGAAAACAATCAAAACCAACAAGCACTAACAAAATTTATTCTTTCATTTTTTTAGGGCTGTACTTAGGAAATACGCCCAAGTTGCCTACATACCTAAAGGGAATGTAATACCCAAAAGGATCAAGCCAGACATAGTTTAAGGACATATCATTTTTTTATTTGTTTTGTTTTACCGTTCACAGTTTAGATTCTTCCGGGCCAAGAGTATTACGAAAGAATTTAACCTAAAAGAATGAGCAGTTTAGATCCTACTTAGGATCTTTATAATATCATATTTCAAGGATAATAGTGCTTCAAGAACTTGTCGTTTATGGGTCCCACGTGCACTCCAGCATCAACTTCTTGTAGGCTTCATTTGTGTAGACTTCTCTGATCACATAGGAACCATCCCACTTGGAGGTGAATTTGCTTCCAGACTTGTGAGAGACAATGATCGACCTTCTTACTACTAACACTTGGTCTCCAACTTGGAATGAGCATGGTCAAACCTTTTTGTTGAACGCCGTTGATAGACGAGCTTGGTAGCATTCTAGCTTCTGTTGTGCCTAAAGTCTTCTCCCATCAAAGGCCTCCAGCTTAGCTAAGCGAAGACTATGATTTTCATCTTCTGTCAAACCTTCCTGTATAGCGATGTAGAGTGATAGGATTTAGAGCTCCAATGGTAGAACGATGACCACTACCCGTAAGTGCACGGGTGTTGTTGCATAGATAAAATATCGTTCTTAGGGACTAAAGCAATCTATCAAGCCTTTTCTATCAGAAAATGCTAAGCAATAATTTAATCAGGGATTTGATTTAAAAACTTCTAATTAACTAACTCTAAATTCAATTAGGAAGAAAGCGTCTAGGGATTTTTGTAGCTAAGAAAGGTGACTGGATCAAAATAATTAACATGCACTTTTCTCTGGTCGGATAATTTTGAGGAATTGCAATCTATCCGAAAATTTAGTCTATTCCTTCGAAATCAACCAAATTTGCCTAAGCTAAACCAAAGTCATTCTTTCAAACTAATTTATTCTTAATCCAGGTTGAACATTTTTGATTACTGTCTTTGTCTTCCTAACACGCAAATCTCTCTTTTGAGTCATCGCTATGCTAGGTTTTATTAAGTAGTCTAACAATCAAATTTCACCTTTCAATACTTCATTCAATTGTTTCAAACATTCAAACTAAAACTATCCTCTTCATTTTTCTGCTGCTGAGGGATTGGCATATATAGGGAGGTATTGTGATTCTCAGCCACACAGCCGAAGGGAAAATGAAGAGGCCACAGTTCCATAGTTTACCACGGTTTGTAGCAGGCACCACGGTTGGGCCGTGGTCCTGGTTGGAACCATATTTCTACTCTTCTCTTGTTCCGCAAGCATAACACCTCATGGGCATATGTGGGGGGTCAAAATATGCTCAAAAGATGGTCAAATTTTGGGTCAAAATGGTCCATATTCTTGCAAACATCCTCAAACAACCATACCTAAGTACAAATTAAGAATAGGAGTACAAACAATAACTTAAAGCACGTAATTCTTCTAAAAATACAACAAAATGACCCTAAAATGATGTATATAATAGGCACTTATCAAATTCCCCCATGCTTGAACTGTTGCTTGTCCCTAAGTAACACTAAAACCAAAAAAAAATAAAAATATACACAACCTCATGATAGACATAGGTAACATTCCAATGGAAAAGTTGATCCAAAGGTGGCCTAAAAAGTTACAAAAATCATTAGCAAATAGACAAAGAAATGAAATTTTCGAAAACCACTCGATAGACCATAATGTCAAATTTGAATCAATCACCCCAAATCATCAAATACAATCATTCAACATATGAAATAAATGGAGCTACCAATACTGGTAGAACCTCACTACAGTTATGCGACACTTACCACTCATGTGTTTGAATATATAAATGAAGGTTCCCTCGCTTCTCATTCTATAGACTCAAATATACCATAAGCTTGACAAGATTCTCAAATTCACCATCACTAAAAATGCAAACACACTAGAGAATCATGAGGAGTTTCATAAGTTTGTAATGGCGCCATGGGTAAAGGTAAGAGGGGAACAAATGTTTTAGAAATGTGGAGCTGGAAGTCGCAGACTAAGAGATAAACAGTTCAAATGCATCACACAACATTATCCCTAAACCAATACAAATCAAAAAAATACATCCCCAATTTGAAGAGACAAAGAGTTGGAAGTCATTAAAATTTTACAATCCCAACTAGGCTAACACTCTTTGATCTTTTTTTCTTATTTTGATTTTCTTTTTGTTTCTCTCTCTTTTTTTTTCCTTTCTTTCCAAAAGAGTTAGCCAAGGAAAATTCTTACAAAACTAAGAATCACAACTCTTCTCTAAACTTGGTACAAAAAGACAAGGGATTTTCTATTTGTCAATCAAGATCACACGTCCCAAACAACCAAAATCCATCAAAAGATTTCAATTCACCTTACTAGCACCCAATCAAACTTAATGCAAAAGAATAAAATGCTCCTTTAGTCTTGGATTAAGGGTGACATAATCATTTGGCTATAGGCTGTGATAGGAGGTTCAAATTAAAAAAAGCAGATATAGGCTCAAAGGGGCTAGCAAGGGATATGATATGCAACAGCGGCTGCTATTTGGCCATTGGGTTTAACAAATCAAAGAAATGCCTCAATCATATCATCCAAATGTACATGCGAAATGTGATCTTGAATAAGAATCAAAGCAAGTTCTGGGGAAATGATCTCAAGAAAGGGCCACACATGAAAGAAAGATGAGACTAAATTGATGAATAGTCTCTAAAAGCTCAAAGCCTTATGGGATATCTACTAAGATCATAACTAGCTCATTAGTAAACACATGTCAAAACTCATGTAAAAAGTCATGGGGTAGTTAACTCACACTCAACATATGGTCAAAACATAAACATCATTTCGCAAATTCATTCTCAAACATTTTTATATATAATTTAGGCGAATCAAAGGATCAAATTAAACCACAAAAAATCTACCTAATCTACAAGATCATTATCGAAGGATTTTTTTCCTTTTGTTTTTTTTTTTGCTTTTTTTACGCTAGGCTTTTCTTTTGCTTTTTGCTTTTTTTTGTTAAAATACAATCTAAAATCCTAAAAATGCAAAATCAATGAAAAGAAACTAGACTAAAAATGCAACCTAAAATGAAAAGAAAAAGAAAAACTAAAGATACTGCTAAAATGCTTCTAACAAAATAAAATTAAAAACATAAAATAAAGCTCCAAAAACAACTATCACAAATAATATGTACAACACACAAGCACACCAAATCAGACAAGGCATCAAATGTTAAATATAGCGGCTAACTAACTCCCCCATGCTTGAATCACACATTGCCCTCAATGTGGACACAAAGAGAAAAAGGGAAGGAGAGCAGCACAAAGCAATCAAAAAGGAGGTGGGGAAGGAGGATGAGGTGGTTGGGTAGCAAGCATCCCACGGAGCTTATCGTGGCACTCTTTGACAAAATCACGAAGAGCGGCATTCTCAAAAGCAACATAAGCTTGGAGGGACATTTGCTCCTCCTGAATGGACCTTAGAGTGGCTTGTAGGCTGGCATAGTCAGTAGGTGGGGGTCGGGAGGAAAAGCCAGGTCCTGCTTGCCTAGAATGAGAGGGTCGAGGGTGGGGTGCGAGTCGAACAACCTCCGTATCACCAGATACCCAATAAAGGTTAGCCCGGCGAAGTATGGTGGTGCAATCAACATTGGGAAGCGGCAAAAGCCAATCCCCAGGGTAAATCCAACACAACAACCTAGCCTATCCTCTATAAAAGTTCATAATCTCAAAGGCGGCTTGATCAAACCGTTCGGGCCCAGAGACTGTATCCTCAGGGTTGGGCTCAATACCCACAAATCGAACAATGGTAGTTATAATACCACCTATGACCATCCTACCCTTGGTGCTAACAGCAGCACTATGTAATTACCTGGCTAAAAATGAATCGGGGTCAAGTTGGACATCATCAAGCATACAAGATAAGAAATACAACGCAGATAATCTTAGAACATTCAGACTATCATCTCAAGCAAAGAAATAACAAGCCAGGATACGCTGGGCTACCTCAATACAAGTGTTCCTAATATGTGTGCACTTTGAGGAACTAATGTTCTACCTAACACTCCTCAAAAGTTCACCCTAAAATGCATTTGGGTTGAATTCACTAGGGACTTCTCGGTTCAGTAAATCCATGCTAGGTAGAAAACTGAATATACTATTAAAGATACCTAAGTTCAATTCGTATAATTGTCCTTACAAAAAGAAAGAAATGTACCCGGTTGGACATTGAGGCCCTCTAGTGACCTCAACATAAAGAGTACTCAGAAACTCTAAGGTCAGGTCCCGGTATGTATGCTCTTTAATTTCTATGCAGTGGCCTACACCACCCTGTGTAAAAAACCATCTAATATCATATAACATTCCTAGGCAAGCTAATAATCCACCTTAACATGCCATTGGTTGGGGTCCTCAGTAGAAATGTAGTCGAAGTTAGGAGGATCTTCACAGTCCAAGACATCCTCCATGTCAATCTCAGGGGAAGGGGGAAATTCATCTAGAAGAGGAGAATTAGGAGAAGCCACTTTCTCCTTCATATGACAAAACACGGCATAGCGCCCTTCCACTTCAAAAGTTATACGCCCCTGTGTTACATCAATTCCGTAACCAATGGTAGCCAGTGAGGGCAAACCAAGAATAATTTGGGCATCATTAGTCTCGGGTATATTAACTATGATAAAGTCCTCTAATACCGAAATATTTCCTATATTGACTGGCACATTTTTTAATTTGCCTATGGGTTGAGTTTCAGAATCGTCTGCTAACTATAGTGAAAACAGTGCTGATTGTAATGGCCCTAATTAAAGTTTATGATATAAAGAGTAGGGCATTAGGCTAATACTTGCACCTCGATCACACAAGGCTCTCTCCATTTCCACCTTTCCCACAATACAGGGGATAGGGAAGCCACCTGGGTTGGAAAGTTGAGGTGGAAAAACGGTGGGGATCTCTATATTTTCATTCTCTATGAATGTGGTGGTGGCCTTGCCACCGTCATTTCTATCCTTACTCTTTACCATAATTATTTCTCCAACCGCTTCAGTTGGTATGTCCTCGGGGTCAGTAAAGTCCTCTACTTCTTCCTTCAAGTTGGCATAATTATAATGCTCATAAGGGTTAGGTTTGGGCTTGTTAGTAAGTCTATCTGAAACCATAATTAGAAAGCTAGCTTATTGGGTAGTTTTGAGTTCCAACATCTTGTTGTGAGTAGTAAGCACATCAACCTTAGAGGCTAATTGCTTAATGTACTTATCCTGTTTTTGTTATGCCATAAGCATACTCTCCATCATAGCTTCTAAATTGGACCTTTGGGGTACTTAAGAAGGGAAATGAGGTCTTTGAAAATCAGGGGGGTCTAGCATTTATCGAGGGCATATTCGGACGCTTTAGATTAGACCTATATGAGAAATTCGGATGATTCTTTCAACCCGGATTGTAGGTAATAGAGTAATGGTCATTGGCCGATCTTAGGTTGTAATTTTGGACATAATTGACTTCACTAGAGTCTTAGAAAAAAAGGACTCCCGACTTAACAATTTAAGATCACATGTTCAATAGAACCACAAATTTCACATGGGGGAGGGGCACTAGAATTCACAGCATTAACATTAATACAGTCCAACCTTTGAGTCATAGCATCCACTTTACCAGAAAGTAAAGTAAGGGTATCAACTTCAAGCTTATCTCCAATCTGTTTGGGATCGCCTCATTCAGTGGACCATTGGAAGTTATTAAGTGTCATCTCCTCAATCAAATTATAGGCCATATCTTTAGTCTTATTCACCAGAGTTCCTCTGCTGCCGCATTGATAATGGACCTTGCAGATTTTGTCACACCATTATAAAAAGCCTGAATAATCATCCATCGTTGAAGACCATAATGGGGCCATAAATGTGGCAAATCTTTAAACTACTCCCAAGCTTCATAGAGCGTCTCATCGTCCCTTTGAGTGAAGTTGGCGATCTAATTTATTAAGCTTGCCGTTTTGCTCGGAGAGAAAAACTTGGTGAGGAAGGCTCTGGTAAGCTCGTCCTACATGGTGATACATCCCGAAGGCAAAGAATGATGCCAAGCTCTTGCCTTATCCCTTAGTGAGATGGGAAATAAACGCAGTCGAATGGCATCTGTGGAGACTCTGTTTAGTTTCAATGCGTCACGCACTCCTAAAAAGACCGAGAGGTGTAGATTCGGGTCTTCCAAAGGAGTTCCTTCAAACAGGGATTGTTGCACCATGGAAATGAGAGTCGGCTTGAGCTCAAAGTTGTCTGCATCAACATTAGGGCATGTGATACTTAAGGAGACTCCTTGAACTCCACGGGTAACAAAATCTCTATGGGTCCATCTGTGGTCACCTTATCCTCCTGCCATATTTGTTGAAGTTCTTCTTACCTCGTGTCTTTGTTCTTCAATCTTCTGCTTCTTTCTCCTCAAGCGAAAAGTCCTTTTGATCTCGAGATCGGGTTCGTATAGAAACGGACATCGCATAAAAAGGGAAGATTCCTATAAGTACTATCACTAACACTGCTCACAAGCGTACAGGTGTTGTACTATAGATAAAATATCGTCAGCAGGGACCAAAGTAATCTATTGAGCCCTTTCTATTAGAAAATGCTAAACAATAATTTAATTAAGGATTTGATTAACAACTTCTAATTAACTAACTCTAAATTCAATCAGGAAGAAAACATCTAGGGATCTTTGCAGCCAAGAAAGGTAATTGGATCAAAACGATTAACATGCACTTTTCTCTAGCTGGATAATTTTGAGGAACTGCAATCTATCAAAAAATTTAGTCCATTCTTTCAAAATCAACCAAATTTGCCTACACTAAACACAAGTCGTTCTTTCAAACTAATTTGTGTTAATCCAGGTTCAATATTTTCGAATACTCTCTATGTCCTCCTAAGACGCAAATCTCTCTTTTGAGTCATCGCTATGCTAGGTTTTATCAAGCAGTCTAACAATCAAATTTCACTTTCAGTACTTCATTCAATTGTCTCAAGCGTGCAAGTCAGATTTGGCCAAAACTCCACTCACAACATGATATTCACCTGATAGTATAAAATCAAACCAATCATGAAACAAAAGCACAATTCTATTAATTAAAACATGATCCAACTGCACTTTCATAAACAGATAAATTCCTAGACAAAATAAACTACTCACTCATGATTAAAAATTAAATAACTAACTAATGATTCAGCGAAATCTGAGAGGGAAGGAGTTGATAAAGACACGTTCAACCAAGGTCTATGAACCGCAAGCCAAACCGATCCCCGCACTTAAGAATTCTTGCTCAAACAAACTAAAAATCCTAACTAAAAGAGTGAAATTTTGAAGAAAAAAAGAAACTAAAACTATCTTCTTCTTTTTTCTGCTATTGAGGGACGGGCATATAGAGAGAGGTATGTTGATTCTCAACCATACAGCCGAAGGGGAAACGAAGAGGCCATAGTTACACAGTTCACCACGGTTTATGGCAGGCACCATGGTTAGACCGTGCTCTTGGCTAGAACCATATTTCTGCTCTTCTGTTGTTCCACGGGCATAACGCCTCATAGGCGTCCATGGGGGGGCCAAAATATGCTTAAAGGAGGGTTAAATTTTGGCTCAAAACGGTCCAAATTCCTGCAAGCATTATCAAACAACCATACCCAAGCATAAATTGAGAATAGGAGTATAAATGATAACTTGAAGCACATAATTCTTCTAAAAATGCAGCAAAATGATCCTGAAATGATGTATATAATATGCACTTATCAAATGACTTCAATTCCATACACCAGAGCGAAGAGGGTCGACCGTGTTGTTGTCTTGTACGTGGTTCGATATGCTCAATGAGCCTCCACTAGTCCTTCACGCCAATCCCGTTTAGATTTTACAATATGGTTTTTAGTAAGCTGCAAAGTGTTTTGTTAAAGCATTCTGCTAGGCCATTTGTAGGGCCATTGTACATAGGAGACTTACGTTGGGCAAACTTAAATTTCTCGCACAAGCTAGTCATCAGGCTGTTAAAGAAGGCTTACCATTATCGGTGAAAATGTACCTAGGCACACCATATCAATAGATAATGTGCGTCCTTTTGAAGTCGACCACATTTTCTTTTTTGAGCTTCCTTAGTGGAATTGCTTCTGCCCATTTAGAGAAGTAATCAGTAGCGTCAAGATGAGGGAGTCACCAGTAGACGACTTAGGCATGATTGGTCCAATGACATCGAGGCCGCATACCTGAAAAGGCCAAGATGCAACCATTAGGTGGAGAGGCTCTGGAGGTTGATGTCTGAAGTAGGCATGAAACTGTCAAGTATCACACTTCTTTGCATAATTTATGCAATCTTGCACCATAGTGGGCCAGTAGCAACTCATCCTCTTAATGCGATTATTTAACCTAGGCCCTGATTGGTGTGCTGCACACACACCTAATTGAGCTTCTGCCATCGCTTTCTTTGCTTCTTTCATATCCAAGTATCGTAACCAAAGGCTATGAAAAGAGCGTTGATAGAGTGTTCCATTGTGGTAAAGGAAGCGTGAAGCTCTTTGCTGTATTTCCATCTTATGACTTGGGTTACTAGCAAGTTTTCGATGCTGTAAGTACTTAATTATAGGTTGCCGCCAATCTTTTGCATCTATCTCATGAACACAGATAATATTGACATCTTCCTCTGAGTCTTCGTCACAAGGCGAAACGATCCAGTGGCTACATACTATGATAGTCATTCCCTCTTTTGCCCCTAATACCAAAGTAGCTGCAAGGCTCATAAGTGAGTCAACCATCTTATTAGCACTCCCTGGCACATGTTCTAACTTGACTATGTCCAACTTGTTCAATAATCAAAACACATGCTTCTGATACGGGACAAGATCTTCTTTTTTAACCTCATACTCTTCATGTAGTTGATTGATGACCAGCTCCTAGTCACCATAGGTGTTGAGGTCTCTAATCCCTATCTCGATAGCCATTTAAAGACCTAAGCTGAGCGCTTAGTGCTTTGTCATATTGTTAGAGCATAATAGAGTAGGCACAAATAAATACAGGAGGATGTGCTGTTCGGGGGACGCAGAAACTACACCTTCACTAGCGCCATCCTATCTTGCTGCTCCATCGAAATGCATTTTCCATAGAGTGAGGATATCAATGAAGAACACATCTTCTATGGGCAAATCATCATTTAGCACCCAATCATTAGGAATTAGATGATCTGTTAAGAAATCTGTCAACGCTTGCCCCTTAGCCGCTCATTGTGGTACATAGAGAAAGTCGTACTACTTTAAGATTACAACCCATTTTGCCAGTCACCTATTTAGAATTGGCCTAGACAAGATGTACTTGACTGGATTGGCTTTAGAGACCACTTGCACTGTATAGGCTTGCATGTAATGTCTAAGTTTCTAAATAGCAAAGATGAGTGATAAGCAAATCTTTTCGATGTGAGAATACTTTCTTCAGTGCCAACCAACGTACAACTTAAGTAGTATAGGGCCACCTCTTTTCCTTCCTTATTTTCCTATACATATAATGCTCCTAAGGCATTTTCCTGAACTGTAATGTACAATAGGAGAGGTTTGCCAGGGATGGATGCCCCCAATAAAGGAAAATAGGACAAATACACCTTTATTTTCTCAAGAGTCGTGCGACACGACTCGTCTGACTCAAACTGTATAGCCTTTTTCATAAGGTGGGTAAAGGGGGGATAACGTCCTTCAAGATTTGAGATGAATCTTCGAATATATGTCAAGTGACCTTAAAGTCCGTAAAGCTCCCCTAAGATTCTTAGGCTCAGGCATCTCTTTGGTAAGTTGCTTCTGCATCCTTAAGTGCGAAGGGCGTCATCTTCTAGCAAAAAATGCCTTTGTGTGTAGAGAAAGCTGTGGCCTCTTGATCTTCTAGCACCATTTGAATCTGATGGTATACTTTGGTACAATTCATGAATGACAATGCTTTATGCCCTGTACTGGATACGGGAAATCATCTTTTGGACAAGCGTCATTGAGATCCCAAAAGTCCATGCAAATACAAAATTGCCAATTTTTCTTCCTGATAGGCACATGTTTGCGATCCATATTGGGTACTTGACCTTGCGAATGAATGCTGCCTCCATGAGTTTGTTGACCTCTTTTTCGACTTTCGGTACCAAGTCTAGGCATAAACGTCACTGAGGTTACTTCTTAGGCAAAATGCCCCTTTTGATAGACAGGCGGTGGACTGCGATGTTTGATAGACACATCCTTGTACTTTGACAGGAGTTCAAAGTATTGTTTTTCCTCTTCCGATATAAGTGATGAGCTTATATAGATAGCGTGGGCCTCTTCGTTGGTTCTAAGATTCAATGCTTTCAAATCATCAACTGCAACCTGGCCCCATCTTCGAAAGTTTCAAGAGTTTCTGCCATCTTTGTCTCTGAGTCTAATTTATCTCATTCATAGATTGTGATATGATTGGAAGAACAACTTCATCTTTCTTTGTGTCCTCATTAGAGTTAGAGTTTTTTTTGTTGACCTGTGAAGGCCACAGTAAGCATCTTTAATGAGCTGTCCGTCTTATAATCCAAACTGGGGAAATGCTTTATATGAGAAGGGATAGAGCTCTAAACTTCATTTATCACTCCCAAATGGCTAAATGCATAACTTTTTTCCTGCTGAAGTTGTAACTTTGAAGACTTTTCACCAGCTTTTATTGTGGCAAAAACTAAAGGCTTTGGCTAGGGATCATGTTTGATTCTGTTTAAAAACAGAGATTTGTTATCTTTTCCTTTCCCTATACGGGTGACTATTAACGAATGTTTTTTTCCCCAAAACGGATGATTATGGCCTATCAAATATAGACGGCTTTGGGTTAGGCAAAGCATTCTCATCTACTTCTTCACCTGAAATGTACTGAATCAGCAACTTCTTATCCTTCCGTCGCCCAGGGATTCTGACCGGCTGCAGTGGCATGAACCCAAGTCCTAATTTAGAGACACCTACTGAACCTCCTTACTCTTGGATCTTTCTCTGAGTTTCAGTAACACCATGAGGCTTGGCTTCGACTACCTTTCCTAAGGTACCTAGATTTTTCAAGTCATAACCAGCCATCTCCTTAAGCTTGTATGCATTGGGATCAAATCCCCCCTTAGTCCATGCACTTGACAAGTCATCGCCTTCTTTAGAATAAATGACAAACTCGAAAAGAGGAGGCCTACTCACCTTAGCTTACCACATCTTAAGTGTTGGAACTGTGACACTCCCTTTTAGGGTGGCTATGCTAGTTCCATTATCGTTTTTAGTTGCTTTGGTCTGGATACTTCTGCTTGTGCACTCGCTAAAAGGTGACTCGCCCTTGTTGTGAAGAGACCTAGGTAAGTACCTTAAGACTGATGGCATTGATCCCGTTGAAGTAGCAATTTGTTTAGTAACTTGTTCATAAGAAGTGATGTTCCCTATTTACTTGTTTCTTTCTTGAGTTGTTGCCTAGGAGCATCCTCTTTTCTTGCTTAAAAAGCATTCTTTATGCCACCTTTACTTATGGAAGAAATGGTTGACGGCATGGTTTTATTAGGTGCAGCACCTTCTTTGAAGAACCTCACATTTGCAAAATGAGACTCAGCTTTAGTGAATGGCTTAATATATCGACTTAAGACCCTTGGTGTAAAGTGAAAGCCATAATCCTATGTTTATGGAGCCACGCTGCACAAGTAATAATCTGTAGGAAGTCTTAGCATCGATTAAACAGAAGATTAAGGATGTTGGCAAGTCTACCATTGTTAGTTCAATGCGAATCATGCCGATTGCACGCTGGCCCTCAGGACTGAACCCTTGAATCCTCGTTCGGCTCTTGGAAACTTCTTCCATTGTGATACCTAGGTCATTCATTGTAGACTTGGGATGATGTTGATGGCTGATCCTCTATCTATGAGAATGCGCTTAACTTTCCACTCCCTAATGTAGCTAGTCGCAAATAATGGACAATTGTGAGGTTTGGATCCCAACAACAAGTCATCGTCGGTGAAAGTGACTGCAGTGTTACAAGAGGCACAATGAATAGGGAATTCTTTTTATCCTCCCACATCCTTGACTGTGTCAGCGTAAAGTTTTAGCTGTTATAAGGCAGTAACAACATGTTAGCACATCTCATCGGGTAAACAAAAGATTTGTCTATAGTCTATATGAGTTAGAAAAGCCTCCTGAATAGTTAAGGTCTTATTAGCCACTCTTGGAGACTTCTCCTGTCTATCACTTCCTTCGTCTTCCTCTTCTTTGAGCTCAGAACATGAGGTCATGTTAACTATGACTTTCTCAAAGAATCCTATTGGGAGGAACTTTTCAAATGTGGCAGGAATAAGCAACTCCTGCTCAAGTGGGTCAATAGGTAGAATTTCATGCCTTTTGATGTTATAGACTTTTTCTTCCTATTTGAATGACAAGGGCTCTTTTTTCTGCCTTATCTCTTTCTATAACGGAGAGCTGGCAATTGAACTTGATTTTGCTTCTTTAGCCTTCGGTGGGTGACAAGAGTCCAACCCTCTTTAACATCATCAGCTTTATCGAAGACATCCGTAAAAAGAGCATTTACTCTACCATGAGGTCGAGTATGTTTTTACTACCATGGCGATGAAGAACACTCTAGTTGGATGGAAATATGATTTGTCTCGACAGTGTTATCTAATTCCAATATTATTTTGCTATCCCTGGCAAGTTACATGATGTGCTCCTTAAGCATAATGCATTTCTCGAAAGGGTGACTAATCACCCTATGATACTGACATTATTTTGGGTCGGTAACCCTTCCAACTTCTTCAGGACGTTTTGACTCTTAAAGTTCAATAACCCACTTTTCAAAGAGATTATCAAGCATTCCTAACAAGTCTGAGTTAGAAAATGGGTATTTCTTCTCCTGCAGTTCCTTCAATATAGGACGCTTCTTTTTAGTATCCTTGTAGAACTCACCTTTTTTGTTTTCATACCTAGGCTTTTCGGAGATTCGAATAGGCTCCCAAGTTAAAACAACCATGGATTCTTTGTTTGAGGACTTTGAGGACTTGGGATTTTTCTTGAATTTAACCTTGTCCTTTATGGAATTAGATGAGGAAAGAGACTTGCCACGACGACTTACAATCATCATCTCTGTATCATGAGCCTTCGTTCCCAATTCCTGCAACATCCTTGGCTTACTCATCTGTAATACAGAGAGTAAATCCTACTCCATGCCCTGAGCACACATTTTAATGGCTAAAGCTTCTGATAGACGGTTTTTACACTTAAGACTGAGAGACCTCCAACGATTAATGTAATCGAGAACTGGCTCATCCATCCATTGTCTCGTGTTTGTTAGCTCCGTCATGCTAACAACACATTGAGTGTTGTAGAACCAATTCAGGAATTCCTACTCCATTTGTTCCCAGCTATCAATGGACTCTGGCTCTAGGTGCATGTACCAGTCAAATGCAATCACTTTTAGAGTCCGGATAAACTGCTTCATTAGTCAGTCTCCCTCTGCACCAGTATTGCCATACATCTCAATGAAGTAGGCGACATGCTATTTTGGGTTGCCCTTACCGTCAAACTGGTTAAATTTCGAAGGCTGATACCTATGGGGCATAGGAAGAGCATCAATCCTCTTCGTATAAGGCTTTGTATATAAGTGAGTCTTGTGAGACCCTCCTCCCAACTGAGCCTTGACTGCATTTGTTATTAAGCGTTGAATCTGCTCAATAGACATCGAGCCTAAAGAGTTATCCTTCTTTGCCTTGCGCTCATCATCAGATTCTTCACTGTGGTTGGACTCTTTCTCAGATCTTTAGCGCCTGAACCTTTGTTGGAAGCTTCAGATGACATCTTTTTGAACTTCTTCATCTGTTCAGCAATTTGATCATTTTAACGCTTGATTTGAGCATCCTTTTCTGCACTTTCCCTGGAGATCCTATCTAATGTAGCCTTCCTGCTCGCTAGTTGTTTTTCAAAGTTATTAGCTTTTGTCACCATAACTGATATGATGACAGTCTTAGAGGATTCGGCTTCAGCCTGTGAGGAAAGTGATCTCTTTGATGATGCCAGAGAGGAATTGCTACTTGAATAGCCATCCTCTTTAAAGGTGAAGGGTTAGAAAGCAAGATTGATATGCATTTGGAGTTCATCCACCCCACCCAGAATTGTGTGTGGCATGTTGAAGGCAGCAACATATTTTTTCTCCAAAGCATTTGAAGCAATTTAGTTGACTCCATTAGATACCTTGGAGCCGAGGTTTTTGGATCTTACGTTATTGCAATGTTATAGTCACAATTGATTGCAATTGTAGCCTTTGTCATACTTTTGGTTATGACACCACCAGATGCAGTGCAAGTAGTTATTGATCACTGAGACGTGGATCGCATAACTTTTTTTAAAGATTGAGATATGGCCTTCTTAGGGGCCATGTTATCTTCGAAGGGATGCAAAGTTTGCACTTTAGAGATAGAGATAAGAGACAGAGTCATACCACCAAGCGTGCCAAAAATGTGTAAGTAGAAATTTGGTGTCTAAAATAAATTAGACATGAAATTAAGAAATAAATTTAATTTTTGTATTGATGTTGCATGTATGGTTGCAATTTCAGAATGAAATACAATGAAATAGTCATCTGATTCAATCTCCTAGTAAGTTGAGTCTTCCGAGGGGCATAACGCTTGATCTTGGTTAATTCTGAATCAGCTCAAGAACTCTGAAACCGTTCTTAATCTTCATTTGCGGGTGGTTGATTTCCAACTCTAAAGCTTGCAAGTTTTTATCTTTCTCACATGGTAGTTGGACGCCGCTTGCAGTCCGAGTTTTGAAATTCTGCAAATGCTGAATCTGGAAAATGAGGGGAGGAAGAATGCCCATTTATAGACTCTGCCAGCTAATGTTAGAGCTGAGGGCCTAAGCAAAGTAGTTATTTCCTTATTTTTAAGTAAAGAAAATAATTACTAATTTCTGCATCATCGACGACGGGTGTCAGCTTTTAGCTGGCTGAATTTTAGCCACATTTAATTTTGACCAAGTGGGTCTACCGAAGTTAATAACACATTGCAATATGTGATTGGTCAAGTTTTTTGCATTCGATTTGTCGTTGAATGTTTTGCCTTCTACACCCATATTATAGACATATAATTTTACAATGTTGTTTGGTAAAAATGAACCCTCCCATTGACATAGCTCTTGTTAATGTCAAAGCTTCAACCTATAAGAAACAACCTACTCTATGTGGTTGGCCCATTATAAACTATCATTTAAAAAATCTAAAATCCAAAGAAAAAGGATAAGATGAAATGATACAGAAAGCCTTAATTAAGTGAGAACAATATTTAACACATCGATAAAGCTTAGAAAACCCTAAGAATCAAAGGTAGTGCACATAGCAACAGAAGCCCGTCTCTCTCTCCCCCCTTCTCATGTCAAGCGACATCTTTTAGACGTTAATTCATCTCCATCATGTTGGTAGTGCAGCCAACGCTTGTGCCGGACTAGTCTAGCCAAGTCAGATCCATATCTTGTTTTCATAGGCAGAACAGGTAAGCTACTGAATCTGAGCGACACAGATTATAGAGGAACAGAAGATAGAGTATATCCCACACGTGAAAGCTAGAGCCTAGACACCTAGGGTTACTTTTGGTAATTGGGCTTCGGAACTTTCTAGTATAACTGTAAAAGTTTGAAAAGAAATTTTTACCTAGACCGAAACCCCCCGAAGTTAATTTTGTTTGGGTTTCTTGGATTTGGGTAAATTTAGGTTTTAGGTCAAAATTCCTTGTGGAAAACCCTAAATTTTCAGTTGTGTTCAAATCAGTTTTTGGATCGGGTCCAATTTTGTCAGGTCTACTTGTTTGCATTACAAGGTTGTTTAGCATCCGATTAATCATTTGATTAGTGTGAGTTAGGCTCATCGTCTTAATGTAATTAACATTATATTTCGAAAGTGATTTATGCTCGGAGGATGGTTTGTATATTATCATATAAGATCAACTAATTTTGATTAATGAAAATCAACAAAGAAATTTTTGTGTTCCTAATGTGACAATCTTCCTTTTAAGTGTAACACCTCGTGTCAAATAGGTCATTGATTGCCATCATAATTGTGAGGGTGTTATAGTATAGATCAAGTATAGTTCGAATAGGGACCAATGCAATCTACTGAATTTCATTCTATTAAAATGCTAATGCGAAATAAATGATCAAGAGAATGATTTGTCTAAACTAGTTAATCACTTTATCACAAAAGAGTAAATCTATCAATGGAAGACATCTAAGGATTGTTTTTCCCTATAAATAAGTTAGATCTATGAATTGAACATACAGTTTTTTCATGTTTGGATGATCTAAAGCATGACAATCACATAAATTTAATGTTTTTTTGAATATAAAGTGAGTTACTTAGACTAATCTAATCACCATCTTTTCAAAGGGTTTTATTTTAGTCTAAGTTAAAAAATCTTGATTACCAATTTTCCCTCTCAACATGTAGTTGTCTCCTGAGAATCATAAGATTAAGTCTAAATCTCATTGATCTAATAGTGGATTTCTCCTTTCAGTACTGCACCCTGCTATCGAAATGCATGGAAATAAATTAGCAAAAATTGTGCACAATCAAATAGAACATATCATAGATTAAATCAAAACCAAACAAGATCAAACAAAAGATTTGATAAAGTAGGAATCCAACATCATTTTTTGGCTAGCGAATCCTTAGACCAAAAAGAACTACTCGCTCATGATTATTATAAAAAAACAGAAAGAGTTTAAACTAAACATGAATCGAACCAAAACAAATCTAAGAGGAGTTCAAGAAGTTAAAATAGAGAAATGGGTTATCACCAATGGAAAATCCTAAAATGATCTTGCAATCCTCAAGGCCTCTACTTGAAAATCCTCTCACTTGAATCTTCTTTTTCTTCAAAATTAGAAATGGATGAACTAAGATGCAATGAGTGATAGAACGGATGAAGGTGCCCCCTTGAATCAGCCGCAGAAGCTCTAATATAGCCAAACTCGTGCATTCTACATAAACGAGGGGAAAGTGAAGAGTCACAAAAAACTGGTTCTCTATGGTCTGTGGCCTCCACCACGGATAGACGATGGTGGCCTTTGGCTTGGTTTTCTTCTTCTCTGCTTGATGACACGGGCACATGGGACTAGGGGACCTCTGTGGTGAATTAGTTAGCATCATTTGAGGTGTTAATGCTGGGTCAAAAAGTCTTAAAAACCTGGAGAACACAACGATACACATACGCAAGCATAAAATATAAATAGGGGGCATAAACTAGTCATAAATGCATACAATCTCCCAAGTAATGCTAGCAAATGGCCCCAAAAATAAAGGACATTTTAAGTACTTATCAAACTCCCCCATGCTTGAACTATTATTTGTCCTTAAGCAATTTGATGTAGTATGTGTAGGTTGTGACTACTACTACTTCTACTACGCAAGTGCATGGGTAGATGTAGTATAGACAGGGATATCGTTCCTTAGGGACCAAAGAAACTTTCTGAGTTTTATGTACCAAAATGTGCTAAGCAAAACTATATTCGAGTGGATTTCAATTAGCAATCGCAATGAAACTTGACTAAATCAATAAGAGAAAAACATCTAGGAATTTTCATAATTGTGGAAGGGAATTGAATCAAATCTGATAAACATGTACTACTCTTTTAGTTGGTAGATTTCGAGGAATTGTAATCTTTTTCAGAAATTCAGTCTATTCTTTCAAAATCAACTAAATTTATCTAAAGTAAGCAAATGTCATTCTCTCAAAGTAATTTGACTTAATCCAAGTTTGATATATTCGATTACTCACTAGCCCTCCTAACATATGAATCTCTCTTTTGATACGAAGTTACGTTAAGTCTAATCAAGCAGTCCAACAACCAAATGTCTTCTTTCGAATATTCACTCGGTTGTTTCAATAGTACAAGTAAATTTTCGGCCAAAAATCAACCCACAATATACAAAATACTTGATAGGCAAAATCAAACCAATTATGAGAATAGTATAGTTAAACAAACTAAAACATGATCCAATATCTTTCACAAATTACTAAATCCCTAGGCTAAGAAAACTACGTAGACATGATTGAAAAGATCAACTAACCAAAGATTGGGTAAAATTTGAGCGAAAGTGATTCGATTGAGATGGCCTTCACCAAGGGCATCACAACTGCCTCAAAATTAAAAACTCTCACATTCGAAATTCTCAGCAAACGAAACAAACTAAAAAGCTATGAAATTTGAGAGAAAAGACTAATCTAAACTACGCTATTGCTTGAAATGCTCCAGGACATGATTGAGGAGTTGCTTCCTTCTACTGCAGGCGTCGCTATTTATAGAAAACTTCATGCATTCTCTACCACATAGCCGAGGAAAAATGAAGAGGCAATAGTTATAGGCCCACCATGGTCCATGGCATCCATCACGGTCCGACCATGGTCTATGCTGGAATCGGATTTCTTGATCTTTCTTTGCTCTACAGTCGTGGCAACTTATGGTTAACCATGGAGGAGGTCAAAATACAGCCATTGAAGGGCAAGTGCTTGGTGAAAAGACTAAAAATCCTGCAAAACACATGAAACAACTACACCCAAGCATAAATCGAGAATAGGAGAGTAAATAACACCATTAAGCACAAAATTCTACTAAAAACAAGGCAAAATAGCCCTAAAAAGATGTACATTTTAAGCACTTATCATAATTATGAGACTAAAAGAAAAAGAAAAAGATTTATTGACAATCTCCTTAAGAAAAACACTAGTAGCATCCTGAATGATAAGCCTAACCAAAAGTTAACCCAAAAGTGATCAAAATATTTCCAACACAGATAAGAGAATAAAATTTTGAAAAGATCCTTAAAGACCATATTGTCAAATTTGAATCAATCATCCAAATCATCTTTCACAATCTTATCGGCACATGGAAAAGTTAGAGCTAGAGGGTTTGTTAAAACCTCACTTTAAATCATGTAACAGTCTTCACTCATTTGTTTAAAGCATAATAGGGCTCCCTCTATTCTTATTCTAGGGACTCAAATCTGCCATAGGCTTGTTAAGAGTCTCTAATTTGGCATCGCTAAAATGCAAAACACATCAAGAAATTATAAAGACTTCACATGGGTTGTAACAAGGCCAATGGGTAAAGGGTATGACAGGAACAAGTGTTTTGGAAAATATGGAGCTAAAAGCCACAGACCAAGAGCAAAATCAAACTTTACTAATTGCTCATTAATCTCTTCCTCAAACCAATACCTCTTAACTTTATAAACACCCCCTATACATACTATGTTGGGCAAAGAAGTTGAAAAACAAACATAAGTATAATCCAACAATGTCGAACTCTTTTATTCACTTTTGCATTCTTTTCTTTCTTTTTTAAAATTTTTTTCTTTTTTTTCTTTTTTCACAAAAAGAATGGTAATCAAAATAGTCATCAAGCACTTTTCAACATTTCTCCGTAAACAATTCGTAACAACAATCCCATTATTAACTCAAGGAACAAAAGAACACAAATCCCTTATGTATACTAAACAAAACAAACCAACCCACTAAAAGATCTCGCCACTCATAAGTTAACTCCCAATCAAATTATCATGAAGTGGAACTTAATAGTCACTTAGGGGTAAGATATGTGTGTGGCTAAAGGCTATCTGTAAACTTCATATCAAGAAACTTAGTTTAAGGCTAAAAGGGAATATCAATAGCATATCATATATAACAAGGGTGGCTATTTGGTCAAAGTGACTCAACAACTTAATACAAAGAATGCCTCAATCATTTCACCT
This sequence comes from Carnegiea gigantea, assembly GCA_029747015.1. NCBI lineage: Eukaryota > Viridiplantae > Streptophyta > Magnoliopsida > Caryophyllales > Cactaceae > Carnegiea > Carnegiea gigantea. Next base: position 154,042 of record JAKOGI010000543.1, on the reverse strand, counting down.
AAATGCATATGCTAAGTGTGATCTTGAATGAAAGCTTAAGCAAGTTCTAAAGAAATGAAGTCCATAAAAATCACTCAAGAACAACAAGAAGACTAAAATTATTGAATTAGTCTTTTGAAGTTCAAATCCTCATAGGACTTTTACCGAAGTCACAACTAGTTCACTAGGACTCACATGTCAATATTTATATAAAGATTCATTGTGCACTCAACTTACGCTCAAACTAATGGTCAAAACAAGAAGCACATACCCCAAAACTCATTTTCAAACACCTTTATTCACAATTGGGCATGTTGAAGGGTCAAATCAAACCAAAGAAGACTATCCAGTCTAAAAATTTCGTCATCGGAGATTTTTTTTCAAAAACTTTTTTTCTTTTTTTGGACAGTGCAATAAAATATGAAATTAAAATCTAAGATGAAATTAGTCCGAAGATATAAAGCTAATCCTACATTGCTTCCACTAACTTAAATGCATGAGAAATGCAACACTATAAAAATAATGATTTTTACTAACAAGGCTAATGTGATGGTATAAGCACTTTTTTTATTGGGAAAACTAGATATCAACAAATAAATATTTGTCACTAAATTGTTGGTAAAAAAGTTGATAGTAAAAGTTGCACCAATAAAAATTAGTTTCTCATACCAGCCCAGACAGTCATGTAGGTGTCGTTATAATTTTTACCAACAGATGATATCTGCTGCTATTATCTTCTTTTACTAACAAAAGAGCTATTTGTAATGTTTTTCCCCATTTTCAAACATCTAAAAAAAATCTATTTGTTGGTAATGGTTTTCAGTCTTCCATAGTCAATGTTGTCTAACAAAAGGGTGTGATGGTAATATGAGTCCTCCTCTCATTAAAAATATATCTATAGACAATAATCAACCTATAATCTAATATATATTTTTTACAACAAATCTATTAGTATTGTCATAATAATGCCTATAGGTAAAATCATTTGACAATATAGTACAATTGAGATAATGCAATAAGTAAAATTGATTCAAATTTTTTCAAAGCCTTGAATTTATTGAATGTTCATACTTTAAAAGATACATAACACGTAAAAACATTTGCTTACTGTTTTTGAAAAGTCTTGAGTCATAAAGTCAACATACAGGGACTCAGGCCAACTCATAATGCCATTTACTATCTTCATTTTCATGGGCCATGTTCTCTTACGATTCATGATTGTTTGCATTTGTGTTCTCAATATCATCAATAGTAGCATCATCATCCCCCTCGAGTGACTTAAAGAGATCTTTCAATAGGCCTGCCAAAATTAATAAAAGTTTAAAAATTAAGACTTGAATGTGGAGAAGTGTAAAAGAAACATATGTAAAAGATAATAACAAAGGGGACCCGCTTACAAAGTGGACCTGTTCTTTTCAACTTATTTATGTTTACAGAATTAGTTCAATTCAATAAAAATAAGTTCAATTCAATCAAGTTCAATAAGAGCAAATCAAATTTACTTCATTTTAGGACAAGTTCAAATGAAATAAGTTCAGTTCAAGAAAAATGAGTTCAATTTAGTATAAATAATTTTATTCCAATTTAGTTCAGCACAAACAAGATAGTTCAATTCATATAAGTTCAACTGCAATAAGTTAAAAAGAAGACGGCTTGTATTGTAGGTAATGAAGGCTTGTTCTCTTCAACTAATTTTTTGTTTAGAATAAGCTGAACTCAGCTCATTTCGGTGAAAAGAACTTTAATTCAATTTTAGATGCTATCTCACAATTAGTCCGATTCAGTGATCAATAATTAAAGGTAAGTCAAATAAAGCACAAATATAAACAAAACCACAAAAATTGGTACCTTATAGACGTAAAATGAAACCAATAGTACAGATGGGTCCCTGTTGGTAGAGGAGTTGCATCTTGCTTCTAGCTGGAACATTCTAGTTCTTCTAAACTTCTCAAGCAAAGATCAACCAGTACAGGAACCATAAGGAACTATACAATTAGCTCAATGCGATATTCCCATAATCCATCTTCAAAAACAATAATAATTTTTTAAGTAGAAATAATTTTTGTTCTTGCAATTAATCTAAATTCGATTAACAAAATACTATATGGTGGCAAATAATTATTGAACTTACACTCAAAAGGCTATTCAATATACAAAGATTATATATAGGATAGTATCCACACGTTTTAGATCTTGAAGATTATGTTACAATATTGATAGGGCCGCAAGCACGAGGTCGCATTGTAGCAAATCAAGGTCATCTGCCATAAGGACTAGGTTGATCAATTGGCTTTATTTCCTCAAGATAGGCTAAGCAAATCCCAAATCTGGGAATGAAATTGATTTATGCTAGTTACCTAATCTCATAGATAATTAATCAAGAAATTTAATCAAACCAAGTAATTTTTCAACTTAGGAATTAATCAAGCGCCTTTACTTTACATAGGTAATTCCAAAAACTGATAATCGATTTATCAAACCCCTCTTTCAAGGTGGACTAAAATTCTTAAATCCAATTTCTTAAGGTTTTTTTTTTTATTAATCTAAGATCATTAAGAGTACGATTATCAAATTTAGGGGCTTCTTAAATTGTGAGTCTTTCTCAAGATCCCACTCACTTAAGCCGAATCTTAGTTTTCCAACATCTAATTTTACCTTTCTGTTCTTCACCAAATGTCTAAAACAAGTAAGAAATTGATCAAGTTTCCTACTAGCAAATTAAATCAACGTCTAAGACTCAATAGAATAAACCCAACAAATCCAAAGAACTTTTAGATCAAAACAACAATTAGTTCAATCACAACAATTCAACTCAATTCCAAGATTAACAATCCAAAAATTAACATAAAAATCCCTAATAATCTGAAATCATAAAAATCTAAGTTGAAAAACAGAAGAGAAGCGAGAGAAATTGCTCAGCCGATCCGCGCTTGAGCCGTCATTGCAAACCCGATCTAGAATCCTTGCAATCCTCACCTTCGCTTACTCTTCCTCTATTCTAATCTATAATCCTAATCTAGATAGTGGATTATAAAGAGTGGAATGGGACATGATGATGGAGTGTGTTAAAATGAGCTTGCAAGCACACTTTTTATAGTGAAACCCCGTAGACGTCAAAAAGCCACGAGAAATAATGGAAATAATAACCGCTAGGAAGTCAAAATTTTGCAAGAAAACAAACAGTCTTGGGGAAAATGAGGCCACCATGGACTATCCATGGTGGCCACTGGCTCGGTGTTCTCTTATTCTTCTCTTTCTTCCACGGACATGGTGATTAGGGGCGTCTGTAGTGAGTCATAAGGGTGACTCTTAAGGGTAAATTCTTGTTCAAAAAGGTCTCCGAACCTGCAAAAGTCATCAAAGCAGTATACCCAAGCGTAAATGGGGATTTTTTTGGTAAAAACTAAGCGTAAAACTTATTAATCGCTTCAAAACACATCAAAATGACCCAAAAATAATATGCTCTATAGGTACTTATCAAACTTTCCCACGCTTGAACGGTAGCCTGTCTTCAAGCAAACACTACAACTAATAAATGGAGATGCATGTAGGAATCAAAACATAACAACCTCCTTAAAGTAGGCAAGTCATAACATATCAAAAGTAAGAATAGCAATCAACAACACCCCCAAATAGTGCACAGTGCATTTCAAAATTAGAAGGACGAGAAGGTTTTCGAACAAGTTATAACACCACAAGCTTGATATCAAACTTGAGCAACCCCAAAGAACCATAAAGCACATCATGCAAGCACATAGAATTGAATAGAGCCAAATGGACTACTAGAACCTCACTTTTGGGAAATGTGAATCACTTCCACTTATGTGTTTGAAATATAACATAGGTTCACTCAAGACTCATTCTAAAGATGCAATCTACCATATGCTTGACAAGGCTCTCAAATTCTCCACAACTAGAAATGCAGTGTGCACAAGACAATCAAAAGGACTTTATATGGATTGTAATATGAGCTAGAAGCAGTTAAGGGAAATGAGTGGACAAATGCATTTCAGACAATGTAGAGCTATTTAGCTAAGTAATTAGGGAGCAACCAACAAAACACCAAGCAACTAATAAGTCCACCAAGACTCCAAACCCCAACAATTCAATGAACATGTCCCGAATGAATCAAGTAGGAAATGAGTTGGCAAAGAAGGAATACAAGCTTATGTACATATCCAATGCCAATCACTTAGTCATTTTCTTTTTTTTTTGGGCTTTTTTTCTTTTTTTTTTTTTGGTTTTTTTCACAACATGACTTTATCTTCCTTTTTTTCTTGTTCTTCAACATAACTTTTTTTCTCTTTTTTTCTTTTTTTTTGGGGAAATGAAATAAAAATTGCAATTATCAAAAGGGATAGGATTACTAACTATCAACTCACAGCCAAACATCTATGCATAATCCAAACAAGATGGAACCAGCACCAAATGCTCAATATCATCAATCCCTCAATAAACCAACACACCAAAGTCACCTTAAACTTAATTATCCCCAAAACCATCTCCTACATAGATGAACAGATGCCCCATAGATTTGGCTTAAAGGTTAGGAACTTGTGTTTGGCTAAGGGCTAATATGAAGTGATCATAACAAAGACAGATATAAGTTCAAAGAGGCTAGCAAAGGGGAAAACACAAGTAATACAAAGGTAGGCTATTTGGCTATATGGCTGAGATGTCTAAAGAAAGAATGCCTTTATCATATCATGAAGTATGCACATGTTATTGTGATTTTAAACAAGAGTCTAGACAAGTTCTAAAGTTGTAACATGGAAGGGTCACACATATGAAAAAAGACATGAGACTAAATATAATGAATTGGTCCAAAAATAGGCTCAAAGTCTCAGGAGACATCTACCAAAGTGACAATTAGCTCATAAAATGACTCCCATGCACCTAAATTAATGCTAATTACTCCCGGTGGCAACATAGTTTTCAATCAAGACAAGGGTTAAAACAAGAAATAATTTACAAAACCTTCAAAAATTTTAGCACCAAAAGGGATTACATATCAAAAGTTATTCAAGCTCATGAAAGTTATTTTACCTTGCAAAAACATCATTGAAGGCATCTCAATCTAATCCACTCCACCGCTCCATACATTTAGAAATACAAATCTAAAATACAACTAAATACAACAAAATTGTGTAAACAAAACGAAACCCAAACCTACTTGCTCTAACTAGTATGCAAACTAATAACCAAAATGAAAAACATGAAGCTACCCTTCCCCTACACTTAAATAAAGCATTATTGTTCAAAGGAATGAAAGTAAGAGAAGGGAAAGGGAAAACAAAAGAGAACAATCTCATCAGATTTAGGTGCAAGGCACACCTAAGCTAAGGCCTCCATGCAATATAGGCCAAATGGAGCAGCAGCTACTCCATCACATTTTCAAGACTTTGCTCATCAAATTAGATGTGATCAAAACACGTAAGGGCTTATCAAACTCCTGAGACCACAATTTAGAAAATACAAGGTAATAGAGAATAAACAAAATCACACTAAAGACAATAAGTATCCTCTTAACCTTATTAATGGCTTTAGAAAAATCATAGGAAGAATCAAAGAATATAGTCCACATGACTTTCTTATGTAAGTCCTCTAGGCGTACACAATAAGGATCAATGGAGGGATCATCCCCTCTTAAGTAACCTAGGGATACAAAATTATCTACTTTACCACCAAGCACATCAAACTTGTTATCTTCATAGCCCAAATCAACATTAGCATCACCAATCATAGGATTACCAATGGGCACATCGATATAATATTTGGGGGAAGGAGAGGGTAATGAACTAATAGGTGAAACATGGGAATGATCAAGGGGATTCAGAAGAACATTTTTATAACCAAAGCTAGGAGACTCCTCATGCACAAACACATCACTAGACCCCTCTAAACAAGTCTTATCTAGATCATACACCTCATCGAAAATATCTTCTGACTCAAAACATGCATCAACAACATCAAACGTAGCAACAAACCTAAAAGTTTCACCCATCTCGAGCCCCATGCACTGAGTTAAAGGAAAGGATAAATCAAGTAAGGTCAACACAATATCAGTATTATCTATCGGTGATTAAGTCAGGTTGAGCATAACATGCATAATAAAGAAACAAATTACTCTCATGGTCGGAAGAATTACACAAATCACACTAAAAAGAGACACAACAAGATCTAGAATAGAACGCATAATGATTAAGAAATGAATATCTAGAAACAAAACTAGCCTTCTCAAACTCAAATGAATCCCAAGCAATCCACTCAAGTAAATATCGTGCCTCATCAACACTTTTACCATGAAAACACCAATACTCTAAAAGAGCTCAGATTTTGCTACTCACACTCTTATCAACAATGTCAAAAATTTTTCATTTATCAACACAACAACCACATCGAGCAAGAAAAGTATTTAATCACTTAAAATAACTCTAAAATAATTCATGCTTGAATTGGAGAAATTAGAAAATTGCCATTGTTTGTTTTTTACAAAATTTATAATTTTTGTAATTGTTGAATTTATGAGCACTTACCCACAAGAGGGGGGTGAATTGTGGCGTTCGATTTTTGCGTACTTACTGACAAACACCCTCCTGATTGCAGAGGTTGTTCTTGAATTACAAACAACCTTCTGCCTTGTTTGCACCAGATATTTTCAATTTGCTCAAAGGCGAAAATCAACAAGATAAATGCGGAAATAAAGCACACACAATTTTTTCGTGGAAAACACCTCTAGCCCAACTGAGGTGTGAAAAACCATGACCTACCTCGTGTAGGATTTAACCACTTTCACTAACGGGCTTCACACGTTACAAACGTAACACACCTTGTTGCAACTTACAACAACGTAACCTTATTTTCTAAGAAAGGTTACACCACGTCCAAATCTCACCAGATTGGACACGTCCAAAGTTCACACGACTGAGGACCACTCACTCACTTTTCTGATCCAAGATCAGGGTTACAAAACACCTTACGGGGGTGCTTCTGATTTAAGCAGATGTAAGGTACAATGAGGTCCTAGTATGCTAATATCTTGAAAGCTCAGCTTAAACACAACTTGTCTCGGTTTTTCTTTTCTCAAGAGTAGCTCGAAAAATTCTTCTCACTAGAAAAACCACTTTTGCACTTCTCCCTTTTTGCGTATATTGTGTATGTTTCTCGTTTTTTCTTCTCTCTTGAATGGGAGTGAAATGTTGAGTTTTTAAACAAAAAATCCAACGGCCAAAAACAAGGAGAAGTGATAAAATCAGCTATGTTTAGCAAAGAGAGATTTTTGCTTAGCACAGAGAATTCCAACGGTTAAAAGATCCAATGAGGATAGAGCTTCCCAATATTGTAGGGATTTGATTTTGGAGGATAAAAGACTATCTTTTCCCCTTAAAAATAGCCGTGAAATACCTGAAAAAAAATCTCAACTTGAATTTTGAATTAATCACTTTCTAAAGGATAAGAGGGAAATATTTTCGGTTTTAGTAAATATTTTCCAAAATCAGTTTTGCAAATCTCCCAAGTGATTTTCATGTCAAAAGATTTCCTACAGCTTAAATTGCTATCTTGGAATTTTATCAAAATATATTAGAGCTTTTGGCCAACCAAAAAAAGTTTTCCAAAGAGACCGGGTTTGGCCGTTGCAGTTCAGAAACACCCTAGGTACCCTGTTTACAGGGTTGTTCAAACTTGGTGTTCTGAAGCAAATAGCGCAACCAATTCAAGAGTGGTTAGTTAGAGACTTTTCAAGATTGGCATATTAACAAGAGTCTAAAAAATAAAACCTAAATTACCCAAGACATCTTGTTGTAGATCCAGTCATCTTGTTCAAGACGAATACGCTGCCCCAACCACCTAGACCAACCTGTTTGCCAGGTTGTTCTTGTATCGCTTGAGTTCAGAAAGGCCTGTTTGCTGGATTGTCCTTGAAACACCTAGCCTGTTTGCCAGGTTGTTCTTGTATTGCTTGAGTTCAGGAACTGATCTTAACACACAATCAACTCATCGAGGTGGTGTTCTTGACTTGAGCGTGAGTCATCAAGGTATGAGACCTGTTCTTAAGACTTGTTCTCAACATTCAGCAAACAAGTTAAGACGCATATTGAAAATGACAGTGTATGCCTGTTTGGAGAACTTTGTTTGGAGCAACATTACTTAAGAGCATTTTACACTTGGGTTTGTTGTCATTAAAACTGAATATACTAATTCAACAATTTCCTCCTTTTTGATGATAACAAACCAAGTGTCCATATTAAAAAAAAATTGAATGCTGATAGGGATCCACAAAGTATAAGGAGTTAGAGGTCAACCCACCCTATCGAGTCAAGGTCAGGCTCATTCGTCAAACTTTGTCAATAGATTACACTATTCTTCCCCCTTTTGGCATCATTAAAAAGCAAGAACAACAGGATGGTTGCAAGAAAAGCATATAAAGCATTGCAAATTGATAGTTCATTGCAAAGAAAAGTAGTACAATGCCAAAACAACAAAACTAAGCGAGGAGGAGGAGGAGACTAGAGACCAGCCTAGACAATCAGGGAGCAGGGGGTGGTTTCGTTTGCAGAGGAGGAATGCTGGGGGCAAGGGTGGAGAGAAGGGCAAGCAAATCTTCATGGCGTTTGGCGGAGAGGGCTTGTTCCTCAACAAGAGCAGCCTTGACGGTGGAGAGCTCATCCTTGAGGCGAGCATTGTCCTCAAGAACAGCCTCATTCTTGATGGAAGGTTGCCCAGAAACAGGTGGTCGAGGTGGTCGACGACCCTGTTTGGAGACTGACCCTTCGCCAACCTCATAGCCACACCCTAGCAGGGTGTCAATCCCAATCTCATCAATGATTTGGGCCGCCACTCTCCGTGTGAGCGCTATCCCAAAGTGCTCAAACACCCTTGTCAGCAGAAACCCATAGCCAAGATCATGGGCTCGGGTGGTGTTCGCAATTCGCCCTATGTGGCGAATCATGATTGCAGGGAGGTTTATTGGTTCCTCCCGATCCAGTAGGTCCACCAGACATTGATCGAGGGCATCTGCTGAGTTTCGCCCTTGACCTCGCGGAATTATGTTCTTGATGGTGAACATAAACAGTAGTTGGTGCAGGGAGGTCATTTCACCCTTCTTAACCGAGAGGGGTGTTCTCAGGCCCTATTTCTGACTGAGGCATTGGGACACCTCTAGGAGCCTGGCTGTTTTTAGGGCAGTTTTGTCTTCCCTCACATACACAGCAAAGCCTTGTGAGGGCACCCCCAATATTTTCCCAAGTGTGGGCGCATCAGCCTTAATGCCTTGCGCATTCACAAAACTTGTCACCACCCCTTTGGTGACACTGCAGTTGGCATAAAACTCAGCCAACTCAGGCACAGAACACCCCAACTGGGCGTTTGCAAACAAGTCGAGCCAGCCTTGGACTCGCAACTTGTGCAGGAACACCCCCAGACCCTGTTCCTCGAAAAAACATACATTAACTACCTTCCCCCTGACGACATTGCGCTTAAGCAATTGCGCATGCTTGTCAGACATAGGAGAGGGAGTGGACTTCTTTGGGCATTTGGGAGGAGGAACAGAGGTGGTAGCGTCTGGTAGGGGAGCTGTTCTGGGCTTTCGTTTGAGGGGTGAGTTTGCAGGAGAGGACTTCACAGCAGGTTTAGAGGTTGATTTTTGAGGGGCTTGATCTTCAGAGGACTCGGAGAACACCGGTGTCCCCTGTTTGAAAGAGGTGTTCTCAGAGTCAGAACTCGAGAACCCCTCGGTAGAAGAAGAGGAAATCTCCTTGATGATTGGAGCAGAGGGTTTGGAGATACGGGGAGCGGATTGAAAAGCTATTCTTGCAGATTTGCGAGAAGGCTTGGAGGATTTTGGAGAAGAGGGAGTTTGAGAGGGCTGAGACCTTGGTTGTGGCCTTGTTCTTGGCGTTCTGCTGCGCCTGGCCACTATTTTCACCCTTTTCCTTTTCTCTCCTGTTTGAGCAACCGGAGTAGTGAGTTCAGCCGCAGGGAGAGAATCTTTCTCCTGACTCTCCTCTGATGTCTCATTCAAATTCCCTCGGAAATCGACATTCAGATCCTCCACACACACGGCGTCAAAAGAGTCATCCCCGGTTTTTGGCACTGTTTTAGGAAACAGCCCAAAAGAACAGGGTTCAAAATTATCACTAAACCCTTCAGGGGTTTCCAAGATTTTGTCTTGAGGCCCCGATGGTGCACCCTCCGACTCTACTTTAATGGGACATGCAACTGTCCCCACAAGAAACACCAATTCCCTTCCACAATTGAAGGGAATATCGTCCATCCCTATCCCGACTGACTTTAGGAACAAGCTTTTCAGAAATCTGAAAGGCTTGTACAGGATTGGGCGAGGGGGAGCAGGGATTGAGGACGCAAGAACCAGGGCTTTTGAGTGAGAGGTGTTGTTGGAAGCCATTGTTGCTAGAGGAGAGAGATTAGGGTTTGCTTTTGAGCGAGATGAAGTCAGGTGAAAAGACGAACTGAGAACAGGGCATTTAAAGAGAGAGAGAGCACCCAAAATCTTTTAAAGATCTCTAGGTTTGCAACGGAGTGAGAACATTAAAGGCGTGTGCCTTGGTAAGGAGGGAGGTTTAAAGAAAACACATTCCCATATGCATCGAACAACCAAGGGACGTACCTGTTCTTTCCGTTCGATCAAGATACCTGCCTGTTCTTCGCCGTTTGATCTTGATTTGACTCATTGGTACTAGGGGTGGCAGAGTTGCTCCAGTGATCCTTAGTACATCCCCTTATGCTGCATTCTTTGTATAAATAAAAAAAATGCACGCAATTCGAGTGTATGCACTCATTATACATAAATCACATCAGTTGCTAATAAGATTTGCAAACAAGGGGAAAGAACAGGGTGTAGAGGTTGTTTTTACCAAACCTAGTTCATGTCCTGGAAACAAGTATCTCAGGGTGTTCTTACCAACCCTAGTTCCAGTCTATTTCGCTCAAATTGATCTCTAGCTAGTGCCTTAGTGAATATATCAGTAATTTGATTTTCCGTTGTGCAAAAATTCATAGAAATTAAACCCTTTTCAACATTATCTCTCAAGAAATGATGTCGAATGTCAATATGCTTTGTTCTTTTATGTTGACATGGATTTTTGGCAATGTTAATTGCACTTGTGTTATCACAAAAAATAGGAATGCATCCAGTGTCAACACAAAAGTCCTTAAGCTGTTGTCTTATCCACAACAGTTGAGCACAACATGAAGCTGCTGCAACATATTCAGCTTCTGCTGTGGACATGGCAACTGAATGTTGCTTCTTGGTAGCCCAAGATACCAAACAAGGTCCAAGAAAGTGAGCCATACCTGAGGTACTCTTTCTATCAACTAGGAATCCAGCATAGTCAGCGTCAGCATATCCAATAAGATCAAAATTGCAACCTCTAGGATACCATAAAGCTAAATTGGGTGTATGCTTTAAATATCTTAGTATCCGTTTAACAGCTTTAAGATGCGTTTTCTTAGGATTAGACTGAAAACGGGCACATAAACCAACACTAAAAACAATATCCCGTCTACTAGCGGTTAGGTATAGGAGTGACCCAATCATGCCCCTATAGAGTTTCTCCTCAACTGAGGGACTCCCATCATCCATAACCAACTTGGTTGAAGGAGAAATAGGAGTGTCTATGGATTTGGCCGACTCCATCCCAAAACGCTTAAGTAGCTCCTTGATATACTTTTGTTGATGGATCATGGTGCCGTTTGGAGTTTGCTTGATTTGTAAGCCTAAGAAAAAGTTAAGCTCACCTATCATGCTCATCTCAAACTCACTCCTCATCATATTTGAAAATTCATTACATAAATCATGATGTGTTGCACCAAATATAATGTCATCAACATATATTTGGACAATCAATAAATGTTCCCCCTTAGATTTTAGAAACAAGGTATTGTCTACCTTGCCTCTTCTAAAATTATTTTCAAGTAAAAAACTTGACAAACGTTCATACCAAGCTCTAGGAGCTTGTTTTAAACTATAAAGAGCTTTGTCAAGTTTGAAAACATGGTTGGGAAATTCACTGTTTTCAAAACCAGGGGGTTGTTTGACATACACCTCTTCTTTAAGGTATCCGTTTAGGAATGCACTTTTCACGTCCATTTGATATAGCTTGATTTCCATATGAGCTGCAAAGGCTATTAGGATTCAAATAGCCTCAATTCTAGCAACTAGTGCAAAGGTTTCTTCATAATCGATCCCTTCTTCTTGGTTATACCCTTGAATAACCAGCCGTGCCTTGTTCCTAGTGACTGTTCCTGGCTCATCCAACTTGTTTCGGAACACCTACTTGGTTCCAATGATTGTTCTTTCTGCAGGTTTAGGTACCAGGTGCCATACTCTGTTTCTTTTAAATTGATGGAGCTCTTCTTGCATTGCCGTGACCCAATCTGAATCTGCAAGAGCTTCATTCACATTCTTTGGCTCAATGTTAGAGAGAAAAGCATAGAAAGCACAGAAATTCTTAAGCTTAGACCTAGTTTACACTCCACTGTTAATATCAGACAGAATTTGATCAAGGGGGTGTGAACTATGGTGCTTCCATGGTCGTGGAGTAAGTGGATCCACAGACACATGCTCTACTCTAGCCGGAATATTTGGAGAATCAGGCTCACGAACACCTCCTGAGCCTGTTTCTGCACCTGTTTGTAAGCCTGTTCCTGAAGAACATGGTCCCGAACAGGGTTCAACGGTGTTTCCCCCTTATTTGGTGTTCACCTTGCCTGCCGTTTTGAGGAACAACTTCTGGGCCTGTTGTCTCCATGGTGTTCTTACCTTGTCTCTCATGGGGCAACACTTCTTTTCGGATAAGACCTAATTCAAACTCTTCTTCCTGTGCACCATTCTTATTCAAAGTGTTAGATTCATCAAAAAGCACATGCACACTTTCCTCAACGCACAAGGTTCTTTTGTTAACGACTTTGTATGCCTTGCTGTGAGAGGAATAACCGAGAAATATTGCCTCATCACTCCTGGGATCAAACTTTCCTAAAGCATCCTTCCCATTATTATGCACAAAACACCTACAACCGAATGTTCTTAAATGCATAATGTTGGGCTTTCTGCCTTTGAAGAGTTTGTAGGGAGTTTTGCTCAAAATAGGTCTAATCATACATCTATTCATAATGTAACATGATGTGTTCAAAGCTTCTGCCCAAAAGTTCCTAGGAAGACCACTAGCAATAAGCATTGTCCTAGTCATGTCTTCTAGGGTGCGGTTTTTGCGCTCAACCACCCCATTCTGTTGGGGTGTTCTTGGGGCCGAGAAGTTATGATCAACACCATGCATATTACAAAATTCTGTAAAACTTGCATTTTCAAATTCAGTACCATGATCAGACCTCAAGCTAACCAATGAGTGTCCTACTCTCTTTTCAACCTTTTTGAGAAGGGCAATAAAATTCTCAAAAGTTTCATCCTTGGAGGCCAAGAACAGGGTCCAAGTAAATCGAGAGTAATCATCCACTATGACAAGCACATACCTCTTCCCACCTCTATTTGTTATCCTCATAGGACCACATAGATCAATGTGTAATAATTCAAGACGTCGGGTAGTGCTAACACACCTTTTTGATTTAAAAGATAATCTGACTTGTTTTTCTTTTGCACAAGCTTCACATGCCCTGTCATCATTAAACTTGATGGAAGGCAGTCCAACAACCAAGTCTTTGGAAACAAGTTTGTTTAAAAGAGTAAGGCTCGCATGACCTAGTCTCTTGTGCCAGAGCATTATATCATCATTCACAGCACTCAAACAAGTCAGGTTGTTTTGGAGAAGTGTGGAAATACAAACTTTGTAAACATTTTTGTGACGCTTCTCCTTTAACACAACGTCTCCTGTGTTGGCATTGACAACCAAGCAATGTGTTCGTGAGAACACTACTAGATTGTTCTTGTCACACAGTTGGGACACACTTAGTAAATTATGCTTTAAACCATCAACTAAGTGCACATTATCAATTAAGTGGGAGAGAGTTTTACCAATGCTACCTATACCGACAGTTGTCCCAGACTTGCCGTTTCCAAAAGCCACGCTCCCACCGGTTGAAGCTGTAAGTGAGAGAAAGTTTGACTTTTCTCCAGTCATATGCCGCGAACACCCACTATCAACATACCACAGCTGCCTGTTTTCAAGGTTATTTTCTGAGCTATTCGCCAGGATGTTTCTTACCCTGTTTGCTGGTTTGTTTGTGGGGTTGTTCTCTCTCACTTCAGCCTACAAAACAAATCAAGGGTTAGTTTTGGGAACCCAGATCCACTTGGGTCCCATTCTTTTAGACAAATAAAGCTCATCTTTCCTAATCCAGATTTGTTTCACATACCTTTCATTCTTTTCAATGGCATACCTTCTTGAAGGACATGAATATTGATAGTGACCAGTTTTACCATAATGAAAACAAACAATGTTTTCAGGTAATCCCACATACTTTTTATGGATTGGGTAAACGGTTCGTTTAGGCTTATATCCAAGTCCCTTTTTGTTTCGACTGTGGTGAGTGTTTAACCAATCAAGGGCTTGTGAGGACTTGTTCCACAACCTGTTTGTGGCAAGGTCGTGTTCTGTGCGTTTTGCTTTAGCCGACAGGTTCTTGTTTTCAGCAAGCAAAACTTCGACCTTTTCTTTAAGCTCAAGGGTTTCCTTTTCAGCCTTGGCTTGATTGGTGGTATATTTTACTTCGTTCAAGATCAAGGTCTCCCTAAGGTCATTTATGGTTTGATGTGAAGCTAGAATTTCTCTTTCAGCCTCAAGTTTCTCATTCTTAAGGATCTCATTTTCTAGTTCTAGGTCTCGGACATCTCGTTTCAATTCAGCACAAGTATCCATCAAGGTATACAAAAGTTTTTCGAGAGTTGCTTTATTGAGACCACGTACCTTGTTCTTGAGATCAGTCAAGCTGTTTGTGGATTCATCATCTGAGTCTGAGTCACTTTGTGCCATGAGAGCTACAGCATCTCCTTCACTTTCAGATTCACCTTCATCCTCATAAGAGTCTCCCCAGGCAGCAAGCATAGCCTTCGAGAATCTTTTGTCTGAGGTGTTCACAGGATGTTTTCGAACCTATTTTCTGGGTTATTCGAACTCCTGCTCTTCTCGAAGCAGAGGGCATTTTTTCACAAGGTGATCTGGTTTGCCACATTTAAAACACCCTGTGAACTGTTCTCGGGGGGTGTTTCTGGATTTACTGAAGTCCTTTCTTCTGCTGTTTTCTTTGACCTTTTTGAAGAATTTCTTGAACTTTCGTGTCATTAAGGCCATCTCTTCATCCTCAAGGTCAGAGTCATCATCCTCTTGTTCTTTCAAGGCAAGCCCACGATCCTTCTTCTGTTCCTCTTTTTGTTGTGAGTTCTTTCTGAGTTCATAGGTTTGAAGATTGCCAATCAACTCGTCGAGGGAGATCTTGTTCATGTCTTTAGCTTCTTGGATGGCTGTCACCTTCACTTCCCAAGACCGAGGCAAAATTCGTAGAATCTTCCTCACCAGCTCTTCAATGGTGAAGGATTTTCCCAGGGATTTTAGCTCGTTTGTTATGTGGGTGAAGCGTGTGTACATATCCATCACGTTCTCACGATCACCCATATCAAACAACTCATATTGCCTCATGAGTAGCTCAATACGTGATTGTTTGACTAGACTTATTCCTTCATGAGCTACTTGGAGGGCATTCCATATCTCCTGGGCTGACTCACACTCTGAAATACGTGTATATTCATCTGGACCTAGGCCAAAATATAATAGCTTCTTGGCCTTAGCATTCTTTTCCATTTTCTTATAGTCTTCAGCAACAAACTCTATGGGTTCCTTGGGAACCTTCTTACCATCTTCAAGCACCTTGGTGGGAACAAAGGGCCCGTTCTTGATGAGCATCCATAACTCATAATCTTCTGCCTGAATATAGTTCTCCATCCTATTCTTCCACCAACTATAATGTTGGCCATTGAAATAGGGTGGCCGAGTAATGGATTGCCTTCAAGGATTCCTTGTGGTGTACTCATCTTCAGAATCTCTCAAGGTGTTAGCCCTTTTGTGAGAGAACCTGCTCTGATACCACTTGTTGAATTTATAAGCACTTACCCACAAGAGGGGGGGTGAATTGTGGTGTTCGATTTTCGCGTACTTACTGACAAACACCCTCCTGATTGCAGAGGTTGTTCTTGAATTACAAACAACCTTCTGACTTGTTTGCACCAGATGTTTTCAATTTGCTCAAAGGCGAAAATCAACAAGATAAATGCGGAAATAAAGCACACACAATTTTTCCGTGGAAAACACCTCTAGCCCAACTGAGATGTGAAAAACCACGACCTACCTCGTGTAGGATTTAACCACTTTCACTAACGGGCTTCACACGTTACAAATGTAACACACCTTGTTACAACTTGCAACCACGTAACCTTCTTTTCTAAGAAAGGTTACACCACGTCCAAATCTCACCAGATTGGACACGTCCAAAGTCCACACGACTGAGGACCACTCACTCACTTTTCTGATCCAAGATCAGGGTTACAAAACACCTTACGGGGGTGCTTCTGATTTAAGCAGATGTAAGGTACAATGAGGTCCTAGTATGCCAATATCTTGAAAGCTCAGCTTAAACACAACTTGTCTCGGTTTTTCTTTTCTCAAGAGTAGCTCGAAAAATTCTTCTCACTAGAAAAACCACTTTTGCACTTCTCCCTTTTTGCGTATGTTGTGTATGTTTCTCGTTTTTTCTTCTCTCTTGAATGGGAGTGAAATGTTGAGTTTTTAAACAAAAAATCCAACGGTCAAAAACAAGGAGAAGTGATAAAATCAGTTATGTTTAGCAAAGAGAGATTTTTGCTTAGCACAGAGAATTCCAACGGCTAAAAGATCCAATGAGGATAAAGTTTTCCAATATTGTAGGGATTTGATTTTGGAGGATAAAAGACTATCTTTTCCCCTTAAAAATAGCCGTGAAATACCTGGAAATGAATCTCAACTTTAATTTTGAATTAATCACTTTCCAATGGATAAAAGAGAAATATTTTCGGTTTTGGTAAATATTTTCCAAAATCAGTTTTGCAAATCTCCCAAGTGATTTTCATATCAAAAGATTTCCTACAGCTTAAATTGCTGTCTTGGAATTTTATCAAAATATATTAGAGCTTTTGGCCAACCAAAATAAGTTTTCCAAAGTGACCGGGTTTGGCCGTTGCAGTTCAGAAACACCCTAGGTACCCTGTTTACAGGGTTGTTCAAACTTGGTGTTCTGAAGCAAATAGCGCAACCAATTCAAGAGTGGTTAGTTAGAGACTTTTCAAGATTGGCATATTAACAAGAGTCTAAAAAATAAAACCTAAATTACCCAAGACATCTTGTTGTAGATCCAGTCATCTTGTTCAAGACGAATACGCTGCCCCAACCACCTAACCAACCTGTTTGCCAGGTTGTTCTTGTATCGCTTGAGTTCAGAAAGGCCTGTTTGCTGGATTGTCCTTGAAACACCTAGCCTGTTTGCTAGGTTGTTCTTATATTGCTTGAGTTCAGGAACTGATCTTGACACACAATCAACTCATCGAGGTGGTGTTCTTGACTTGAGCGTGAGTCATCAAGGTATGAGACCTGTTCTTAAGACTTGTTCTCAACATTCAGCAAACAAGTTAAGACGCATATTGAAAATGACAGTGTATGCCTGTTTGGAGAACTTTGTTTGGAGCAACATTACTTAAGAGCATTTTACACTTGTGTTTGTTGTCATCAAAACTGAATATACTAATTCAACAATTTCCTCCTTTTTGATGATAACAAACCAAGTGTCCATATTAAAAAAAAATTGAATGCTGATAGGGATCCACAAAGTATAAGGAGTTAGAGGTCAACCCACCCTATCGAGTCAAGGTCAGGCTCATTCGTCAAACTTTGTCAATAGGTTACACTATTCTTCCCCCTTTTGGCATCATTAAAAAGCAAGAACAACAGGATGGTTGCAAGAAAAGCATATAAAGCATTGCAAATTGATATTTCATTGCAAAGAAAAGTAGTACAATGCCAAAACAACAAAACTAAGAGAGGAGGAGGAGGAGACTAGAGACCAGCCTAGACAATCAGGGAGCAGGGGGTGGTTTCGTTTGCAGAGGAGGAATGCTGGGGGCAAGGGTGGAGAGAAGGGCAAGCAAATCTTCATGGCGTTTGGCGGAGAGGGCTTGTTCCTCAGCAAGAGCAGCCTTGACGGTGGAGAGCTCATCCTTGAGGCGAGCATTGTCCTCAAGAACAGCCTCATCCTTGATGGAAGGTTGCCCAGAAACAGGTGGTCGAGGTGGTCGACGACCCTGTTTGGAGACTGACCCTTCGCCAACCTCATAGCCACACCCTAGCAGGGTGTCAATCCCAATCTCATCAATGATTTGGGCCGCCACTCTCCGTGTGAGCGCTATCCCAAAGTGCTCAAACACCCTTGTCAGCAGAAACCCATAGCCAAGATCATGGGCTCGGGTGGTGTTTGCAATTCGCCCTATGTGGCGAATCATGAGTGCAGGGAGGTTTATTGGTTCCTCCCGATCCAGTAGGTCCACCAGACATTGATCAAGGGCATCTGCTGAGTTTCGCCCTTGACCTCGCGGAATTATGTTCTTGATGGTGAACATAAACAGTAGTTGGTGTAGGGAGGTCATTTCACCCTTCTTAACCGAGAGGGGTGTTCTCAGGCCCTATTTCTGACTGAGGCATTGGGACACCTCTAGGAGCCTGGCTGTTTTCAGGGCAGTTTTGTCTTCCCTCACATACACAGCAAAGCCTTGTGAGGGCACCCCCAATATTTTCCCAAGTGTGGGCGCATCAGCCTTAATGCCTTGCGCATTCACAAAACTTGTCACCACCCCTTTGGTGACACTGCAGTTGGCGTAAAACTCAGCCAACTCAGGCACAGAACACCCCAACTGGGCGTTTGCAAACAAGTCAAGCCAGCCTTGAACTCGCAACTTGTGCAGGAACACCCCCAGACCCTGTTCCTCGAAAAAACATACATTAACTACCTTCCCCCTGACGACATTGCGCTTAAGCAATTGCGCATGCTTGTCAGACATAGGAGAGGGAGTGGACTTCTTTGGGCATTTGGGAGGAGGAACAAAAGTGATAGCGTCTGGTAGGGGAGCTATTCTGGGCTTTCGTTTGAGGGGTGAGTTTGCAGGAGAGGACTTCACAGCAGGTTTAGAGGTTGATTTTTGAGGGGCTTGATCTTCAGAGGACTCAGAGAACACCGGTGTCCTCTGTTTGAAAGAGGTGTTCTCAGAGTCAGAACTCGAGAACCCCTCGGTAGAAGAAGAGGAAATCTCCTTGATGATTGGAGCAGAGGGTTTGGAGATACGGGGAGCGGATTGAAAAGCTATTCTTGCAGATTTGCGAGAAGGCTTGGAGGATTTTGGAGAAGAGGGAGTTTGAGAGGGCTGAGACCTTGGTTGTGGCCTTGTTCTTGGCGTTCTGCTGCGCCTGGCCACTATTTTCACCCTTTTCCTTTTCTCTCCTGTTTGAGCAACCGGAGTAGTGAGTTCAGCCTCAGGGAGAGAATCCTTCTCCTGACTCTCCTCTGATGTCTCATTCAAATTCCCTCGGAAATCGACATTCAGATCCTCCACACACACGGCGTCAAAAGAGTCATCCTCGGTTTTTGGCACTGTTTCAGGAAACAGCCCAAAAGAACAGGGTTCAAAATTATCACTAAACCCTTCAGGGGTTTCCAAGATTTTGTCTTGAGGCCCCGATGGTGCACCCTCCGACTCTACTTTAATGGGACATGCAACTGTCCCCACAAGAAACACCAATTCCCTTCCACAATTGAAGGGAATATCGTCCATCCCTATCCCGACTGACTTTAGGAACAAGCTTTTCAGAAATCTGAAAGGCTTGTACAGGATTGGGCGAGGGGGAGCAGGGATTGAGGACGCAAGAACCAGGGCTTTTGAGTGAGAGGTGTTGTTGGAAGCCATTGTTGCTAGAGGAGAGAGATTAGGGTTTGCTTTTGAGCGAGATGAAGTCAGGTGAAAAGACGAACTGAGAACAGGGCATTTAAAGAGAGAGAGAGCACCCAAAATCTTTTAAAGATCTCTAGGTTTGCAACGGATGAGAACATTAAAGGCGTGTGCCTTGGTAAGGAGGGAGGTTTAAAGAAAACACATTCCCATATGCATCGAACAACCAAGGGACGTACCTGTTCTTTCCGTTCGATCAAGATACCTGCCTGTTCTTCGCCGTTTGATCTTGATTTGACTCATTGGTACTAGGGGTGGCAGAGTTGCTCCAGTGATCCTTAGTACATCCCCTTATGCTGCATTCTTTGTATAAATAAAAAAATGCACGCAATTCGAGTGTATGCACTCATTATACATAAATCACATCAGTTGCTAATAAGATTTGCAAACAAGGGGAAAGAACAGGGTGTAGAGGTTGTTTTTACCAAACCTAGTTCATGTCTTGGAAACAAGTATCTCAGGGTGTTCTTACCAACCCTAGTTCCAGTCTATTTCGCTCAAATTGATCTCTAGCTAGTGCCTTAGTGAATATATCAGTAATTTGATTTTCCGTTGTGCAAAAATTCATAGAAATTAAACCCTTTTCAACATTATCTCTCAAGAAATGATGTCGAATGTCAATATACTTTGTTCTTTTATGTTGACATGGATTTTTGGCAATGTTAATTGCACTTGTGTTATCACAAAAAATAGGAATGCATCCAGTGTCAACACAAAAGTCCTTAAGCTGTTGTCTTATCCACAACAGTTGAGCACAACATGAAGCTGCTGCAACATATTCAGCTTCTGCTGTGGACATGGCAACTGAATGTTGCTTCTTGGTAGCCCAAGATACCAAACAAGGTCCAAGAAAGTGAGTCATACCTGAGGTACTCTTTCTATCAACTAGGAATCCAGCATAGTCAGCGTCAGCATATCCAATAAGATCAAAATTGCAACCTCTAGGATACCATAAAGCTAAATTGGGTGTACGCTTTAAATATCTTAGTATCCGTTTAACAGCTTTAAGATGCGTTTTCTTAGGATTAGACTGAAAACGGGCACATAAACCAACACTAAAAACAATATCCCGTCTACTAGCGGTTAGGTATAGGAGTGACCCAATCATGCCCCTATAGAGTTTCTCCTCAACTGAGGGACTCCCATCATCCATAACCAACTTGGTTGAAGGAGAAATAGGAGTGTCTATGGATTTGGCCGACTCCATCCCAAAACGCTTAAGTAGCTCCTTGATATACTTTTGTTGATGGATCATGGTGCCGTTTGGAGTTTGCTTGATTTGTAAGCCTAAGAAAAAGTTAAGCTCACCTATCATGCTCATCTCAAACTCACTCCTCATCATATTTGAAAATTCATTGCATAAATCATGATGAGTTGCACCAAATATAATGTCATCAACATATATTTGGACAATCAATAAATGTTCCCCCTTAGATTTTAGAAACAAGGTATTGTCTACCTTGCCTCTTCTAAAATTATTTTCAAGTAAAAAACTTGACAAACGTTCATACCAAGCTCTAGGAGCTTGTTTTAAACCATAAAGAGCTTTGTCAAGTTTGAAAACATGGTTAGGAAATTCACTGTTTTCAAAACCAGGGGGTTGTTTGACATACACCTCTTCTTTAAGGTATCCGTTTAGGAATGCACTTTTCACGTCCATTTGATATAGCTTGATTTCCATATGAGCTGCAAAGGCTATTAGGATTCGAATAGCCTCAATTCTAGCAACTAGTGCAAAGGTTTCTTCATAATCGATCCCTTCTTCTTGGTTATACCCTTGAACAACCAGCCGTGCCTTGTTCCTAGTGACTGTTCCTGACTCATCCAACTTGTTTCGGAACACCCACTTGGTTCCAATGATTGTTCTTTCTGCAGGTTTAGGTACCAGGTGTCATACTCTGTTTCTTTTAAATTGATGGAGCTCTTCTTGCATTGCCGTGACCCAATCTGAATCTGCAGGAGCTTCATTCACATTCTTTGGCTCAATGTTAGAGAGAAAAGCATAGAAAGCACAGAAATTCTTAAGCTTAGACCTAGTTTACACTCCACTGTTAATATCAGACAGAATTTGATCAAGGGGGTGTGAACTATAGTGCTTCCATGGTCGTGGAGTAAGTGGATCCACAGACACATGCTCTACTCTAGCCGGAATATTTGGAGAATCAGGCTCACGAACACCTCCTGAGCCTGTTTCTGCACCTGTTTGTAAGCCTGTTCTTGAAGAACATGGTCCCGAACAGGGTTCAACGATGTTTCCCCCTGTTTGGTGTTTACCTTGCCTGCCGTTTTGAGGAACAACTTCTGGGCCTGTTGTCTCCATGGTGTTCTTACCTTGTCTCTCATGGGGCAACACTTCTTTTCGGATAAGACCTAATTCAAACTCTTCTTCCTGTGCACCATTCTTATTCAAAGTGTTAGATTCATCAAAAAGCACATGCACACTTTCCTCAACGCACAAGGTTCTTTTGTTAAAGACTTTGTATGCCTTGCTGTGAGAGGAATAACCGAGAAATATTGCCTCATCACTCCTGGGATCAAACTTTCCTAAAGCATCCTTCCCATTATTATGCACAAAACACCTACAACCGAATGTTCTTAAATGCATAATGTTGGGCTTTCTGCCTTTGAAGAGTTCGTAGGGAGTTTTGTTCAAAATAGGTCTAATCATACATCTATTCATAATGTAACATGATGTGTTCAAAGCTTCTGCCCAAAAGTTCCTAGGAAGACCACTAGCAATAAGCATTGTCCTAGTCATGTCTTCTAGGGTGCGGTCTTTGCACTCAACCACCCCATTCTGTTGGGGTGTTCTTGGGGCCGAGAAGTTATGATCAACACCATGCATATTACAAAATTCTGTAAAACTTGCATTTTCAAATTCAGTACCATGATCAGACCTCAAGCTAACCAATGAGTGTCCTACTCTCTTTTCAACCTTTTTGAGAAGGGCAATAAAATTCTCAAAAGTTTCATCCTTGGAGGCCAAGAACAGGGTCCAAGTAAATCGAGAGTTTTCATCCACTATGACAAGCACATACCTCTTCCCACCTCTATTTGTTATCCTCATAGGACCACATAGATCAATGTGTAATAATTCAAGAGGTCGGGTAGTGCTAACACACCTTTTTGATTTAAAAGATAATCTGACTTGTTTTTCTTTTGTACAAGCTTCACATACCCTGTCATCATTAAACTTGATGGAAGGCAGTCCAACAACCAAGTCTTTGGAAACAAGTTTGTTTAAAAGAGTAAGGCTCGCATGACCTAGTCTCTTGTGCCAGAGCATTATATCATCATTCACAGCACTCAAACAAGTCAGGTTGTTTTGGAGAAGTGTGGAAATACAAACTTTGTAAACATTTTTGTGACGCTTCCCCTTTAACACAACGTCTCCTGTGTTGGCATTGACAACCAAGCAATGTGTTCGTGAGAACACCACTAGATTGTTCTTGTCACACAGTTGGGACACACTTAGTAAATTATACTTTAAACCATCAACTAAGTGCACATTATCAATTGAGTGGGAGAGAGTTTTACCAATGCTACCTATACCGACAATTGTCCCAGACTTGCCGTTTCCAAAAGCCACGCTCCCACCGGTTGAAGCTGTAAGTGAGAGAAAGTTTGACTTTTCTCCAGTCATATGCCGCGAACACCCACTATCAACATACCACAGCTGCCTGTTTTCAAGGTTATTTTCTGAGCTATTCGCCAGGATGTTTCTTACCCTGTTTGCTGGTTTGTTTGTGGGGTTGTTCTCTCTCACTTCAGCCTACAAAACAAATCAAGGGTTAGTTTTGGGAACCCAGATCCACTTGGGTCCCATTCTTTTAGACAAATAAAGCTCATCTTTCCTAATCCAGATTTGTTTCACATACCTTTCATTCTTTTCAATGGCATACCTTCTTGAAGGACATGAATATTGATAGTGACCAGTTTTACCATAATGAAAGCAAACAATGTTTTCAGGTAATCCCACATACTTTCTATGGATTGGGTAAACGGTTCGTTTAGGCTTATATCCAAGTCCCTTTTTGTTTCGACTGTGGTGAGTGTTTAACCAATCAAGGGCTTGTGAGGACTTGTTCCTCAACCTGTTTGTGGCAAGGTTGTGTTCTGTGCATTTTGCTTTAGCCGACAGGTTCTTGTTTTCAGCAAGCAAAACTTCGACCTTTTCTTTAAGCTCAAGGGTTTCCTTTTCAGCCTTGGCTTGATTGGTGGTATATTTTACTTCGTTCAAGATCAAGGTCTCCCTAAGGTCATTTATGGTTTGATGTGAAGCTAGAATTTCTCTTTTAGCCTCAAGTTTCTCATTCTTAAGGATCTCATTTTCTAGTTCTAGATCTCGGACATCTCGTTTCAATTCAGCACAAGTATCCATCAAGGTATACAAAAGTTTTTCGAGAGTTGCTTTATTGAGACCACGTACCTTGTTCTTGAGATCAGTCAAGCTGTTTGTGGATTCATCATCTGAGTCTGAGTCACTTTGTGCCATGAGAGCTACAGCATCTCCTTCACTTTCAGATTCACCTTCATCCTCAGAAGAGTCTCCCCAGGCAGCAAGCATAGCCTTCGAGAATCTTTTGTCTGAGGTGTTCACAGGATGTTTTCGAACCTGTTTTCTGGGTTATTCGAACTCTTGCTCTTCTCGAAGCAGAGAGCATTTTTTCACAAGGTGATCTGGTTTGCCACATTTAAAACACCCTGTGAACTGTTCTCGGGGGGTGTTTCTGGATTTACTGAAGTCCTTTCTTCTGCTGTTTTCTTTGACCTTTTTGAAGAATTTCTTGAACTTTCGTGTCATTAAGGCCATCTCTTCATCCTCAAGGTCAGAGTCATCATCCTCTTGTGCTTTCAAGGCAAGCCCACGATCCTTCTTCTGCTCCTCTTTTTGTTGTGAGTTCTTTCTGAGTTCATAGGTTTGAAGATTGCCAATCAACTCGTCGAGGGAAATCTTGTTCATGTCTTTAGCTTCTTGGATGGCTGTCACCTTCACTTCCCAAGACCGAGGCAAAATTCGTAGAATCTTCCTCACCAGCTCTTCAATGGTGAAGGATTTTCCCAGGGATTTTAGCTCGTTTGTTATGTGGGTGAAGCGTGTGTACATATCCATCACGTTCTCACGATCACCCATATCAAACAACTCATATTGCCTCATGAGTAGCTCAATACGTGATTGTTTGACTAGACTTATTCCTTCATGAGCTACTTGGAGGGCATTCCATATCTCCTGGGCTGACTCACACTCTGAAATACGTGTATATTCATCTGGACCTAGGCCAAAATATAATAGCTTCTTGGCCTTAGCATTCTTTTCCATTTTCTTATAGTCTTCAGCAACAAACTCTATGGGTTCCTTGGGAACCTTCTTACCATCTTCAAGCACCTTGGTGGGAACAAAGGGCCTGTTCTTGATGAGCATCCATAACTCATAATCTTCTGCCTGAATATAGTTCTCCATCCTATTCTTCCACCAACTATAATGTTGGCCGTTGAAATAGGGTGGCCGAGTAATGGATTGCCTTCAAGGATTCCTTGTGGTGTACTCATCTTCAGAATCTCTCAAGGTGTTAGCCCTTTTATGAGAGAACCTGCTCTGATACCACTTGTTGAATTTATAAGCACTTACCCACAAGAGGGGGGTGAATTGTGGTGTTCGATTTTCGCGTACTTACTGACAAACACCCTCCTGATTGCAGAGGTTGTTCTTGAATTACAAACAACCTTCTGACTTGTTTGCACCAGATGTTTTCAATTTGCTCAAAGGCGAAAATCAATAAGATAAATGCGGAAATAAAGCACACACAATTTTTCCGTGGAAAACACCTCTAGCCCAACTGAGGTGTGAAAAACCACGACCTACCTCGTGTAGGATTTAACCACTTTCACTAACGGGCTTCACACGTTACAAATGTAACACACCTTGTTACAACTTGCAACCACATAACCTTCTTTTCTAAGAAAGGTTATACCACGTCCAAATCTCACCAGATTGGACACGTCCAAAGTCCACACGACTGAGGACCACTCACTCACTTTTCTGATCCAAGATCAGGGTTACAAAACACCTTACGGGGGTGCTTCTGATTTAAGCAGATGTAAGGTACAATGAGGTCCTAGTATGCCAATATCTTGAAAGCTCAGCTTAAACACAACTTGTCTCGGTTTTTCTTTTCTCAAGAGTAGCTCGAAAAATTCTTCTCACTAGAAAAACCACTTTTGCACTTCTCCCTTTTTGCGTATGTTGTGTATGTTTCTCGTTTTTTCTTCTCTCTTGAATGGGAGTGAAATGTTGAGTTTTTAAACAAAAAATCCAACGGTTAAAAACAAGGAGAAGTGATAAAATCAGTTATGTTTAGCAAAGAGAGATTTTTGCTTAGCACAGAGAATTCCAACGGCTAAAAGATCCAATGAGGATAGAGTTTCCCAATATTATAGGGATTTGATTTTGGAGGATAAAAGACTATCTTTTCCCCTTAAAAATAGCCGTGAAATACCTGGAAATGAATCTCAACTTGAATTTTGAATTAATCACTTTCCAAAGGATAAGAGAGAAATATTTTCGGTTTTGGTAAATATTTTCCAAAATCAGTTTTGCAAATCTCCCAAGTGATTTTCATATCAAAAGATTTCCTACAGCTTAAATTGCTGTCTTGGAATTTTATCAAAATATATTAGAGCTTTTGGCCAACCAAAAAAAGTTTTCCAAAGAGACCGGGTTTGGCCGTTGCAGTTCAGAAACACCCTAGGTACCCTGTTTACAGGGCTGTTCAAACTTGGTGTTCTGAAGCAAATAGCGCAACCAATTCAAGAGTGGTTAGTTAGAGACTTTTCAAGATTGGCATATTAACAAGAGTCTAAAAAATAAAACCTAAATTACCCAAGACATCTTGTTGTAGATCCAGTCATCTTGTTCAAGACGAATACGCTGCCCCAACCACCTAGACCAACCTGTTTGCCAGGTTGTTCTTGTATCGCTTGAGTTCAGAAAGGCCTGTTTGCTGGATTGTCCTTGAAACACCTAGCCTGTTTGCCAGGTTGTTCTTGTATTGCTTGAGTTCAGGAACTGATCTTGACACACAATCAACTCATCGAGGTGGTGTTCTTGACTTGAGCGTGAGTCATCAAGGTATGAGACCTGTTTTTAAGACTTGTTCTCAACATTCAGCAAACAAGTTAAGACGCATATTGAAAATGACAGTGTATGCCTGTTTGGAGAACTTTGTTTGGAGCAACATTACTTAAGAGCATTTTACACTTGTGTTTGTTGTCATCAAAACTGAATATACTAATTCAACAGTAATTTTTCAATTTATTTTTTTCCCCAAAGAAAAACAAAATGCTTAGTCAAACCCATTAAGAAAAACCCAGTATCCAATACTAGTGCCCGGCAACGATGCCAAAAGCTTGATAGGGCCACAAGCGCATGGTGGTATTGTAGCAAATCAAGGTCGTCTCCCACAAGAACTACGTTCATTTATTGGCTTTATCCCCTCAAGATAGGCTAAACGAATCCCAAATTTGCGAATGAAATTGATCTATGCTACTTATCTAATCTAATAGATAATCAATCAAGAAATTTAATCAAACCAAGCAATTTTACAACTCAGAAATTAATCAAGCGCCTTTTCTTTAGATGTGTAATTCCAAAAACGATAATCGATTTATCAAACCCCTCTTTCAAGGTAGACTGAAATTCTCTAATGAACTTGTCATTTCTCAAGGGGTTTTGGTCAATCTAAGATCATTAAGACCCCAATTATCAAATTTAAGGGTTTCCTAAATGATAACATCCCACTCACTTAAGTCGAATCTTAGCTTTTCAACATCTAATTTTACCTTTTAGTTCCTTATGAACTGTGTAAAACAAGCAATAAATTGATCAAGCTTCCCACTAGCAAATAAAATCAACGTCTAAGATTTAATAGAACAAACCCAACAAATCCAAAGAACTTTTAGACTAAAACAAGAACTAGTTTAATCACAACAATTCAACTCAATTCCAAGATAAACAATCCAAAAATCAACACAAAAATCAATAGTAATTTGAAAGTGCAAAAATCTAAAGAGAAAAGAGAAGAGAAGGGAGAGAAATTGCTCAGCCAATGTACGCCTGAGAAGATGTTGAAAACCCGATTCGAACTCCTTGCAATCTTCACCTTTACTTGCTCTTCCTGTAATCTAATCTACAATGCTAATCTAGATAGTGGATTATGGAGAGTGGAATGGGACGTGATGATGGAGTGTGTTAAATGAGGTTGCAAGCACACTTTTTACAGTGAAACTACCTAGACATCGAAAAGCCATGAGAAACAATGAAATAATAACCACTAGGAAGTCGAAAAATCATGAGAAAACAAGCAATCTCAGGGGAAATGAGGCCACCACAAACCGTGGGCACCATCATGGGCCATTCCATGGTAGCCACTGGCTTGGTGTTCTCTTATTCTTCTCTTTCTTCCATGGGCATGGTGACTGGGGGCATCTGTGGTGAGTCATAAGGGTAACGTTTAAGGGTCAATTCTTGATCAGAAAGGTCTCAAAACCTGTAAAAGTCATCAAAGCACTATACCCAATCGTAAAATGGGATCTTTGGGGTAAAAACGAGCATAAAACTTATGTGTCCCCTAAAAACGCTTCAAAATGATCCCAAAATGATATGCTGTATGGGTACTTATCAAATATCCTATGTAACATAAGGGACTTTAAAGTTAATATGAGACATTTGGTGTTTAAGATGGAATTAACGTAATCTTTTTTATGATATATTTGATTACATGCTATATTTATGTTATTTTTATTTTGCTTTTTTGCTCTTGATTCTATTTTATATTCTCGAATATGACAAGAGTTTTTTGAGTTGCATTATAGAATATTCCATGCAATAACTTGCCTTATAACATAATAGCCTACCATGTTGCTATCTTATCTCCATCCACACGCTCTGGAGCTCTGTTTACTAAACTCCAAGAATCATGCAAACGAATTTGATAATGAGATTCCTGTAGAATAGAACAATGACATGATGAAGGCACCCAAAGATGGCATCTGTAGTTTTATTAAATGCACAACGATGAAAATTACGCTCCAACCTACGCATTTGGGGCCCCAGTAAAATAGTTCTAAAATTCAGATTCCAAAATAAAGAAACAAAAAGACAAAAACAAAGAGAAAAGAGGAGCATTGGGCCCAGTGGGCTTAACATGGCCCTAAACCCGACTACGTTTTATGCGCAGGAAACCCTAAGGTTCCCTTTCTATGATTGAGCATAATTCTTCTTAGTAGAGTTTGACTTAAATATGCTACCCATTCAGATTAATCCCAGTAGAAGTTGAAGCAGAAGTCCTTTTTCCTTAATCAGATTGGTTTATTTTTAGCAATATAGTAAGATTGTTATCTCCTACAGTTAATCAGCATGAAAAATCAGAGTGAAAGATTAGAAAAATTAGAAAGATACGTAGAGAGAGACAACAAAGATTACAGAGAGAATTTGAAAGAGAAAACACTTCAAACGTCAAGAGGTACTAAGTTGAGAAATTGGTTAACCCTTAAAGGCAACCGGTGGGTCACCCCAAGGACAAAACCTAATCTTCTCCTCACTTCTTCTCTCTACTTTCCTTCTCTTTATGTTGTTTAATTTTGGGGTTGGTAAAGTTATAATGTTTGATTAGTTTCATCCCTGCCTGCCATAATGTTTTGAATTATTTCTTTTAATTCCTTTGAACTGACATTGTATTTTCAATTTCTATTATTTGAGTTAGGTGATCCTAATATGTTGCATGCTTGTCATCTTAAGTGTAATTAGATTTAGTTTCCCGCATTGATAATAGAGGATAATGGTGATGACGAGCAATGTTATGATGCACTCCATGATGATATCATACCTTTTCCCCCAAATCTGGATCCTTGACCCAAGGCTATGTTGTTAGAGGGTTTCTACACCTAGGATCACTCAGGGGCCTTTCGAAAACCTTATCCAAATGAACCATCTATCCCTTTCCATGTACCTTTCAATTTATGATTCGTTTCGAAGAGAAAACTTGGTTTTAAGTTTCCCTAAAACTCATAGCCAACTCTATTAATTGCATTTGTAGTCCTTATGTACATTTTCGTTGATTGTCTCTCAAGCTATGCAAAATAGGTTATGTGTCCCAATATTAACGCTATCTGGAACAAAGAAATGGGCTCAGTTTTGGCCCTGGAACCCAGCCGGGTTCCTGGATCAAGACTGTTGCCTAATTCTCTAGGTCAGACAACCAATACTATATGGAACAAGACCAGAGAACTAGATCTCATTCTAGCGAAGGAACCCACTCAGGTTCCTGGATCAGTGCTCTAATCAAGTTCTATGGATCAGTCAATCAGTTTTGCTACAGTTTGATTGTTTTAAAACCAATAGTAAAGAAATCGATTTTAAATATGAAACATCTAATAAGCAAGACTGACTGTTTGTGTGGGACTGCACCTGCGGCTAAGGCTTTGAGTCGTGGTCCTTATAGTGGCGACTCCACTAGAAACTTCTTTATTTTTTTAAGAAAAGAGGGCAAGCTTTGAAATTAAATACGGGAAATTATTTATAACTACACTTGCATTAGGCATTCTTGCATTAAAGGAGGTGATGTCGTGTCGGGCTAACAATAGCTCTAGGGTAATATGTGCTAGAATCCCATGGAAAAATAGTTGGTTAACTTGGTGGTCTATTAGACTTCCAACTAAGCATGCAATAGTTTTACCCACTCATGACACACTTTCCTAATCGACATGATATGGAAAAGCAATCGAAATATTCTAGTGTTGCCATGTACCTCATAGATGATGTACAAAGCATTTGGCTCATGAACGGACTATTCTAAACCTTATCTAAACACTTTATAACATAGAATTCTAGCTTATGATGGAACTAATTTGTGTGTGTGAATGTGTTCTTGTGTAACCTAATTACCTCCCTGCCCTAAAGATTATGCATTGATACTTTTGTCTTAGGAGTGCCTAGGTTATGAAATTAAGGCCAACTCTAGTTTTCTACATTAAAGATTTAACAAAGGGCTTTTCGGTGAATTGAGCTTTAACAACCCTTGACTTAAAACCTAAACAAGTTCTAGCCTCGTTCAGGTTTGATGTGGATTTTATATTCAGTTTTAAAACCCTTTTACTTGCAAGTGCACAAAGTTGATTATAAACTAGCAAGTATAGGGTGTTGATCCCTTGAGAAACAATAGCGATTTTCAATTTAACTTCTCTAATTATAAAGAATAACTCATGGGAGTAGTTCAATTATCAATATGAATCAAAGAAACAAAAGAAATGAGTCAAGAAACTAGAGAGAAATCAAATAAGAGAAAGATATAGGACTTTGGATTTCACTAATGATACAAATTTGGATTTCACTAATGATACAAATATTGAATTAGGAACTCAAATGCGGGTTCAATTAGTCTCTTGTTCAACCAAGGCTACAAGTATTTGGCCTTAAATTAAAAAGATGATTATAATTATTAAATGATATTATTTATGGAGTGGTTTAGCCTAAATCATTATTTTTATATATAACTCATCTAATTTGTAGCGTAATTTATTCAATTTTAACGATTATAATTTTAGGCCCGATTGTATAACATCATATTAGCTTAAAAGGTCTAATACATATTTGAGATATCAAATTAAACCTTTATAATGAACATAAACAAATAATAGTATTAAGATGCATAAATAGGCTACGATCAAGTATAAACCTGAAAGTATGCAGTATGAGATGCAAATATAACCCCTAAAGAAATTAGCAAATCAATATTATTAATCAAGGATTCATCCTGATCCTAGATAACAAGTAGTTTAGCCGGCCATAGTTAGTGAAAAAAAAATTGAAGTTGGTCTAACCATATTCTTAATATTGGTATATTTCACTTCCTATATCCAAAACTTGATACTCAATTACACAAAACTATAGAATTGAGTGCAAACTCTCAAATTCAACACAATAGGCTGAGAAGAAAAGAGAAAAATAGCTAATAAAGCTTATTTTCTTCTGAACTCGTCAACTTACATGGTTGTCTTACAAAGACTCTCTACACTCTCAAAAAAAATATGGAAGATGGAAGATAAGAGAATGGAGGAATGCTTGGATGTTTGGATAAGTAGATGAACGAATGGATGATTTTGCCCTAACCTTGACACCTTTTACAGAAAAATTCCACCTGACTTAGTGTCCAAAAATTAATGAATAATTAATTTCAATGAATTCTTGGCTATTGTATTGCATCAGAAAATGCTAGCCTTAAGCTAAAAATTAATTAAGATTAATTAGTTTTGACTAGGTTACTTCGGGTCGCTCGCAAGTGACAAGCAAAAAGAAACTTGGCTGCTGGGTTACGGGCACGACTAGGCCACGTAGCAAGCAACAGGCCTAGGTGGGTGGAGCAAGGCCTAGGTTGGGGCCATCGAAGGCTTTTCTAGATGACGGGTCATATGAGTAGGCAAACCACAGCAGGCTATGCATATGAGTGAAAGAGGGAGCTGTAGAGGGATGTCTGCTAGCTTTGCTTGCGGGTTGAGCGCCTGGTGATTGGGTTGCATAAACTGGCCACGTAATAGCCCATTTCGGTTGGAAAGGAGAAAGAGAGGGGAGAAGGAGCTAGCTGCTATTGGGCCATGGGTCAGGCTATGCTGAATAAGCTTGGACAAAGCCCATTTCAGACAGCATAGAAGGCGAAGATTAGCCCATACAATTCTGGGTCAAATTCTTTGACCTTTAAGCATTAGACTACATTTGTGTTTCGTTCGAACGTTCGGTTCCATTTCCAAATTCAAAGCTTCTTTTTTTCACCTGGGAATCATATAAAATGTGCATTATTTTTCCATAAAAAATATATTTCAAGGCCCCAAAAGTAGGTAAAATGGAGAGGAAATCAACATGTAAAATAGGAGTTATCAACTCCTCCACACCAAAACATTACTCGTCCTATAGCAAAGAACAACTATAACGCATATATTCATTCAACTGATCATATAAAACAAGATAAGGTAAGGATAAAATTACTACAAATCCACAACTCATTATCAAAGATTTCAAACCTTAACTGATTCAATAAGCCAACATTCAAGCAAATTAAGCACACACTAAAACTATGTAACAAACTGTAAGTACAAAACTTCACGCTACGTAACAAAAATCACAAGAGCATCTTTGACATCAAGTCCCCAATGTCAAATCAATGTATTAACATTTTTCTTTGATATATTTTTTTAACTTCTTTAGAAAGTTACTTGATCCCACGTGCTTTCTGGAGTAGACAAAGGTGTGAATAAAGGTAACAGTCAAAGAAGCACTCAGTACATTTTTAGGCAATTAAAGATATGAATAGAGATGGAACTCGAACATTGGTACCGAAATCAGAACTTAATTAATTCAATTTATTTTATTTATTGATTAAAAACTAATAGGGAACTCAATGCTTATGTACTTGTAATGACATTTAACATCTCAAACTCAAAATTAGTTACATAGCGACATTAGTATAGCAAATATTTTAGCCTTTAACTAGCCAGAACTAAAAATGATCTCTAATGGGCATGAGTCACATGAATCAAATCTACATAATAAGAGTAGAACATGCACAATCAGAACATTCAAGCTCTTTCCAAAATCAAATTCACCGAAAGATTATCAAGTTGAATTTTCTTTAAAAGTTTCATTTTGCCTTCCCCTCACACAAAAATCTTACACTATCCTTAATGTAAAAGACAATCATAAAGAAAGAAATAGAGAAAAGAGTAATACAATCTGATAGCACGAGGAAAACATTCTTAATATGCCCAATAAGCCAACTCCATTTTTACCTTCAAAACCATCACCAACGAGCAAAGCTAAAAGCAAAGTGAAGCATCATCACACTTGAAAATGCAAGCACCCTTCGATAAAAGAGAAAACAAAAACAAAAGCAAAAATCTGAAACCACCTAAAAAGACTGGGTTGCCTCCCATCAAGCGCTAAGTTTTACGTCTTCAGCAAGACAAAATCCCAGCCACTAGGCATAGTAGACAAGGTCTACTAAATTGATGGACTCTACCAAACTAGGCTCAACCTCATTAGTTATAATAGGTTTCAGACATTTGACCACTGACCATAATGACTTCACCATCTTAGGGATCCAAAATCCAAACTGCCTGAGAGGGGAACACTTATTGAATAACAAAAGGACTATCCCATCTAGATCTTGACTTGCTAAGAAATAGCTTAAGCTTAGAGATAAAAAGTTAAACCTTCTGATTAGGTTTAAAAGACTTATGAGAAATCATTTTATCTTTAGTTTAGCTTTATAAATCTAAGCATTCTCATTGGCGTCATTACGCAATTCATCCAATTGATTCAATGGAAGCCTATGGTTAAAAGCTTTAATAGCCTAAAAGCATAGTATTCTAATTTAACTTGCAAGTGGCAAGCCATACCGAAAAG
The DNA here is from genome assembly GCA_029747015.1 of Carnegiea gigantea. Classification (NCBI taxonomy): domain Eukaryota; kingdom Viridiplantae; phylum Streptophyta; class Magnoliopsida; order Caryophyllales; family Cactaceae; genus Carnegiea; species Carnegiea gigantea. The sequence continues at coordinate 119,621 of JAKOGI010000543.1, read as the reverse complement.
AAGTCGATAAGGAGACATTCCAGTGGGATTCTTAAAAACAGTATGATAGGCCCATAGAGCATATTGTAATCTCAAAGACCAGTCCTTCCTATCGAATGGAACCGTTTTCTAAAGTATATACTTGATCTCATCGTTAAACTGTTCAACTTGGCCACTAGTTTGAGGCTGATAAGGGGTAGCTACTCTGTGAGTCACTGAATACTTTTTTAAACAAAACCTCAAAAGACCTATGATAGAAATAACGACCTCTATCATTACTAAGAGCTTTGGGGTCCTATACTAACAAAATATGCACTCTTTTATAGCTTTAACCATAATCTTGTGGTCATTGGCGCTGGTAACTGGAGTTTCCACCCACTTCGACACATAATCAGCGACAGCCAATATGCAAACAAACCCAAAAGATGGAGGAAAGGAATACATGAAATCAATTCCTCTACATCCAATATCTCAACAATCAAAATAGGAGAAAAGGGTACCATTTCACTCTAGGACAGTCCACTCGTATGTTGATAACACTCACAAGTGAGATAGAAATGGTGAGCATCTCGAAACAGACTGGGCAGAGGAACCCACTTTGTAGGACTTTAGTAGCTGCCTAATGACCTCCAAAGTGACCACCACAAGCATAAGAGTGACAAAAATTCAGAATACTATAAATTTCACTCTCGAGGACACACCTACGCATGACTTGGTCAAGAAAATGTTTGAAAAGATGAAGGTCTTCCCAATAGTAATGTCATACTTGTGAGAAGAATCTATCTTTCCTTTCTTTAGACCAGTGAGGAGGAATCTTCCCAGTGGTAAGATAGTTCACAATGTGAGTAAACCAAGGGAGAGAGGCATGTGACAAACAAACAGTTGCTCATCAGGAAAATGATCAGAAAATCCAACTAAGTCATCAGTATACTCAGTAAATATTCTAGATAAGTGGTCTGTAATTGAATTATTCCTATTTTTATCTTAATATCAAACTCTTAGAGCAACAAAATCAATCTAATGAGTCAATATTTAATATCATTCTTCGCGAACAAATGCTTTAATGCAACATGGTTAGTAAACACAGTCACTTTTTAACACAAAAGTTATGGATAAAATTTTTCATGTGCAAATACTGCCTCTAGCAACTCTTTTTCAGTAGTAGATTAGTTCCTTTGAGCATTTGTCAGAGTCCTACTAGCATAGTAAATGACATGAGGCATTTTATTCAATCCATTGACCCAAAACAGTCCCAATTGCAAAATCAAATGCATCACACATAATCTCAAAAGGAAGAGAAAAATCAGAGGGCTACACAATAAGGGCTGACACCAATAAAGATCAAAGCTTTTCAAAAGCTTTCAGACAAGACTCACTAATCACAAAAGGAGCATCTTTAGTAACGAGAGTAAAAAGTGGGCGACCCATTTTACTGAAATCCTTGATAAATATCCTATAGAATCAGCACGGCTAAGGAAAGATTTAACTTGCTTCATAGAACAAGGCATATGCATATTAGAAAGTAGGTCAACATGGTTTTATTAAGCTCAATCCCCATTTTAGACACTACGTGGCCCAACACAATACCTTCTTGCACCACAAAATGACTATCATGCATCTTTGGAATGTGGAAGGTGCACTACACTAGCCCAAAAGTCATCCCTTTATAAGTAAATGGGCCTGATGGGCATATAAAGGTGGTTTTCTGTTAGTCCTCATAACATACAGGTATTTGGTTGTAACCAGAATACCCATCTAAGAAACAGTAGAAACTGCTTTGAGCTAATTTTTCTAAAATTTGATCAATGAAGAGGAGGAGAAAATGGTCCTTTCTAGTGCTAGAATTCAACTTTATGTAATTAATCGACACCCTCCACTCTATGGTCTGTCTAGTAGGAATTAGTTCACATTCATTATTCTTTACCAATGTTATACCAGAGGTCATAGAGACTACTTGAACTGGACTGACTCATTAACTATCAAAAATAGGGTGGATAATGTCTATATCTAAAGCTTTACTACCTCTTTCTGGACAACTTCTTTCATATAAGGGTTTAGCCTACATTGCATTTTCCTAACAGGTTTGGCATCACCCTCTAAATGAACTCTATGCATTCAAATAGTTGGACTAATCCCTTTAAAAGTAGCAACCAACCATCTAGTAGCACCCTTATGTTTAGACAAGACTTAAATCCACTATTTTCCTTGATCACAAGGATAGAAAGAAGATATAATAATAGGTAAGGTATCCTTAGGGACTACAAACACATATTTAAGTGAATCCGACAGAGCTTTTAGCTCATGTTTAGGTGGAGATACAATAGAAGGTGGCATAGGAGAACTTGCTAAAGGTGGAAGGGGTCATAAAAGGACATCCAAGAGGAAGACATAAAATGAGGAGTGGATTCAAGAGTAGAATCCATCTTATGTATTGTAGTTCCTAAGTTAAATAATCTTAAATCCCCATGAAAAGGCAGGTTGCACAAGGGATCATTGCTTAGAATATCAGGTAAAGCTTCTTTAATTATTTCACCAATCACATCAAGAAGGAAGCATACAAATTCATTGTCAAACATAGATTAAGAAGAAGCCTTAAAAATGTTAAGCCTATCCCTCATGTTCATGAATGAGACATCCATCACTCCCTACCAATAGTTAACCATAGCATTAGTTGTTGCTAGGAAAGGACGTTCTAAAATAGGAGGGACTTGCTTAGAAGCTTGACTAAGGTCGATCTCCAACATAACAAAGTCAATAAGAAAAACTCCTTTATCGATTTGAGCCAAGACATTATCTATTCACCCCCTAGGACCCCTCACTAACCTATCAGTAAGTTGAAGGTTATAGTTGGAATGTTTCAGTTCACCTAATCCCAACTTTAAGTAAACAGAATATGGTATCAAATTAACACTAACACCCAAATCCAAAAGTGCCTTTAGATTTTATGATCACGAATATAACATGAAATAGTGGGGTAGGTTTGCTACACTGGGCTTAATGATCCTCAACATTCTGAGAGCTCCATGAGAAATTAGGATGATTCCTCCAACCATGATTATAAGTGTTAGAATAAGAATTATTGGATGGAGGAAATCCTTGGGTGGCATTCACTTGTTCAGTCATATAGTCAGACTTACCACCACAAGGACAATCAATAGAAGCATGCATGAGACTAGCACAAATTAAACACATATCTTGCATATAAGGAACATTATACACTTTGTTCATACATAATAATTGCGCAAATTTCTTAGTTAAAGCATCAACTTTACCAGAAAGGTCAATTGAATGTAGAACCTCAGAAATCCCCCCTTTACTTTCTAATTACCTAGACAAATCAAAATCAGAGGAACCAGGATGCACATGTGAATTTTCACTGAAATGTGAAAACTTTACACATTGGTGGCTCCAGTTTTAGCATATTCATTGGTTGGACTAGGTTTTGAAAAACCTAACAGTTGCACCTCTAGTTATGGTACAAGTGACTTTCTAGTATTTTTTATTATTATTTTAGTCCTTGAACTTTTAGAAATCACAGAAAAGCCCTTGAAGAGGGTTAGCTATGTCAGTAAGCTATTTTTAGGGTTTTCTCAAGATATATGCTTGACTAAACTTCTTATAACAACTTTACTAGTACTGGTTATCATAATCTACTATTTATATCTTATATATTATACTTTCTATGGTTATTGGCCTACTATGCTTAGCAAAATAATTAAAACCTAATTAGAGAGTTTCAACTATTACCTGAACTTAGTCGGCGCTGGACCCTGGCATTCCTCTAACTTCCAGTTACAGAGATATCTAATCTCAAGCACACCTTCCTTAGATCAAGCATAGCTACAGATCTGCTTCGTTTCCTACCTCATGCCGTAGTTACTAATCAAGTTTTATATTTTTAAAGGATAGCAAGACTTTAATCAAGAACTTATAATATTTTAGATATAAGGTTCGATTAAATAACGTTCCCGACTAGAAAGCTTATTTTATTGAAAGCTTGAAAGTGAAAATATTACAATGGAAAGCTTAAAGAGGGACTTAAGATAAAATCATTAGAGATGCTTGCCCATAGAGAAATGGAGAATCCCGACGTCTCTTTTGCTCAAGAATACTTAAATTATCGTGTCCTTTCTCAGCACCCAGCCCCTGCTTTTATAGACGGTTAGGGGTACATAGGATGCCCTAATGGCTATAGTACATATTGATTTTTCTCATGGATACGGTGCACACTAATGGGTACAGTAAACTACTTTATTTTGCAGACTTGACACATGTGAAAATAGTACAATAATAGAGCAACCACTTTTCAGAGCTTTTAAGGAAGACAAGACTAGTCATCATTATTGAGATTTCGTACGCCTTCATCTCCAATTATATCTTCCAAACCATCATTATCTAGATAATTATCAAAATCTTTATTTAATTGAAGATGGTCTGGGTTTCATTTCTTAAATAATTCCAGAAGATAGTTCTTTCCGTTTTCTGATAAGAATTTTCCAGCTCTAACACCAAAGAGATAACCAAAGATACCTTTTGAAACCGCTCCTTCCACCTTCATTTATTCTTTAAACTCATTGTCACAGGAAAAAGTAATGTTTTCATAATGCATTAACTTTTTTGTTGTTCGATTAATGCCCAACTTTGATAATAGATGTTGTAAAAACTAATGGCTCTTGCTAATGTAGGATCAGTAATTATTTCCCATCAATCTGGAACCCCTTCTTATCATTAATAATAGGGATCATCGTAATCAACAATCTGAACAAGATAATGGGCTGGTTTGGCTCTTCCATTTTTGTATTCAATTAGTGCACAATGGACCTCCACATATAGGCATCGATTATTTGGAATTTTTGTTGGACCATTAGGAGATGTTAGAATCCGATAGATCCTTCTGAACATGCATTGTTCGAACTTGGTTAATTTTGAGAAAAATGAATACTTTGGATCTAGGATTTCTATATAGTAAAGTACCATCCCATATTCCTAGACTTTAATGATGGGGTAATTTGGAGAGATTGAATTTGCCGGGAAACTAACTCCTTGATATGCTCGCAAGTGCACGGTGGCAATGTAGCAAATCAAGCTCAATCACACAGAGACTAAGTTGATCTATTGGGCTATATTCCCTTAACATATGCTAGGCGAATCCAAATTTGAGAATCTACTATTTAATCTAATGGATAATCAATCAAAGAATTTAATCAAACCAAGCAATTTCCCAACTCAAAAATTAATCCAGTGCCTTTTTTTTATATGGATAATTCCAAAACCGATAATTGATTTATGAAACCCCTCTTTCAAAGTGGAATGAAAATTTTAAATCTGATCAACCACCATTTTTCAAGGGTTTTTGATTAATCTAAGATTATTAAGAATACGATTATCAAATTTAGAGGTTTCTTAAATGGTGAGTCTTTCTTAAGATCTCACTTACTTAAGTCGAATTTTAGTTTTCCAACATCTAGTGTCACCTTTCAGTTCTTCACCATATGTCTAAAATAAGCAATAAATTGATCAAGTTTCCTACTCGCAAATCAACATCTAAAATTCAATAGAATAAACCCAACAAATCCAAAGCATTTTTAGATCAAAACAAGAATTGATTTAATCACAACAACTCAACTATTTTCTAAGATTAACAATCCAATACTTAACATAAACATTAACAATAATATCAAAGCATAAAAATATAAAGAGAAAAGAGAAGAGAAGGGAGAGGAATTGCTCAGCCAACGCATGCTTGAACTGTCATTGCAAACTCGATTCGGAATCCTTACAATTTTCACCTTCAACTTGCTCTTCCTCTAATCTAATCTAAATCCTAACTAGATGGTGGATTGTGGAGAGTGGAATAGAGATGGGATGATGGTTTGCTATGAAAATGGCCCTATTTATAGAGAAACACAACTAACCTCATCCACACGATGAGAGAAAACAAATAGGCAAGCAGTTATACTTCCCTACGGGCATGGTAGTCACCACTGGCAGCCCGTGATGCTTGCTAGACCCAAAATTCTCTGCTCTTCTCTTACTCCACTAGCATAGCATCATATAGGTGCCTGTAGAGGGTCAAAACACAATCAAATGAGCGTCAAATACTAGGTCAAATGGCCTAAAATCCTACAATAATCATCAGAGAACCATACTCAAGTATAATCGAGAATAGGATTATGAATTTTACACTGAGTACATAATTCTCCTAAAAATACAGCAAAATGATCCTAAAATGTTATATATGATAAGCACTTATCAAACTCCCTCATACTTAAACTGTTGCTTGTCCTTAGGCAAACACTATAGAAAACTGACAAGCGGAGATGCATCTATGACTCAGAACATGACAACCTCTCTAAAGTATGCAAGCCATAGCATATCATAAGCAAGAACGACAATTAATGGCAACCCCAAATAGCGCTCAACATATTTCAAAATTAGAAGGACGAGAAAGTTTTTAAAAAAAAGTATAAGACCACAAGCTTGATATCAAGCTTGATTACCCCCAAAGAACCACAAAGTATATCATGCAAGTACATGAGATTTGAATAGAGCCAAATGGACCGGTAGAACCTCACTTTTGGAAAATGTAGATCACGCATGCTCATGTATTTAAAATACGGCATAGGTTCACTCAAGACTCATTCCAAAGATGTAATCTACCATATGCTTACAAAGACTCATAAATTCTCCAACACTAAAATGAAATGTGCACAAGACCATTAAGAGGACTTTACATAGGTTGTGATGTGGGCTAAAAGGGTTAAGGAAAAGGAGTTGGCAAATGAATTCGGGACAATGTGGAGCTACTTAGCCAAGTGACTGTGGAGCAACCAACAAAACACTAAGAAACCTTGAAGTTCACTAACACTCCAAACCTCAAAATACAATGAACATATCCCACGAATGAAATTGGAAATGAGTTGACAAAGAAAGGAACTCAAGCTATTTACATATCCAATGCGAATCACTGAGTTTTTTTTTTTTCTTTTCCTTGTCTTTTTTTCTTGTTGCTTTTTCTTAATATGATTTTCTTTTTTTTCAACATAACTTTTTTTCTTTTTTTTGTTTTTTTTGACGAAACGAAACAAGAATTTCAATTATTGAAAGGCCTAGGACCACCAATTGTCAACCTACAACCGAATACATATATGTATGTATGTATGTATATATATATGTGTATATATATATATATATATATTATATATATATATATATATATATATATATAATATATATACATATATATATATATATATATACATATATATATATATATATATATATATATATATATATATATATATATATATATATATATATATATATATATATATATATATACACACACAACCCAAACAAGAGGGAACCAAAGCAAATGCTCAACATCATCAATCCCTCAACATTCCAACATACCAAAGCCACCTTAAACTCAATTATCCTTAAAATCATCCACTAGATAGATGAAGTGATACTTCATAGACTTGGCTTACATGTTAGAATATGTGTTTGGCCAAGGGCTAATGTGAAGGGATTACAACAAAGACGGATATAAGCTCAAAGGGGCTAGCAAAGGGAATAATCATGTAATACAAGGGTAGGCTATTTGGCTATGTGGCTAAAATGACCAAAGAAAGAAATACCTCTGTCATCTTATCAACTATGCACATGCTAATGTGGTTTTGAACAATAATCTAGGTAAGTTCTAAAGATGTAACATGGAAGAGTCATGCACATAAAAGAAATACGAGACTAACATAAGGAATTAGCCCAAATAAGGCTCAAAATCTCACGGGACATCTACCAACTTCTCATTAAGCTCATAAAATGACTCCTATGTACAAACATTAGTGCTAACGATTCCAAAGGAGCGACAAAGTTCTCAATCAAGACAAAGGTCAAAACAAGAAATATTTACAAAACCTTCACAAATTTTAGCACCAAAGGAGATTACACATCAAAACTTACTCAAGCTCATGAAAGCTATCTTGGCTAACAAAAACATCATTGGAGGTTATCTCAAATCAATTCACACCATCTCTATATATAATCATATATGCAAACCTAAAAATCAACTAAATGCAAAATAATAATCCAAATAAAAAGGAACCTAAAACTATGTGCTCTAACAAGTATGCAAACTAATAAACGAAATAGAACACATACAAACTACCCTTCCCCCATGCTTAGATAAAGCATTATTTTTCAAAGGAAAGAAAGTAAGAGAAGGGAAAGGAAAAACAAAGTCCAACGATCTCACCAAGTTAGGTGCAAAGTGCACCTAAGCTATGCGGCCTCGTAATAAACGGGATACATGGAGTATTAGCCACTCCATCACGATGCCAAGACTCGGCCCTTTAAATTAGACATCGTTAAGGTATGAAGAAGCTTGTCAAACTCCTCAGTATAGAGTTTTCAAGCATGGCAATAAGACAGCATGAAAATAATCACAACAAAGACAGTTAGTGCTCTCTTCAACAAAGTAAAATCCACAGAAAAATCAAAAGAGAAAGCAAAGAAGATGTTTCACATGATTTTTCCATGCTTGTCCACTAGGAATATGCAATACAGGTCAAGGGATGCATCATACCTGCAAAAGTATCCTAGGGAAAGAAAATTATCAACATTTCCACCAAGTATATTAAACATGTTATCACCATAGCCCAAATCAACAATAAACTCACAAATCTTTGGATTATCAATAGGCGCATCTAAAGAATATTCAGGGGAAATAAGGGGTAGTGAACACGTAGGGGGAACATGGGAATTACAAAGGGGATTGGGGATAGCATAATTAAAACAAAGGCTTGAAGACTCCTCATGCGCACACTCATAATGACACCCCTCTAAAGGAGTGTTAACTAGATTATGCACCACATCAAGAGTATCTTCCGATGCACAATATGAATTACCCACATCAAGCGTAGCAATCAACCCAAAAGGCTCACTCACCTCGAGCCCTATGCACTGAGCTAAAGGAAAGGATGAATCAGATTAAGCATAGCATGCATAATAAGGACATGAATTTATATCATGGTTAGAAGCATTACAGAAATCACACCAAAAAGGAGCATAATAAGATATAGAATAGAATGCACAAGGATTAGGAAATGAATATCTAGAAGCAGACTAGCCTTCTCAAACTCAAATGAATCCCAAGTAATCCACTCAAGCAAATACCATGCATCATCAATATTTTTACCATGAAAATACCAATACTCTAAAAAAATTCAAGTTTCACTATTCACATTCTCGTCAACAATGTCTAAAGTTTTCTATTTACCAACACAATAACCACATTGAGCAAGAAAGACATTCAAACGCTTAAAATACCTCAAAAATAATTCATGCTCGAATTGGGAAAAATGAAAAATGGCCATTATTTTTTTTTCAAATATTTTTTATTTTTAAAAAATTAATTTTAAAGAAAAACAAAATGCTTAGCCAAATCTGTCATTAAAAAACCAACATCCAACACTAGTACCTGGCAATGGCGCCAAAAACTTAATATGCTCGCAAGCACACAGTAGTGTTGTAGCAAATCAAGGTTGATCTCACAACGACTAGGTTGATCTATTAGACTATATTCCCTCAAGATATGCTAGGTGAATCCAAATTTTTGAGAATGAAATTTAACTAATCTACTATCCAATCTAATAGATAATCAATCAAGGAATTTAATCAAGCCAAGCAATTTCCCAACTCAAGAATTAATCAAGAAACTTTTCTTTAGATGGGCAATTCCAAAACTGATAATCGATTTATCAAACGCCTCTTTTAATATGGAATGAAATTCTAAAATCTAATCAACTACCATTTCTCAAGTTTCTTGATCAATCTAAGATCATCAAGAACGCAATTATCAAGTTTACAGGTTTCTTAAATGGTGAGTCTTTGTCAAGATCTCATTCACTTAAGTTGAATTTTAGTTTTCCAACATCTAGTGTCACCTTTCAGTTCTTTACCATATGTCCAAAACAAGCAAGAAATTGATCAAGTTTCCTACTTGCAAATTGACATCTAAGATTCAATAGAATAACCCTAATAAATCCCAGAGCACTTTAAGATCAAAACAAGAATTGATTCAATCATATCAACTCAACTCAATTTCATGATTAACAATCCAAAAATTAACATAAACATCAACAATAATTTACAAGCATAAAAATATAAAGACAAAAGAGAAGAGAAGGGAGAGGAATTGAGGAGCAAATGCGTGCTTAAACCGTCGTTACAAACTCGATCCGAAATCCTTGCAATCTTCACCTTCAACTTGCTCTTCCTCTAATCTAATCTAAATCCTAACTAGATGGTGGATTCTGGGGAGTGGAATAGGGATGGGATAATGGTTTGCTACAAAAATGGCCTTATTTATAGAGAAGCACAATCAACCTCAGCCACAGGATAAGAGAAAACAAACAGGCAAGCAGTTATATTTCCATCACGGGCATGGCAGGCATAACTGGTAGCTCGTGGTGCTTGCTATACCTGAAATTCTCTGCTCTTCTCTTGCTCCACAGGCATAGCATCACATGGGTGGCTGTGGGGGGTTAAAATGCAGTTAATGAGCATCAAATGCTGGGTCAAATGGCGTAAAATCCTGCAACAATCATCAAACAATCATACCCAAGCATAAATCGAGAATAGGAGTATAAATTTTAACATTAAGCACATAATTCTCCTAAAAATGCAGCAAAATGCCCCTAAAATGTTATACATGATAAGCACTGATCACTCCTACAACTCCAGACTTATCAAAAAAGTAGATCGTTGTACTTCAAGACTCCCAAATATCATAGGAAAAATGATGATAGTAGTCAATACAAGCTGCATACCACTCATTGAACCATTTTTCTTGAACATAAGAACTTATTTTTTCTTGGATATCACAAGGACATCTAAGGTAATTAACTTCTAACTTTAGAAGGGAAAATATTTGGGCTATTAGGTAGGCTAAAGACGGTAGACCAAAACATGATCTACTTTTTGTATGGAATTCCAAATTATCAATAAGGATTTTACTAGAAGGAGAAACCCGTTCTAATAATATTGGCATTTCATTATGAATTTCCTCCTTTTCCGGCAGGATTTTTGTTCGGATGATCACCATTGAATGTTCTTGAGTTAAACTGTCTGCCAGAGAGTTCTTTAATTCCTGTATATGTTCAATAGAGAAGGAAAATTGGTTAAGTCATAATTGCCAATGCAGGAGTCGCCTTTGTGTTTGCATATTTGATAAATTCTTTTTTATAAAACCAATTATTCCTTTGCAACAAGTTCGAATAAGAAAAGATTTTGGGGCTAAAAAGATTAAATACTTTTTAATTCCTCTTATGACTGCAAGGATGTGTTTTTTATTGTGGAATAATCGCATTTTGCCTTATTAAAACTCCCACTGCAATATTTGCTGAGTTTTTCTTCTTCTTTGATTTTGAGTACTGTAGTCCAATGCTCATTGTTGGCATCTGTTCCAAGGACTAATTCATCTCCTTCATTAGGGTAATTAGGAACAGGAGGATTTTTACACATGTTTCTTGAGTTTTTATTGCAATAGCTTTCTTAGTTTAGCCAGATCTTTAATGAAATCTAAAGCATAGGTCAGGCATCCAAGAAACCTTTCTAGCTACTCGCTATCTTCAATATTTTTAGGAAAATTTTCTATTTTTTCCAAAATATGTTCTTGTAAGATTATCTATCCAGCTTTTCTCTCTAGACGTAGAAATTCAATCTCTTGTTCAACATAAATGCATTTGTTCCTACCAAGTATAATACCATGATTAATGCATCTTTTGGTGATAACTAAGACATCATCTATGTGCTGTTCTAAGGCTTTGGAGAAGATAAGGATATCATTGACATAAACCAAATAACAATGATTAAGATCTTTAAAGATGTTATCCATTCTTCTTTGGAATATTAAAGGTGCATTCTTTAGACCAAATGGCATTGCTATCAATTCATAATGCCCTTGTGGGGCGCTAAATGCTGTTTAAGGAATGCTTTTTTCATCCATCTTAATTTGCCAGTATCCACTTTTGTAATCCATTTTTGAGAATTAAGAGATGCCTTGAATTCTATTAAAAAGGATTGTTTTGTTCGGGATGTGATACCCATCAAAGGCAGTATTATCGTTAAGCTTTTTGTAATTGATTATCATTCCAGCTTTTTCACTTTTTTTTTTAGCATGATTTCTTACCATGAAAGCGGGATTGGTGTGAGAACTCTTATTATTCCTGATTAATCCTTTATCCAGAAGTTCTTTCATTTGTTTGTCGAATTCTCGGATATCCTAGTGTGTATACACCATTTGTTTGACTCAAATAATGGTGTTGGGATTTAATAAAGTGATTTTAACAAATGTCTTATCTTTATCCCAAAATTTTAGCGGATTATTAGAGTATAGTTCTTTGCATAATTTCTCTTATTGTCAACGATCTGCTCTTTAATAGATAACTCAAGCAATGAGATTGTTAGTGCTATTTCTCGTTGTTCAGGCATTACCTTCTTGCCACACTAGCTACATATAAATTCAATCTTCTTATGGGTGTAAGCCTTACTTAATTTTTCAATATGAATAGAATGACCATTTATTGTGAATATTATCTGGGTTTATGGTCTGTTTACATGGAGAATATAATCTCTGAAAATTAATTCCAATAATCATACCATGAGAGGGCTTATCAGTAGCCTATAGAGCTGGTGTAATGCGTCGAACTCCTCCTAATTCTATAGATAACCCTTCTTTTGCCTCATTATGGCTTATAATGCTATTATCAGCTATCCTTACTTATAAAGGATTTTTGGCTTTTTTCCCCATAAATTCTGAAAAGAAAGATGTTTTCCCAAAGCATATAGAACAACCACTATCTATGTAAGCACACAGTTCATATTTATGATATCCCTCTAAACATACCTTCATTAGGATATAGATGCTATTAGGATTTGTCTTGCTAGCTTTGTAATATATCTCCATATTTTTGACTAATTTATCTTTATAGATTGGCTCACTAATAGTTCTAATTTTGTACCCAATCACTTTTCTACCTAGGCTCATACTTCAGTCTACATTATGTCTTACGGGTTCAAAACTCATTCTACTCATTTCACTGGTCATGCTTATTGTATCATCTTCTTTAGGCTCTTCTCTAGCTGATGAAGACCCTTCTCCCCATTCTAATCTTGTGCTCTTTCTTCTTAATAGTTGGGGCTTAATGGTAATCTTACCATTCTCATAAATCTTTGTTACAATTTTTCTTATTGATTTTAGTACGGTTGGCAAAGTTAGAAGTCCATGACCTGTTAATTTTTATCTTTTGAGGATTGGATTTAATCCTTTGGATTTCTTAATCAGGGGTAGGACTTTTAAATTTTTCTGCCTTTATTGTTGTCACCTTAGTCTTTGAGTCTATTGTATTATCCAATTTGTAGATAATTTTCCAAAATATCCTTAAAGGATATCCTCCTCTTTTCATGTCCATCACAACTGTTTTTATCCTAAGGGATGGGAAGTTTCTAGCAAATTCATCCTTTAGACTCACATAATATCCTAGTGGGCAGTTGAATCCTACTGACCAATTACATAAATTGGTCTTTCTCCCTATGATAACTAGATTATTAAATTTGTATACCTAATATCATAGAGTAAGGCATAAAGATCAATATATTTGCTATAATATTGTAATAGAGTGATTTGAACTCGGACACTTCTGACATGGATATACTTGTACTTTTTATCTTTGTTATGCCTAAGGTTGTTCTCCCAATTAAGGAGATTAACTTCCCCAATGTCATACTCACAATCTTTTATCTCCAAATCTCCTTCCATCATTTCGCATACGTATTTGCTTTTTAATTGAAAGATGGACTTTTTATAGATCGTGTCTTTTTTTATTACGGGAAAGACCCAATCTCCTTTGACATCTTTGTTTTCATTATCTACAACAAACTCTTATCCTTGAAAATCACCAGGACTAATCGAGCTACTTTCGATCATATGACTTGTTTCTTCATAATCACTTTCTTCATATTTATTGTCCAATACAATTTCAACAATTCTTTTGTTGTTATTTAGAGCTAGGTCTAATGCCTCTTCTTCACTAAGCTCAACATAATCTAAGCTTCCCAAGGTTTCAATTGCATTCATTAGTGTAATGTCCTACTTCTCTGCATATCCAGCATTCGCAGTTGTTTTTCCCCGCAGGACAATAAGCTGCTTTCCTAAAAATCTGCATTTTTTACGACAACGTTTGTTATAATACTTTCTCTTATATTTCTCGCCTCTTTGCTTACTAAAGCTCTTTGTCTTATAAAATTTTCTTTTTCTTCTCCTTTCAGGTTATTTTCTCCATTGGTAAGATGAATCCCAACGAGTTAGGAATTGCTTCTTAATTTTCTTTTGCTTTTGAAGATCAAGACACTAATCATTGACCCAATTTCTTAAATAAGATATTCTTAAACCAAGAGTATCAATGACATCTGTTCTTTTAAGCCATGCCATGTACTTTTCATTAATTGTGGAATTTATTAGATATGGCAATTTGTCATAGAACATACCAAGATTAGTTTCATTTTGCCTAATTTTGTAATAATATTGACTGAATTTAGCAATATAATTTTCTAGGTATCTCATGTCCCATAATTTAATATTGTTAATCTTTCTTTGTCATTCTCTTGCTTTTTCTTCAGAATCAAGTTTGGCTCTGATAAATTAGATCTCTATTTCCTTACATAGATTTCTGAGCATCGCAGCTAGTGTTTCCATAATTCTTAATGTTTTTTTATCATCTTCACTTAATAAATCGTACCAGTCAGCTACAGTGCCAGAAAACTATGTTCGATATAGCTTAGGAAGCTTACAGCAATCCATATAGCATTTATATTCGTTCTTCTTTTCCAGTGCTCAAATATTTCTTCTCTATTATGTGCTCCATCAATGTTTAAGATATATTCTGTTTGACTGATTGCTGTAAGGCTGATTTCTTCAAAGGTTCTAGTTTTTCTGGGGATCAACCCAAAGGAAAAATTGGTTGTCCTACTTCCTACTGGAGCATACCTAGGTCTTATAAAATGAGTATTTCTTCTAGAAGGTTCCCCAAATTCTTCAGGCTTAGAAACAACATTGTTAACTGGATTGGTCTCTATTTCTCCTAAGTCAAGTTCTTCTCCGACTTCATTAATCTCATCTTCGATAGCCATTTTATCATATTTTTTATCCAGTTTTCTTATAACTTGTTCTGAAGATATTACATTAAGATCTTTTAGCTTAAGTAGGTTCATCTGTTGATATATTTCTTCTTCTAGTTGTACATTATTAGTTTCTTCATTATCATCAAATAATACATCATGTTTATCACTAATTGCACTCATAATCTTGTTTAATTTTTCTGGATTCTATTCTTCCTCAAACACGTGTTGTAATTCTTCAAGAATATATTAGTTATACTCTATCTTCTTTTTCTACGTTTTCTGCTGATTTTTCACCAGATTTTTTTCCTACTTGTTTTTGGATTTTTGTATAAATGGATTTTTGTTTTGTGGCTTTTAGAAAAGATATTTTGTTAATAAGGGAAAGATGGACTATAGTTAATTGATTCTTAAGCTCCTTGACTTCAGCCTTAATTTTAGCTAAATTTGCTTTTAATTCTAAAATTATATCAGTGACATAGTTTAATTGAGGTGTTAATGAAGTGATTCTTTCCTATGAGTAAACAATGTGTGAATAATTAGGACCGGGGCAAGCAGGTGATGATTCAAGCGTTAATCATAATGAATTAGCTTAATTATCATAATTATTTTTCGTCATGTAGCTCTGATACCAAATGAAAGAGGGCCTCATGTACTACTAGTGAGCAAATTACCACATACATAATTTTAGATTTTTTAAATGTAAGTTTTTATGAATTTGGGCTAAAATACAAATGTAAAAAGTTTAGGGATTTATAAATAAATTTCAACAGTGATTTGTCCCCCAAATGTTAATGTTGCAATAGCCCAGTAGACCTGATAGTGACTTTTTCAAAAAGTTAGCCCTGCAAATGAATACAACAAAGTTCAATACCCAAATGTAAATTACCCTTGAAATGTTCAAACAATCCCAAGCTTCTTCACGGGTCTCATACAAGAAACTACCACCACAAGATGCATCAACCATCCACCTATTGTGTTGATCTAAGCCACAATAAAAACTTTAGATCCGTTGCCACATAGGGACCTTATGGTGAGGATAAGTCTGGAGCAATTCTTCAAATCTTTCCCAACTTTCATGCAATTACTTATTTTCATTTTATGACAAAGTGGTCATAGCACGTACTAAGGCAGTCAGTTTACCAACAAAAAAAAACTTTTTTAAGAATTCCTTTGGCATTTGATCCCAAGTAGTGATATTTGTCTTATTATCCAACCAAGCTCTACCTTTATCTTTTAAAGAGGAAGGAAAAAGATGTCAACAAAGAGCATCACTAGAGACATTATTTAAGAGACAGTAGAACTTATTTCTAAAGATGTATCAACATGCTTGAAAGGATTTTTAGGCTCTATCCCATAAAAGGACGGAACCATTTAGATGAGAAAATGCTTAATCTGAAATGGCCCTTTAGCAACAAGCATACTGGTTCTCGTAGCCGAGTCATAAGTGGAGGGAGTGAAATACTCCATAAATTGCTTAGGTTGGGTTTATTTTTTAGCCTTTTTTTTCCTTAGAATCACGTTTCTCAGCTCTTATGATACTAAGGGAATGTTCAATGCTAGGATTGCATTTTTCAAGATCTAGGAATAAAGAACACCGACCATGTATATTCCCATAAACAACTAAGGGAATAGAAATGAGATCACCACCAAAATAACCACCAAACAGAACAAGAAGATAGAGAAAAAAAATAAAAGAATAAAAGAAAATAGAAGATAGATCTAAAGAAAAAAATGAAAAATAAAAGAGATAAAAGAAATGAAAATAAATGAAACAAAAGGGAGGGAATTGTCAGATTAAATTAAATAAAATAATAGAAATAAAAAGTAGTTAGATTAGGTACTATTAGATTTGAAGTGAATGGGAAAAATGGTTAGATTAGAAGGGAACGAGGTAGTTAGATTGGAAGGGAATAGGGATAGCCAAAAACAAAAAAGATTATATTAGGAGGGAATGGAGAACAAAATTTTAAAAAATCAAAAAAAAAGGGATAGCAGTTGAGAATAAAGCAAAGAAATAAAATTATTAAAATAGTAGGGAATAGGGGAAAAGAATAAAAGGAAGAGGAGATTACAAAATCACTTTTCGTTCTCCGACAATGGTGTGGATTTTATGTTTAGTTTTAAAATCATATTTACTTGCAAGTGCACAAGATTTATTGTATACCAAAGAGTATATGGTGTCCATTGCATGGGGAACCTTCAACGTTTTAGCAGCGTTTTAGTAATTTTCATAGGTGTGTAGATATGCACGACTGCCAATGCAATACTTGCAACTTAATTCTTGCACTTTTAGACTTTATAACCGACTTCTTAAACCTCTTTCTTAGAAAAAACATCGCTCCATGCTTGTCTTTAATTATTAACCGTGAATTCTCTCAAATTAACTTGAATATGATATTTATGAGCATGGAGGACCAAATAGGATTAATTTCATCAGTAAATAGGAAATATATAAGAAAGAGTGGTGAAGTTATGGGAATAAAATAGCAAAATTAGAGGTTATCAATTCCCCCATCTTTATCTCTTGCTTGTTCTCCCAAGCAAGACTGAAAACATAATCAAACTATAAGTGGGATAATACCTCTATTTCCTACCTTTTCAAGCAAAGCAATGACAATTGATCAATCTAGAACAATCACATGCAAGAACATGACTACTCAAGGTGTAAAGATGCAATCACAAAGTCATTTAAATATAATGCAAGGTCACAATCCCTAGTCATAACACCTAGCCAACCCATGCCAAATCTCGTACCACTTAAGGTTTCCCCAAACAATTGGTCCACTAGCGGTCTTAGTAGAGCCTTACATTTAGCAAAAATGAGAACACTTCTATCTCATGTGTTTGTAATGACAATTGTGCTCTCAATCATCCTTGCAATATAGGGACCTTGCCATCAGCTTGGTTTTATTCTCAATCCTCTACTACTAAAATGTAATATGCAAATGACAATGTGGGACTTGTGATGGGTTGCAATATGGAGCTAAACCAACAGAGAAAGAGCATCAAAACAATCCTCACAAAACAAACGTCTTATCACATCATACAAGACTTACTAAATTAAGAACAAATGATAGGATAGGCCCTAGAGAAATACGTTGAGACAATCAAGAACACATTTGATTCACTTATCCTCACAACACTTTATTCACTTTCTCTTTTTCCTTTTTTTTTCTTTTTTTTTTTCCTTCTTTTCTCTATTGTTTTTTTTTTAGCTGGTGAACGGTAAAGGAGAGTAGGATAGCTAAAACTCAATTCTAGGTACATTTTTAACCTATTAAACCAAAAAGGAATTGCAATAGTATTCGATCAAATTACATTCTCCTCATCACAACAAAGCCCCCAAAAGTAACCACTAAGATACATTAATCATCACCCCAAACTAGACACTAACAAGCCTCGAAGTAAAGCTCCATTTAGTCTTGGCATAAGAATTGAAAAGTGTATTAAGCCAAGGGTTAACTAAGAAGGTTTACAAATAATGAAAATGTCAGTAGTATAAAGGGCTATCAAGGAGCAGAACATTAATCACAGGACAAATATTTGGCTATATGAATATCAATTTGATAAGGAACGCCTCTATCATGATGTCAAATTCATATGCTTTGCATAGTTTTAGAGAAAAACAAACCAAGTTCTAGAAGATATGTACAGGGAAGGTCATCTAGGGAATGAGAAAAATGAGGCAATATAGTAATGAATGTCTTAGCATGCTCAAAAATCACACGGGGCTATTGCCAAGAGTAATGCAAGTAGTTCTAACGAAGTCCCACATGAAAGGGTTAACCAATCATTGTAGAAGGTTCTCATAGGTAATCGATGTGTAAACCAAAGAAAAGCAATCAAAACCACTTTTCAAAACCAATTTTCAAAAAGAATAACAAGGAGAGTTATCATACAAAATTAGTTGACCATTATGCCTTTAATCATAACCATAGAAGGGGGTTTTTCAAAAACCTTTTTTTCATTAATCTTTTTCATTTTTTAAAACTAACTAAGCTAACTAACAATAGTATTATTGAAGAGAAAGGCTTAGAATGATTACCTAAAGATCTTACGGATGCCCCACTCAACAAGTCTCCACTTGAAATTAAAGATTAGAGAAATCTACTAAATAAAAAGAAGATCAAATTAAAGCTCATGCGTCATAAATATGCACCTACAGTTAGAATGAACCCTGAGACCTATAAGAAAGTACACTAAATGTAAATATGAATATAGACTGCTACAACCAACTACCCTAACTATCCATCATTCTACAATTACTAGTCAATAGTCACAACACCCTAAGAGACAATTCAAAGCATCAACATCACTAAATCACATAAGACCCCAAAAAAGCTCACATGGTGATCAATATGGATCAGGGGAATACTCATAGGGTGACTAATATAGACCAGGGGGTCACTAGGCCTCGAATTAGATAGAGGTAAGGCCACTAGAATCACTTATAGGCAAAGTAGACATGATGCACAAAGTTCAATTGCTCATCTACACGAACCAACCACAAGTGAGGTGAGGCAACATATTAATGTTGAGCTGGCAGAGAGGAACCTCCTGCGATCCAAACGGTCAAACCTTGTCACCCCTGTTCATAGGTGCCTCACCATATGGATGCCCCTCCTAACATCCTCAGCTTGAGGTATTGCCTCGTCACCATCGTTGTCACCCTCTACTTCACTATCATCATTATAACTTTCGTTTGATTTATTGAGGACTATAGTTCTAGTGGCATTAGGCAAAGGGAATAAAGCATGACTATGGTGGTTCACACATACCTGACCACCCAGAACTAGTAAGATTTCCATGCTCACACAAAAAGCCAACTTAAGTCGCCCAGCTTCAAAGAGAATAGGCGTATGAGTAAGTCTATCCCCTCGCCTCTAACCTCTATCTAAGGTAGTAATAATGCCACTAATGGGTTATTTCCACTGCTAAAACATGCCAAATTCATCAATTAGCCTATGTTATATATTATAAAGTAAATGTGCTATGCTCCATTGTTGTAAATCCCATCTCATCAACCACAAACGAATGAAAGAACTCCCAAACCAACCTCTCATAAACAGGGTGTTACAAAGTTACAAAATCTTGCCAACCCAATACATCAAACAAATAATGCTTGTCATCTCACAAATACACATCTTTCAACAACCTAACATGCATCAATATGCTTAGATTCAGAGATTTTGCATAAAACTAAACTATCATAACATTGATATTGTTATGTATTTATAAACTAAATACCTTGTTTATTAATCACATGACGAAATTCGGATTGAGCATAATTACTTCATGCTGGATGCGGTGGGCAATTAGTAGAGGCAGTGGCAGCCTTGTTAGCCTTGGAAGATTTCTCAGGAGTGCAAAAAGAAAAGCCAACCTTGTTCTTTAGAGCCCTAATAGTGGTGGATAGGCTTTAACTTGATACCAAACCCAAAAATTGAACACCTAAACTTATAATTGACCTAAAAAAAGTACCAAATAGACCCAAAGAAAGGTAGTGGAAGTAGTCATTATGCTATATTTTGTTTAAAAATCCAATAGAAATAGAGGGTTGGTGGCAATTTGAGAGCTAGATGTTAGGACCTTTGGGTGTGACAAACTATGAAAGTCCAAAGCGATGAGGGTAGAAAGGGATTTGGCGGTAATCTAGCCCTTCAGCTAATGTAGATAGCAACGACAACGATTGAAATAGGGAATTTTAGTGGAGGATGGTGGGTAAAGGCGGGGTGAGTGGCCAAAATTTCAAATGTGAAGGGTGATACAGGTGAAAGTGGCAAAAATAGGGAATCTGCATGTTGGGCGCTAAAAATCTAATGGAAAATCGAGGGGTAGTGCTACACTGGAGTTACAATGGTGAGAGGTGAGGGATTAAAGAAATGAAAGTGCAGGCGAAGGTAAAGTTGGGTTGAATTTGAAACCCAAATGCGTGGCTGTCCAATCATTCATAACTAATCATGCAACCTTTTAGTCATTATTTGCCATGGGTGAATGGCTGCATAGGATTTACACAGCCATCCTTGCATCTCAGGGCCTCTTTTTTCTGTTTATCTATTCTTGTCCCCGAAAAGCGACAACGCTTGGACTGCCTTCCAAGAAGCATTAGTTTAAGGTCCTGAGCTTCACCTTTGCCTTTAACTAGTGGCAGGTGCATTGGGATTGGTCCTAGCAACCTTCCTTCTAATCAATTTTCCAGTGACGTAGTGCTTTAAGAATTGTTCAATGGCTATGAATGCATAAGTGGACTTGCTTCACGCTCCAATAGCCCGCACGGAAGCCCCTTTAGCACTTTGATAGGTTTGATGGTGAGTAGACTTTACCAAGAAATGGTTTTAACCTAGAAT
The DNA here is from genome assembly GCA_029747015.1 of Carnegiea gigantea. Taxonomy (NCBI): domain Eukaryota; kingdom Viridiplantae; phylum Streptophyta; class Magnoliopsida; order Caryophyllales; family Cactaceae; genus Carnegiea; species Carnegiea gigantea. The sequence goes on along the minus strand of JAKOGI010000543.1, from coordinate 98,112 downwards.
TGAACAAAAGTACTTACTCACCTTGCTGCAGCTGTCTCCTATGGATGAACTTGCCATGCCACTTCTTCATTCTCTCTTTGTCTATGGGGGCATTCTAATAGGCATGGATGCGGATCTCCTCACATGCATTTAGCTAGAGAAGCCTCTTCTCTTTTGTAGCATTGAGATCAAAACTCAAATGCTTGATCACACAATCAGCCTTATTCTCCAATTACGCAGGGAGGTGAAAAGAATTTCCAAACATTAACCCAAATGGTGTAGTACCGATTGCCATCTTAAAAGCGTTCAATAAGCCCACAAGGTGTCATCCAAGCTATTTGTCCAATTTTTCCTTGATCTCCCAATCATTTTCTTTAAAATAGACTTAATCTCACGGTTAAAGACCTTAACTTGGCTGCCAATTTGGGGACAATGAACCAAATCAATCTTGTGGTGCACCCCTACTTTTTGAGTAGCTTCTCAAACTTTTTTATAGTGAAGTGGGCACCCCATCACTGATTTGCGCATGGGGCACTCCATACCTAGAGAAGATCACCCTTTTCAAGAACCATGTAACCACTCTAGCATCATTGGTGTGCTAGCAATTGCATCCACCTATTTGGAAACGTGGTCAATGGCTGCAAAGATGCATTTGTTGCCATAAGAGGAGGGAAACGACCCCATGAAGTCAATGCCTCAAATATCAAAAAGCTCCACCTTGATAATATAATTAATAGGCATTTCATTCTTCCTTGAGATATTTTCCATCCTTTGATACCGATCACACACTTGAACATATTTGTGGACATCTTTGAATAGCGTATAGCCAATAGAATCTAACTTGAATTACCTTAGTCATAGCCTTGAATGTCCTAGCATATCCTCCATCACTGGAGTCATGGCAATGGAAAATAACACGTTGGACTTCATCCTTAGGAAGATAATGCTTACAATCCCATTCTTGCAGTGCTTGAAAAGAAAAGTTCCACCTAAAAGTAGGATTTTATAGCGTGGAAGAACTTCTTGTTCTTCTAGTGACATGTTAAATTAGGTGGCAAAACCCCACAAATTAGGTAGTTTACAATGTTCGTAAACTAGAAGACCATACCACAGGTAATTGCAAGGAGACGCTCTTTATGTTAAGCATCATCAATAGGAGGATTCGGGCTCTGAATTTACAAGCTTAGAAAGGTGATCAACTGCAACATTCTCAACTCGGACTTCGTCCTTGATCTCAATGTCAAACTCTCTTAGAAGAAGAAACCAGTGAATGAGGTGAGGCTTAGCATCCTTTTGTCTAGGAGGTGCTCAAGAGTGGAACGGTCGGTGTACGTAATGACCTTGGAGCAAAATATTTAAGGTCGAAACTTCTCAATTGCATACAGTACCATGAGCAGCTCTTTATCAACAGTGGTGTAATTCTGCTGAGCCTTATCAAGTGTCTTACTGGGATAGTAGATTACATAGGGCTTCTCGTCATTCCGCTGCCCCAACACAACTCTAAAAGTATGGTCACTTGTATTACATATGATCTCAAATAAAAGACTCCAATATGCGATTAGATAACAGGGGAGGAAATGCGGGACTTCTTTATGGAGAAACATGCCTCAACACACTATTCAATAAGCACAATAGGACATCTTTGGGAAAAAGTTAAGCTAAAGGCTTAGTGGAAAGTCCTTAATAAAGTGATGATAGAATCCCTGCATGACCAATAAAATTCCTCATCTCTAACAAAACTAGGAAGTAAAAACTACTGAATAACCTTAGTTTTACATTTGTCAACCTCAATGCCTCTGTAATAAACCACATGACCCAAAACCATTGCCTTCGTGCCCCATGAACTAACACTTTTCCTAGTTCAGAATTAAATTGGTTTCTTCACATCTATAAAATACCTTAGCCAAATTTTCCAAATATAAATTGAAGGTAACTCCTTAGATGGAAATGTCATCTACGAATACCTCCACGATGTTCTCAACATAATTAAAAAAAAATGTAACATTAGAAGGTGGTAGGGGGATTGTATAACCTGAAAGCCATCTTTGATAGGCAAAGGTACTATAAGGGTATTTAAAGGTAATTTTCTCTTAATCACCTGGATGGATATCAATTTGAAAGAAATCCAAATAGCCATCCAAGTAAGAAAAGAAAGAGTGCCTCGCCAATCCTTCAACATCTAATTAGTGAAGAGATGGGGAAAATCATCCTCCTAGTGGCTTCATTTAGTATTCTATAGTCAATACATATATGCCACCTAATGGGTGGCTTAGTAGGTATACGCTTATCACATTCATTCTTAATGACAGTCATCCCCATTTTTTAGGAACTATTGAGCTGGGCTCACGTATTCACTATATGAGATGGGATAGATGATTCTAGCATTTAGTAGTTTGACAAGCTCCTTTTTTAACGATCTCTTATATGTTAGGATTTAAACACCTTTAAGATTTCTAAGAGGGCCTATGACCTTCATTAAGAAGCATCCTACGTACACAAACTAGAGAACTGACTCCCTTGATATCCTTATTGTTGTGGTCCATGCACATTTACGCTTTCAGAGCGCATCTAACAGTTTCTCAAGTTGGGTGACATCAAGTTTAGCATTGTTAATATCAGAGAATGTACGATCGAGGCTAAGAAACTCATGACTAGGATGGGCAAGTAGATGCTTCAACTCTACCTCAGGAGCACTTTTCTTACCATCTTTAGAGGATTGAACCTCTATATTGAAAACACTTCATGTTGCTAGTGAGGAAGGTATGGTAGGTTAAATCTAACATCCTCGCATAAGCCTTTCTTGCTTTATTATGATATTCCTCGATGTCTTATCTCCTGCATGACTACCTTTTAAAAAATGTCTACTCGGTAGTAGGCATCCTCTAAGATAGGGGAAGCCATGGCTTATGCAAGATTGATCTCTGGCCTCTCTCTCTCTGTCTCACTTGGAGGAAAAGCTTAACATTTCTCACATCGATCATAGCCCCACATGTGGCTAAGAATGATCTCCTTAATATCATAGGGAAGTGGGAATCTTCCTCTATCTCTATCACCATAAAATCATATGCAATGAAAACTTTTCTAACTTGTAAGGGCACATCCTCAAGAATTCCCTTAGGATGTTCCACTGAGCAATCTACCAGCTGAATGAAGATGGTCCTAGGCTTTAAATCTCAAACTTAAAGCATCTTTCATATGAAGTAGGGGATAAGGCTTATGCTTGCTCCAAGATTACATAAAGCTTAACTTATAACAACATCACTAACTACACAACGTATAGAGAAACTAGTTACATCAAACAACCTTGGGGGTAACTTATTCTGGATGATAACATTACATTCTTTAGCAAGTGCCGCTGTAGTGTGTTTATGAAACTTCCCTTTGTTGGAAGGCATGTCCTTTAAGAATTTGGCATAAGATGACATATTAGTCACCACTTACAGGAAAGGGATGTTGATGCGCAGCTTACTCAACAACTGCAAGAACTGACTATTTTTCTTTTTGTACTTACAAGTCGTTGAGGGTAAGGAACTAGGGTTTGTAAGGCTCAAATGGCTTGGGTGTACTTTGAACTTGAACATCAACCTATGGACTCCTTGATATCCTTCTCCTCCTCTCTAGTGATCTTAATAGAAACCTCCTTCATCCATTAACTCCCTCCACCTCACTCTTTTTTTGACTCTTAATGGCCTCTGGTACCTTTAGTACTCTCCCACTCCTTATAGTAATAACATTTAATTGCCCTTTTGGATTTTTTTTTCATTAACCTGGTAGATGCCCTTAAGGTCGACAAAGATGATGTACTTGCTGGGCAATTTATGCTATCTAAGTCTCCATCATCTTCTAATGAGTAGACATACTTTCAAACTTAGACGTCAGCTGGTTGACTGACTCACCAAGAGGTTCACTAGCCTTGGTTTGAGTTTGGATAAAACGCTCTATTAAACTCTCCAAGCTGGATTTTTATCATGTAGGTTATAGAGGTCGGTTATAATAAGCTTTATGTTAGAATCCCGATGGTTGGATGGCATTAGGTGGCAAGGATATTTTAAAGGGTATTATTTGTGCAATTCCATAATAATTACTCTGACAATTAGCAGCTATATGTCCCCCTATACTATAAATTTTGTAAACAACTCTGCTTTTATATGACGTGCCTGAAGAAATCCCAGGAATAAGTGCACCAAGTTGATCAAATTTTTATGCAAGTGTATCTACTTTGCTAGCTAAATAGGTCACCAGATCAAGATCAAATTTGCCACTAATCTTCCTTAAATTGGCTCTCTACCTAGACAAATGATAGTTATTAGGGGATATCTCTTCCAAGAAAGCTTTTGCCTCTTCTATGAAGTTTCCTGTGAGAGTGCCACCTACATGCGCATTCATTGAAATCTTCACTAACTGATCTAGTCAATTATAGAATGTTTGAACTAGGAACAAGTCAGGAATACTATGATAAGGACACTACCACTAGAGACCTTTAAATCTCTCCCGTGCTTCATATAGAGGCCATCATCTCATTAAGTGAATGAATGAATGTTTCCTATCCATGTTGTAATTTTATTAAGAGGGAAGTGTTTGTTGAGGAAAGATTTTAAGAGAGCATTCTATATAGTGAAAGAATTAGGCCCCTCATTCCACAAATAATCTCTGGTTCTATGATTCTAAGAGAATAGGAAGAGCCACGGCCCAATAGAGTCATTAAACACCACAAGAGGCTTGATGGTGTCTCATTTCTCAGGGAAGTTACGAAGATGGACATTGGGATTTTTTGGGGAGTGTTCGCTAAACTGGTCCCTCTCTACCAACATGACAAGAGCTGATCACAGCTCAAAGTTGTTTACCTTCATCATGGTTTAAACTGCAAATATGTCATTTTATACCTTTTTATTATCCAATATTTGTGCTAAATTGTTAAATTAGAATTCTAATATGTCTTTGTTTATTTCGTAGGAATTATGAGAGTTTGTCGCGAATGAATAAATTTTTGTCCAAAAGGATTGGAAGAAAATGCATCAGATGAAGTGAGATAGAAAAATGGGGCAAAAAGCACGAGCCTAGCACATAGTAATCATCAGTGGCCCAATATTGTGTGAGGCGCAACCCGCTAGCTCACTCATCATCATATAACCCCCCACGTGCCATGCATGTGGTAAGACCCCAACCCTTTAGTTCTCCTCCACTCTTCCGTGGTGCAAGTCCAGCCTTCCTCTCCTTCGCTCCTCCGTAGCCTAGGCCCACCCCTTTTGGCTTTCTTTCAAGTCGTAGGCCTGGACATGTTGCTACCCAAACCCAAACTACCCGCTTCTCTTCTTTCGTTCCCCTCTCGTTATTTTCTTTCTCATTGGCCTAAAGGCCTAACTGGTACCCAAAAGCACCCATGGTCTAGCCTCTTCTCCTTGCGTGTCCGATGGGCCTGACCCTGTACAAGACATGGCCTAATTACTTCCGGCCACTCCCAATCAGACCTAACATACAGCCTGTTTCCTTTTTCTCTTCATTTATTCATCACACGGTCAGAACATGACTGCTCTTAAGCTCCTTCTTCTCTATCCTTAAATCAGAAGCCATAACCCATGTGATGCAACATCTTCTTCCTCACTCCATATGGCATAACCATACCTCTCAAATTCAATTTCCATTTCATAGTTACATTCTTTTACCTCGCCCATTATCTTCACTATCATTTTCATAATCAATTCGGCGGTTACAAGTCCATAATTAAAGATTAATTTAAGCATTAAAGAGATAGGAATGGCATTTTTAGGCCACAACTAAATGGGAAGGTCGAATGCAGAGGGATGTAGCAGAGAGAGTTGAGTTCTTAATTTCAATTTTTCATTTTTCATTTTGGTTTTCCCAGCTTTTAGATATAAAATAGATTTTCGTCTCATAAATTGGTGTTCTTTAAAATTTAGATTTGTTGGTTTGGTTGGAATCGTAGTTTAATTATGAAATCTAGCACTCTTAGGATTGAATCTCGGGTTCAAGTACTCAGTTTCTTACTCTATCTGCATTAAGTTTGAGTGTTGTGATTCCAGTGTTGAGTTCATGCGGTTGTATTTTGGTTTATCTTATTCAAGATAAATATGACTTTTTGGCTTGTTTTCTACACAGTTATTTCAACACATAGCTTGTTTTCTACTAGTTTGCTCTTCAAGTCCATAATCTGAATGCTTTTCCGGCTTAATTTTTAGCAATTATAGTTTCTATTTGTGTTCTCAACATTTAACAAGAGTATTAGAATAGTGCTAGTTCAGTGATTTAGATAATCCCATTGCCATATAATTTAACTCATTAGTAACCTTATTTCCTATTGCCATCCCTGAGGACAATACTCTTAAATGCTACAATGACAAACTGTGTGCTTGCGAGAATTTCACAACAATTACCCGCCTCACAATGGATGAAGTGACACTAGATGTTTATTACATTGCATACTCTCGCAACGCCATGTTCAGCTCTCATCTGACCGTTACAGCTTCTATGTTCTTTCTCCCTTGACTTCGTATGTGCATAGAAAGCAAGAAACTATAGCAAGTGTAAGCAGGTCCAAGAAAGAAGAAAGAAGAATTAAAACTAAAACAAAAAGGAAAAGAACAAAGCCCAGTCTAGAGTACCGTAATTGGATATAGTACTGAAAAAACTAGTCTCCTAGTAATAGCACCAAATACTTGTCACGGTCTAGGGTACAAGAGCATAACATAGCTATAGTTAGCAATAGACAAGTACAAGTCGAATCCACAAGTAACTTATTTTAAACTACCAAAGTAATCAAAGTACTCAATCTAGGTTAACAAACTTTGTTGTTAAATTAAATACTAATAATATGACAACAATCAAAAGTATGATTTAAACATTAGATAATTAAGAAACTTAGGGTGGAATTAATGACATGATTATAGTAGAGAATTGAGAAAAACTAACGATTAAGCCCATCCTCGCCCTCTTGTAAATGACGAAGACTAATCCTAGGACTAAACTAGCCTATTTTCATATGACTAGGTGTCATGAGAATGACATGATAAACAACCCTAAATAACAATTAGGATCCTAATTTGTTTCATATGAAAACCCTAATTATCTACTAGGTCGCACTTGGAGAAGGTTTCATCTTTTGACATTCCCCTAAACCCTAATAAAAGAATATGAACACTTTTTCAAGCAATTCGTCAAGCACATGGTGATCATACCAATATTTAATAAACGCTAGCAAGAAATAAATAGGATTTAGCTAATCAAGATTAACTAAGCATAATGGGCATCAATCCCTACCCAAGTGAGAAAATTTAGCCACTAAACATATTAACAAACACAAACACAAATTTCTAAAATTTAAGCATGTTATTAAATAGCAAAAATGAACCAGAAATATAAAAAAGGGAGACTTAATAACGAATTTAGGAATCAATGGGATGCAAGAACATAAGTATTACCAAGAGGATAACGATCTTGAATACTAATCACTAACCGCATACATTCTCTAAGAAAACTCTCCTTTTGAAAAGTTAAAAATTTCATCACCCGTTTTCTAAAAACTAAGCTTAAATAAAAATAAGGTCGGGCGAGAGGCATGGGTGTGCGAAGTTGCACACTAGCCGTGCAAAATTTCTAGGTGATGTATGCCTGTGCATCCTTCTGGTTCTGCTACTAACTGCCATGCACGACTGTGCAGAAAGTGCATGGCCTGCTATATAATCCTTCAACCTCTTAGTGCCATTTTAGTAATTTTGCACAGCTGTGAAGATATGCATAGTTGCCTGTGTAGTCATTGAAGCTCATTCTCACACTCTTACAAGCATTTATTGACTCCTTGAACCTCTCCATCTGGCAAAACATTCCTCTTAACTCATCTTTAAATTATTAGCTACAATTTCTCTCAAACTAGGACTAAAGTACCTGTCAAAAAGAAAAATTAATCCGAATAAGGTATTTACAAACAAGGAGTAAATATGATCAATTTTCTAATTAAATCTATAAAATGTGTAAGGAAAAACGGTGCTGTGGAGGGAATAACTAGTAAAATTAGAGGTTTTCTAAAAGAGCTCACTGCCCGCTTAGTCTACGCTATCTTAGTAAGATTTTTTGTTTCATTCTTTATATAATTCTTTTTCAAAATTCACATAGTCATTGGCGATAATCCATAGTGTTAATGAGGATGGATATGGGCAGTTAGGGGCCAATGGCCGGACTTGGATGTATGTGTAAAATATTTTTTAAAATTTACATTTTTATTAATTAACAAAGTTTATTTACTTTCTTTCAATAAGGATTATATTGTCTTTGTAGGCTTTTAAAATAGTATTCACAAACTAGGGGGTAACTCATAATATATTCTCAAATTAAAGGGTCTCTAAAATAGTTTAATAGAGTATTTTTGCGTGGGGTAGACATAGATCCACATTTGTTAATGCATTGACATGAACATTTGTGGGTAAACATCTTTTATTTTTTAAGACTAAAGCAAAAGGGCGGACAATAGTAATGCATTATCAACAAAATTACACATATCTTTTATGCCAGAACATAGGCCAAATCAAACCCAATATCCAAGCATACCCTCTCCTAAAGGTCAATAGGTTGAAGATGACCAATTAGACGAGCAATTGAACTCCTCCCCAAGCCCCCTGCCTCCGGCTTCTTCTTAGAAAGTTTAAGGAATAAAACTCAAACAAAGAAACAATGTTCGAGATAACAAGAATGAAAATACCTAATTCATTCTTTTCAATTTGTAAAGTCAAATAAGTTATATAGGATTGATAAGTGGTAAGTTTTAATTGGCTATTCATAATGCTAAAGGTCATTTAGACAATTGGATTTTAATGAAAAACTATTAAAGATATTTAATTTTAAATTATTATATTTTAATGATGCATGAGAAATTCATTCTATTGGGAGATTTTCTACATTTTAACTCATCCTTCCAAATAAGAAGAAAGAGAAGTAAAACTTAACCTCTTCATGAGAAAACCTACTCTTTATCTACTTTAGTTAGGGTGGACAACAGTCATAATTGCTAGTGATAAGCCTCAATTTTCATACTTCTCAAAGTTTTATCAGTTACAAGGTACCTAATACTAGTCTTATATTTCATTTCAATAAATTTTTCATATGTTTTGGGATAGATGGGTTATTTATTTCTCTCAGGCTGATGTTTGGTTGGACGTAATGTAGTCAAATTGCAATGCAATTATTGTTAAACAGTTTGTGTTAATCACAACTATAGGTAGTTTTCATTTGCAATACTCTTATACAACCAAACAGAGTAAACGGATTACACGAACTTAACTGTTTGTGAACCTCTTAAATCGAGTAGGCAAGTAAAATACAGGTTGGGTGTATTTTGACTTCTGAGAAATACTACTTGGGTGTATTTCGCATTTAGATAGAATATAGGTCCAGTGTATTTTGATATTGTGGATTTCGAGTTGATATTGTAATTTAATCTTTTTTTGGAGAAAAAGTCAATTATAATTAATCAAATTAATCGAATGCATATCAATTACTATCCATAACATTGTCTTCTTATGATAATATATGGCTAGGCCCATATTTACACTTCTGGACTTCCAATGCACAAATTATTATAACAAGTTTTGTAAAATTTTTTGTAACTAGGAACGTGAAATTTGTAATGGAGTTCCAACAATATCTCCACTCTAAAGAGGACATTGTATACTTGAGTAGCCAACTCATAAATCATATATACAACTATGCACAATGATATGGTAACAAGTATGTAAACCAGCTGCAGACCCATAATCTTTTCTAATAAGACATCCTCAAACTCTACAAAGCAAGATATTACTAATTTCTAATTTAAGGTAGAACATTTTTGTTTAAGGAAAATAGAAAACAAAATTCCCCCCAATGTTTAGGGAAAAAATGCCTTCCCCTTCTTTAGAGCAATTGATCCCATCAACTGCAAGATTTATCCATTAACAATAAAAAAAATGGACAATTTACAAAAAGAAAAAGAAAAATCCACTACGATCTCTAGTAGACGGGAGAGGGCAGAGTAAGGCAATATCCACTGTGGAATTTGAAGCAGAAATGGGCAAGAGAGATGCTTCAAGAAATCAAAATAAAAAGGCGATAGATAACACTATTTATAATAGATCGATGAGCCCACCATAGCATATTTAATTAGAAATACAAACCCTTAAATTGAATTCCACCTTTCAAAAATAGGTGCACTAAGAACAACCATGTCAACCAAAAACAAAAATAAAATTAAACAGACCATCAATTTGGCAACCCATAAAAGTTGAATTTGGGAGGAAGGGAAGATAGAGAATCACATACTATCTTACTGGACTCGGGATATGACTTCCCCCAAAATTTAGGGCACAAGACCCAAACTTTTGATACAGATTCAGAGATATTTGAAAATATGGGTACAAAATAATTTTTTTTCAGCATCACTAAATTACATTAACTGTTTGTAAATACAAATTTTGTACCTAAAATAAATTAGACAAGAAATGAGAAATAAATTTAATTTTTGTATTAATCTTGTATGTATGAATACAATTTCTGAATGAAATACAATGAAATAGTCATCTGATTCAATCTCCTAGTAACTTGAGTCTTCCGAGGGCATGATACTTGATCTCAATTGATTCAAAATCAGCTAAACAACTCTAAAACCATTCTTGATCTTCATTTGCAGATGGTTGATTGCCAACTCTGAAGCTTACAAGTTTTGATCTTTCTCGCTTGGTAACTAGATGCCACTTGTAGTTTGAGCATCTGAATTCTACAAGTGCTGAATCTGGAAAATAAGGGGGAAAGTACCCTGTTTATGGACTCTGCAGCTAGGTTAGATCCGGGCTTTGGGCCTAGACTCAGTAATTATTTCTTTATTTTTAAATAAAGAAAATAATTACTAATTTCTGCATCAACTACAACACGTGGCAACTTTTAACCAGCTGAATTTTAGCCACATTTAATTTTGACCAAGCAGGTCCAACAAAGTCAACATGACACATGATAATTTGTGATTGGTAATTTTTTTTTATTTTACACATGGCACCATTCAATTTGTCGTAGAATTTTTTGCCTCTACAATTGCCCCTTTGAGAGTCGGCCACCTAGACAAATATGAAGGGTTTTTTTTTTTTTTGAAGTGGTTGAGTCTCGAATGCTTAATTCGCGTAAATGATCAAAAACTTGATGGGCAACTTTTTTTTATTTGCCAAAAAATTAATTTTTTTGACTTGACACTTACCCTTTTTTTTTTTTTTTGAAATTTAATAGACAAAACATCATTAAGGTGAGCCCAACTTGACAAACTTCTAAGAGAATTAAGGTTGCAAGATATTCGGGCTCAGGAAAATAAATTGAGGTCTAAGAAAACCCCCTTTTTCTTTTTTCATAATTCTTGTTTTTTTTTTTCCTCCCAGTTTTTAAGTAATAAAAAAAAGAGTGGAAGACTTCTGAAGTGCACGCATGTCTTCTCTTTTTTTGTCCTTTTTTACTTTTCTTATACTAGTGATAATTTTGAGTTGATGATTTGTAATAAAATTCTATCGATAACACCAGGTAAAATTTATTAACAACTCCAAAACAAGGAATATTTCTGTTGGAGTAGAGGTATGAAGCTAGAGGCAAACAAATCACTCTATAAACATGTCCTGCTCCCGTCCATCATTCACCCTATACCCCTTGTCATAGTTCTTGAAAGCTCTGAGTCCTCATTCCTCTACTCCAATTTTCGAACTTGAAGGAGGCAGACTATTCTTCTCTATCTATTTCTTCAAGTAGGCCCTGTCATTAATAGTGGCGTTGTCTGTATTCTTGGTGACATAGATTTACTTCATTAGCTCTTGATCAAATTGAGGGGAATTTGATCGATCCTTTGTATCTCTCTTTTTTTCAATTTGTAGACTCCTCTACCTTTTAAACAAAGGCCTTGTAGCATGAGATTTGCAAAGAAGGGCGGGCAGAGGAAGCAGTCATATCCCATAATTGACAATCTTGATGGTGAATTTCACAAATGAATTTGCCGTATTTCTTCTATTTCATGACTTTTTTAATTTTTTTTTCTTCTGGGAAGAACAATCCAACTTGCTTTCTCGGTAGCCATAGTAGTAAGGAAAAGAGAGAAACAAGTAGAAAAAAGAAAGAGAGGGAAACAGGTAGAAACAGAGGACTCGGGACACCTTTTCTTGGTGTTTTTCCAAATTAGCGTCAAATTACACTAGGATGTTGGTCTGATGAAGCCATCATCAAACCAACACCTCATCGTAATTTGGTCTTGAAAATTATGTAGGAAGTATTTGAATCAACTAATTTATAATTGCTCTTGAAAATTTCTTTTCACAAACTCTCTTTTTTTAACCTTGAATTGATGTTTTTGTCTTTTTTTAAGGAAATTGCTAACTTGTGAAGTGAGGCCCACTTTTGAGATGAAAAATCTTTTCTCCCCGTAGAATCTATTTTTCATGGGAGACTCTCTCACTTAATCCAGTTGGAATTGACTTGGATTACTTCTAGCCATGACTCCACCAATTAGATCGCGAAACAAAATCGACTTCTAAGACGAGGAATTGTTTCTCCCTATAGATTCGATTCTTAGCAGAAGATTCCCTCACTTAACCTTTTTGTTGTCAACTTAGATTTCTTCCTTCTTGCCGTGCCTCCTCCAATTAGATTGGGAAGTGAGGTCGACTTTTAAGATTAGGAATCGTTTCTTCCCATAGATTCGATCCTTCGCATGAGACTCCCGCAGTTAATCTTTTTGGAGTCGATTTGCCTTTCTCTCTTAACCATGATGTCTTTTTTGGACTCATCCTCAAAGCCTAAGAAGCCAACTCTTGCCATCCTAGATAGAGAAGACGATCTAATTGAAGAAGGCATAACTCTCCGCGTAGATATGCCAGCACCCCTGCCGTCCAGACACTCTTTACTTCATAGCTGCCTTTCATATTCATGCCAAAGTGTAGCATCTACCTGCGACATATAGAGTTTAGGTGGAGTCATCTCATCTTTGGGAGTCCTGAAGCTCAGCTCGCCAATATTTGCATCTTCAACCCCTTCTCCAGAAGTAGCACCTTTACTCTGACATCGCATTACAGCCGGATATTATCCTTAGGCAATTTCTTACCTTGCTTCTCCAATAACTTCTTCATACCATGCTATTGGGAGTGGCTCGAAGATGTTCTTGGCCCACAACAAAGAGAGACTTATGGAATGGAGGCTTTACAATGGACTGTATGCATCCTTATTCTCCCATGACATAAGTCTCACCGTTTTTAAAGTAATCTGTGAACTGTGATGCCATGCTGCCAACATCTTTTGTATAGAGAGTGGCGACATGTCAATCTCCTTATAGGATTTGCGAATTATAGGTGGAATTCCAGCTGACGGTACTTACTAAGAAGAAGTCATTCCATCTAACAAAGAACTCTGCGGAACGTACAGATAATAACATTCTTGCGATTTTCTCATCACTCATCTCTGCATTCTACAGGCTATGCTAAGACGTTCATGGCATCGTTGAGCTTCCTCCTTCTAAATGGATACACTTCTGGTTCTGAGGGCGGTGAATCTACACACCTCCTCCTAGCCATGACAATCAAAAGCGAGTTAAAGCTTTAACAAACACATCATGTCCACATGGCCTAATTGCTCCTCGTACAACACGAGCCAAGTGAGAGAAGGATCCTTTGGTGATGCTCAATATTCCCGAGGCTCTAATCGAAAAAACCTACCTTGCTCCCCTTCTTTCCTGTTGATTGTGCTCCTTTGTGCTACCAACTTAAGCAATGTGCCTTATTCGCCCAGCTGTGTTCGTAGTTGTAAGCAAACTTGCTCTCGGAGAATGTCTAAGCCTAGCAATTCCTACCTTGGCCGGCATTTATAGGGGGTTGAATAGAATTTTTATAGCTCGGAGCCTAAATAAGTGGGAAGTAATTTTCCTCATTCACTACGTTTATGGATGGTTAAGGACTTACTTCCAAACTTATTTTGATCATCCCCATCATCGGTATGTACTCCAATGCTCTAGTGAAGGATACATCGATGACCTTAATTCACACCCTGAATTTATCCCCAAGTTGGTGAGCATATTTGATTTGCCTCCATTCTGGGTTTTTAACCTTGCGGCAAGGAAGAACAATTGTGATTGGGTCGTACTTCCCTTCTAAGTTTATGTGATAGTTTGGCTTTTATCAAGATGTACGAAGTGAGCCATGAATGAATAACCGGGAGGGCACCTTACAGGGCGTAACTCAATATTGGTTCAACCTGACAGAACGCATAATAAGGTCCAGCGTGATAATTCCTGCTTTCCTTGATAAGAAGTCTACACTGGTCACTATGACATATGCTAGTTGGTGGCAATCTTCACAAGGCGATCTTTTTTCTTAAGGACCTGAATATCCCGGAGGCAAGACTGTGCATCCACAAAGAGCTTTTGAAGTAAGAGTTGCTGATGAGGCATCTGCCCTAGTTATAACTTCTAAAAAAGCGAGTGCACATAAGCCAGCAATGCAGCAGGGTGATGAACATGCCCTATTCCAGGGCCGAGCTTCGAAAAGAAGGAGGCAATAACTCTTCATTAGGAGCATATGCGTCTCCTCTAAAAAGCAAGAGTTGCTCACCTAGGAAAGAGAAGATTGAAGCCTTAAGAGGCGTAGGTATCACATCGTCTATTAATAGAGAAAAAATTTGTCAGGCTCAAAGAGCAAACCAAATAGTGTAATCAAGCTGCCTAGCTCCAAGGACAAGTCTAATAATGCGACGAGATCTCTGAAATCAAAGAGCATACCAAAGGGAGAGGTGTATCTTGTTATCCTGCCCCCTTTGCCTCTTTATTTTGTCCCCTTTTTTTGCTGACGTAATTCTCCTTTTAATGTAGGGATATACTGCCAAAGTTAGAGATAGACTTAAGGCTAGATTTGGTGACAAAGACAGTGAAGCTACCTTAACTATGCTTGCTGCTACGCCAATTGAGGATGGTTCTATTAACATAATACCATCGGCAATGAAACAAGCAGAGCGTTGTCAGTCTCCAACTCCTTCTATTTCAACCTACTTCCCCGGGAAAATTGCTTCTGACATATTTAACAATCTGGCCTTCAACGTGAAGCAGCGTTTTCAGTAACAGTTGAAAAAGTTCATCCCAAAGACAGAAGACAACATCACAAAGATCCGTTCGGAAGCTGAGAAGATATGTGAAAACTTATCATCCATCCAGGCATATTATTTGGGTCTAAAGAATACTGTTGAGGCATATGTGAGTAAAGTTGGGCAGTACCTTAAGTTGAAAGCCCATTAGGAGGTCGAACTCTTACCGAATATGTGCTAAACATGCGAACAACCTTATTAGACAAACTTGGGGAGGCACGAGCTTCAGTGGAAAAGGTTGTCGCACAATTTGACGAGGCAACTACTACTATCGCCCAAGCTCGTAAGCGAAAGAAGCTACTTTAGGCTAATCTTGAACGAGTAAAAACGAATGAGCTGGAATTACAAGGCAAATTAGCAGACACTGAAGCTTCACTTAAGAAAGCCAGAGATGCTGTATCTCTTCCTGAGAGAGAGATTGCTGATTTAGGTGCTGCCCCCAAGTTACCGCGAAAGAAAAGGCTCAAGTTGAAGTAGCAAAGAAACGTGCCTAAGAACTTTTAGGCACACTGGATGCTTATATTATGTCTAGCGGCTTTGTTCTAGTTTTTTTCGGGGCATTGTGCGACTTCTTATTTCATTTTGAACATAGTGCAATTTTATTGGAATTGACTATGATATATTGCAGTAAGATGAACCTCTTAATTCAAGTTTATGCAATAATACATAGTAATAGAAAATAATCAAAACCAACGAGCACTAACAAAATTCATTGTTATATATGTTTTTTTAAGGTTGTATGTGGAAAATATGCGCAAGTTACATACATACTTATAGGGAATGTAATACCCTTAAGGATCAAGCCATATTTAGTTCAAGGACATATCATTTTTTTCCCGTTTGTTTTGTTATGTCATTCACAATTTAGACTCTTGTGAGACCGGAGTATTACAAAGGAATTTAACTTGAAGGAACGAGCTGTTTAAGCTCTTACTTAGGAGTTTTACAACATCATATTTTAAGGATAATGGCGCTTTAAGAACTTGCCATTTATAGGTCCCATGTGTACTCTATCAGCATCAACTATCTTGTAGGCTCCATTTTTTTCAATAATTTGCTTCCAGACTTGCAAGAGACGATGATCGATCTTCTCACTGCCAACACTTGGTCTCCAATGTGGAACGAGCGTGGACAAGTCTTTTTGTTGAATGCCCTAGATAGATGAGCTTGTAGCATTCTACCTTCCGTTATACCTGAACTCTTCTCTCATTAAGGGCCTCCAGCTTAGCTAAGCGAAGACTGTGATTTTCGTCTTCCATTAAACCTTCTTATATGGTGATGCGAAGCGATGGGATTTGGAGCTCCAACGGTAGAACAACTTCAACTCCATCCACCAGAGCGAAGGGGGTTGGCTATGTTGGCGTCTTATGCATGGTTCAATATGCCTAACGAGCCTTCACTAGTCTTTCATGCCAATCCTGTTTAGACTTTACGATAAATTTTTGAGTAAGTTGCAAAGTGTTTTATTAAAGGCTTCAGTCAGGCCGTTTGCAGGGGCATTGTACATAGATGACTTGTGTTGGGCAAACTTAAATTTCTTGCATAGGCTAGTCATCAGGCTGTTAAAGGAGGGCTTACCATTATCAGTGATAATGTACCTAGGCACACCATACTAATAGATAATGTGTGTCCTTATAAAGTCGATCATATTTTCTTTTTTGACCTTCCTTAATGCAACTGCTTCCGCCTATTTAGAGAAGTAATTAGTGGTGCCAAGATGAAGGAGTTACCAATAGATGACTTAGGCGTGATTAGTCCAGTGATATCAAGGCCTCATGCCTCAAAAGGCTACGATACAACTGTTGGGTGGAGAGGTTCCGGAGGTCGATGTATGAAGTTGGCACAAAACTGGCAAGCATCATGCTTCTTTGCATAATTATTTATGCAATCTTGCACCATAGTGGGCTAGTAGTAACCCTTCATCTTAATGCGATCATGCAGCCTAGGCCTTGATTGGTGTGCTCCATGCACACCGGAATGAGCATCTGCCATTGCTTGCTATGCTTCTTTCATATCCGCGCATCATAACCAAAGGCTAGGATAAGAGCGTCGATAGAGCATTCTATTATAGTAAAGGAAGCGCGAAGCTCTCCGCTGTATTTCCCTCTTATGACTTGGGTCACTAGGAAGTTTCCCATGCTCCTCTGGGATAGTTATATTAACGTCTTCTGCATCTATCTCAAGAACATAAATCATGTTAACGTCTTCCTCTGAGTCTTCATCATCAAGTGGAACAACCCAGCCTCTACATAATGGGATAATCATTCCCTCTTCTGCCCCCAGTGCTAAAGTGGTTGTGAGGCTTACAAGTGTGTCAGCCATCGTATTGGCACTCCTTAGCACATGTTCTAACTTGACTATGTCCCACTTGTTCAACAATCATAACGCATGCTTGTGGTACAGGACATGATCTTCTTTCTTAACCTCGTACTCCTCAGGTAGTTAATTGATGACCAACTGCGAGTCATCAAATATGTTGAGGTCTCTAATCCAAATCTCCATAGCCATTGGAAGACCTAAGCTGAGCGCTTGGTACTCTGCCATATTGTTAGAGCATAATTGAGTAAGCACAAATGAATATGGGAGGATGTGTTGTATCAAAATACATTTCCATGAAGGGAGGATAAAAGATCAAGAATACATCTTCCCCTGGTAAATCATCATTTAGCTCCCGATCATCAGGAATTGGATAATCTACTAAGAAATCTATCAACATGTGCCCCTTAACCGCTCTTTGTGGCACATAGACAAGGTCGTACTACTTTAAGATTACAACCCATTTTTCCACTCGCCCTTTTAAGATGGGCTTGGACAAGATGTACTTGATGGGATTTCCTTTGGAGACCATGTGCACTATATAGGCCTGCATGTAATGTCCAATTTTTTTGAGTGGCAAAGATAAGCAACAAGCAGATCTTTTTGATGTGAGAGTACTTTAATTCAGCGCCAACCAACATAACTGTAAGACCCCGCATTTTTCGTTTTCCGTTAAGCTAACTAAATTTCCTTTTTACGTTCTAAATTCGTATTTTTAGCAACTATATGAGTTAAATTATTGTTGATGTGCTTTTGGGAGCTATAATTTTATTAAAAAGGGGTTTATTATTGCTATTATTGATTTCAAGGTCAATTTGTGCCATTTATGCTTTTAAATTATATCGACAGTTTAATTTAGTCGTTATTCGATTTATTTAGTCGTTTCCCGAATACGATTAGGTTTTCAACCTTAGAATTAGTTTGTGGTTTATTTAAATCAAACCTTGACGTACTTGGGAACGAATAGTCGATAGAAGGTCGTATTATCGATTCGGGGCCAGATGGTGAAGTACGAAATCAGACTAGCGGTGCCATTTTATTGAACAATCTAGAACAAAAGAAAGAAAGGAGGGGCATTTTTGTAAATTCACCGAACCCCTTTTATTTTCCCCTTCTACCCGGTCGTGAACCCCAGGAAGCCGATGCCTCTCTCTCTCTTCCCTACTCTTCTTCCTCCTCTCCTCCCTCACCATGAACGCAACCAAGGAAGCTCGAGAAACCCTTGATTTTGCCCCAACCCAATTCGAAATTCCCCTAATTCAAGCATCCCCACTAACAAACGAACGTCTAGTGCGAAATTTGAGCAGAAACGGGGAAGAACCACCACGGTTTAGGTGAGTTTGGTCGGCGGTTCGAAGCCTAGACACAGGTCGAAGCAAGGCCATGTCATCTAGCTTTTAGTTGTGTCAATTCCTTTGCAATTCGCTAGTGAATTCGTAGCTTCGAGCATTCTCCTCAACCGAGTCAGTGAGTGAGTGTTTGGGTGAAATTAAGGTTCGAATTGCGCGGGTTTAGGCGTGGTATGGGGTCTGTTCGTGTGGTCAGTGAGCAAAGAGTCAAAGATGGGAGTTTTCAAGTACCTCAGGTCGAGCCTAGTGCCTTCGAACGAGTCCTCTAGCTTGGAGTCCAGGTGGGTGTTCTCGCCTCCTAAGCTATTACTAATTTCGAAAGCGTTTTCAGTAGATTGATGTTGCATGTCAAGTTAGGGTTTGCTAAATGCGTTAGAAATGTCAAGAAGTGAGCTATACCTGCTTAGGTTCGATTCATGTAGTTAATGGATGCCTGAGATTGTGATTCGAAGTGAATTATACGTGTTTAGCGTTAATTCGAATGCATGTAGTTAATGGATGCTTGAGATTGTAAATTGATGCAAATTATGTGCGTTTAGCTTCAATTCGAACCAATAAACGTGAATCATGCCTGAGTTGTTAATTTGAAGTAATTTAAATGTGTTTAGCGTCGATTCGAAACAATGAATGTAATTCATGCTTGAGATGTTAATTCGAAGTAATTTAAATGTGTTTGGTGTCGATTCGAAACAATGAATGTAATTCATGCTTGAGATGCTAATTCGAAGTTAATTTAATGTGTTTAGCATCGATTCAAGTTAATTAGTTGATGCATGAAAAAGAATTAAAAACGAAGTTATATTAACGTGTTTGGCGTCGACTCAAGTTAATGAGATAACGTGCGAAAGAGAATTAAAATCGAAGTTGGGTTAACATGCTTAGCTTCTATTCAAGTTATTTAGCTAATATATGAAAAAGGGTTAAAATCGAAGTCCTTTTAACGTGTTTAGCTTCCATTCGAATTGATTAACCGATGCGTGCAAATGAGCTAATTTTGAGGTTAATGAAATGTGTTTAGCTTCGAATCAAGTGGATTAGCTAATGCATGTTAAAGGAATTAATCTCGAAGTTATATAAATGTGTTTAGCTTTGATTCAATTTAAACTAGCTAATGCATGTAAATGAATTAAATTCGAAGCTATTGAAATATGTTTAGCTTTCATTCGAACCCCTTTTTAGCACATTCATGCTTAGGAAAGTTACTTCGAAATGCATCATATATGTTTAGAATCAAATTACGTTTGATTTACTGAATAAAGTGTTGTCGATTTATGGATAAATGTGGCTATATGTACGCTTGTTGTAATGCACCGCTGAATGGTGCTGGTTGCTCAGGTAAGAGCCTAAACCTTACTCCCTTTTTCATAAGCTAATATGATAATATGTTGTGATTAATAAATCGATGAATCGAGTTGGTAGTTGGATGGTTTGAGGAAAGAATTATGAGCGTTCGAGGTCCTGTGGTACGGTGCTTGTGAGGAGGGAGTTCGGGTTGTGAAATTACCGCAATCGTGTGGATTGCGAGGCCATGTGTGGCTCATTGTGTTGAAATGATTACGAAGTGTTTAAATGTGATATGTGTATTCCCTTTTTCTTGTATATTTAAAATGTAACATGTGTGTGGAAGGGTGATGTTTTAGCAAATGACTTTTCATGTGTTTTAAATGAATAATAGCCATGTCTAGTAACGAGCTATGGCCTATTTTAGCTATTC
Organism: Carnegiea gigantea; assembly: GCA_029747015.1. NCBI lineage: Eukaryota > Viridiplantae > Streptophyta > Magnoliopsida > Caryophyllales > Cactaceae > Carnegiea > Carnegiea gigantea. Next base: position 77,622 of record JAKOGI010000543.1, on the reverse strand, counting down.
AAATAGTGTTTGGGAGGAATCCCCAAAACGTTTTTAACAAAAGGGAGATGGGAATTATACGTTGAATGATTTTATTGTTTGAAACACAAAATTACTAGCCGTTATGGCCGATACGCTTTAAGTGGCTAAGATGATGTGCTGTGGACACTATGTTATGAATGTTGACTGCCTAGGGATTTCGTCCTGGTACTAGGAAACCCTAGAAGACCCTTACGAGGGTAATTGTCCAAGATGTGCTATGGACACTATGTTATGAATGTTGACTGCCTAGGGATTTCGTCCTGGTACTAGGAAACCCTAGAAGACCCTGACGAGGAGTAATGGTCCAATATGTTTATGTAGCCATCCCGGGAGTAAGAGCTTAAGCGTGAGCGTTAGGTCTCACTATGGGGTCGAGAATAGTTCTCACCCAATCAGCACCCTGTAATGATCTTATGCCAGAAGTACTTTCGTAGTAAGTTAAGAAAAGCAATTGGCCCTTTGCCATTTTAAACGATTAAAAAGGAAAGGAAGTTCTTTTTATGGGCCCAAAAGGCTATATGGAATGATGTATGAAAAGCTTATAAGGGTCGTTACACGACCAAACGAAATGAAACTTCCTTTGAAGACTAAGAAAACGTTTTCAACGAAAGAAAAAAAGCTTTCAATGAATGAGTTATGAAATGATCCTCAAGCATGTTTGAATGTGGATTCTTAGCCTATGTATTAAAGGAAAGCTTTCAATGGATGCATTATGAATGATTCTTAAGTATGGTTGAACGTGGATTCTAATCTTGTGTGGCATCATTCTTATCCATAGCAAGTCTGTCTGATTTAAAGTGTATGAGATGAGAAAGAAAGTTATAGCACGTTAAAAATTCCATGTATGAAAGCGTCTCTTCCTAAAAGAATGAACATTGATATGTGAATAGCATGCGAGGGTGTCATATAGCTTAATATGATGTTTAAAAGTACTTAAATACTTAATATGTGTTTATGTGTGTGATATGTATATTATATGAATGAACATTGATATGTGAATAGCATGCGAGGGTGTCATATAGCTTAATATGATGTTTAAAGGTACTTAAATGCTTGATATGTGTTTATGTGTGTGATCTGTATATTATATGAATGAAATACCAAGAAAAGTGTGAATATAAAAAGGGATAACCTTAAATACACATCATATGATTGAGGGTTCATGTGTAGTTTAAATAGAGTGTTAGGAAGTTATATTATGAAAAGAAAAGATCCTTATACTTAGCCTTCGATGCTTACTCACGTGCCTAATTGCTTGCTGGTAAAGAACTCCGTCGTTGAGGAATCTAGGAATGTGACTGAGTGGTCGAAGTGAAGTTTATGTTTAGTGATCCTCCCATAAAGGTTCTATGAATATCTATTATGATAGTAAAGTATAGAAACGTGACATGTGACTAGTAAAAATAGTATTGCCTGCAACGGTTTTGGTTTTAAGGAGGTTGGGGGACACTCACTGAGCGTGTGGTTGCTCATCCCACTATTCTTTCCCCTTTTCCCCAGGTTTTCTTTCTGACTGGAAGAAGTTGAGTCAGATAAGTCCAGAAGGAACCTATTGTTGCTTATAAGGCGTCATATGTGCTCGTTTAAAGGGATCTTATGTATTTAATGAAGTCATGTAATGTACTCTTAGTTAATAAAGGTCTATAAATGATTATTCTAGTTCATGTAATGCATATGGCATAAAGGTCGCTCTGTATGGCCGCTTGAGCCAACCATCAAGTTAGTTAGATGTCTTCTTGATTTAATTTAGTTATGTTTTGGGATGTAAATCTTAATACTCCGGTTTTGTTAACCATTGAGTTGTATCTTCCATTTCTTCTTTATTCATGAATCAATCTGGTTGGTGTACTCCGAGCGAGTGGCTCGTTGAGTTATAAACTCCGGCGTGTGGCCGTTGAGCTATGTTTTATATGTTTACGCTTCCGTTAATCTACAGGGACTTATTATAAGGCGTTTAGCCTGAAAACGGTCAGTTTTCAGGGAAAACTCTGCCCGTTTCATCGCAGAAATTAAGTAAGAAGTTAGGAAAGCGAAACGCTTCTGGCCTAGGGGCTGGGGGTGTTACAATAACACTTAAGTGGTAAAGGACGACTTCTTTTCTTTCCTTATTTCCTACACATATAGCTCGTAAGGAGTTTTCATAAGCTACAATGTACAGTAGGAGAGGTTTGTTAGGAATGGGTGCCCCCAACATAAGAGGATAAAACAAATACTCCTTTATTTTCTCAAAAGTCATACGACACGACTCGTTTCACTCAAACTGTGCACCCTTTTTCATAAGGAGGCTAAAGAGAAGACAACGTCCTGTAAGATTTGAGATGAATCTTTGAATATATGCCAAGCACTTGAAGTCCGCTAAGCTCCCTGAGATTCTTAGGCTTAGGCATCACTTGGATTACCTTTATCTTTAATTCGTTGATCTAAATCCCCCTGTGATGAGTGATAAAACTCAAGAACTTTTTAGAGGTGACACCAAACATGCACTTGAGTGGATTCATCTTAAATTGACATCTCTGTAATCGCTCAAAGATTAGATGAACATCTTGTATGTGGTCTACTCTCTTTTTGGACTTGAACACCAAATCATCCACATAGCACTCTATTGTTTTGTGGAGCATACCGTCAAAAATTGTTTGCATTGCCTTTTGGTAAGTTGTTCTTGCATTCTTAAGTCTGAAGGGCGTCACCTTGTAGAAAAAATGCCCCTAGATGTGTGGAAAGCTGTGGCCTCTTGATCTTTTGGCGCCATTTGAATCTGATTGTATCCTGTGGTGTAATCCATAAATGACAATGATTTATGCCCTATAGTTAAATCAATAGTGGAAATCATCTTTTGGACAATCACCGTTGAGATCTCAGAAGTCCCCACAAATACAAGTTGCCCGTTTTTCTTCCTAATAGGCACGATGTTTGCGATCTATGTTGGGTACTTGACCTCCCGAATGAATCATGCCTCCATGAGTTTATTAACCTCTTTTTTTATTTTTAATACCAAGTCTCGGCAGAAACGCTGTTGAGGTTGCTTTTTAGGAAAAACACCCCTTTTGATGGACAAATGGTGGACTTCAACCTTTGGATCTCACCCGGGCATTTCCTCATAGCTCCTGGCAAACACGTCCTTGTACTCTGACAGGAGTTCAAAGTATTGCATTTCCTCTTCCGATGTAAGTGATGAGCTCACATAGAGAGGGTGGGGCTCTTCATTGGTTTCAAGATTCAACTCTTTCAAATCATCAACTGTAGCCTACCCCCATCTTCAAGAGTCTCAAGAGTTTCTGCCAGCTTGATCTCTGGGTCTGCATTATCACATTCGTGGCTTGTAATATGATTGGAAGAGACATCTTCATCTTTCTCTGTCTCCTCATTAGAGTTAGAGTTTTTTTTTTTACTGACCTGTGAAGACCATAATATGCCTCTATACTCTTAATAAACCATCCATCTTAATATCCACACTAGAGAAACACTTCATATGAGAAGGGATAGAGCTCTGAACTTCATTTGTCACTCCCAAGCAGCTAAATTAAGAACTTTTTTTAGGCTGAAGTTATGAGTTTGAAGACTTTTCACCAGCTTTTATTCTAGCAAAAACTGAAGGCTTTGGCTGGGGATCATCTTTGATTTTATCGAAAGTAGAGATTCAGTGATCTTTTCCTTTTTATGTATGGTTGAATACTGATGGATGTTTTTTTTTTCAAAGTGCGTGGTTGTAGCCTATCAAACATAGAGGGCTTTAGATTAGACGAAGCATTCTCATCTTCACTCTCATCTATTTCTTTAGCTGAGATGTGCTGAATCACCAACTTCTTGTCCTTATGTCACCTAGAGATTCTGATTGGCTACGGTGGCATGAACCCAAGCCCAACTTTAGAGATGCCTCCTGAACCTCCCTACTGTTGGATCTTTCTCTGAGTTTCAATAAGACCATGAGGCTTGGCTTCGACTACCTTTTCTAAGGTAGGCTTAGGTAGCTGGATTTTAAAAGTCATAACTAGCCTTCTCCATAAGTTTATATGCACTGGGATCAAATCCCCCCTTAGCTTGTGCACTTGGCAAGTCATTTCTTTCTTTAGAAGAAACGACAAACCCGAAAAGAGGGGGCCTACTTACCTCAGCCTGCCACATCTTTAATGTTGGAACTATTACACTCCCTTTTAGGTTTGGCTATGCTAGCTCCATTATCCTTTTTAGTAGCTTTGGTCCCAATGCTTCTGCTTGTGCACTCGCTAAAGGGTGACTCGCCCTTCTTATGGCAAGACCTAGATATGTGCCTTAAGACTGGTGGCATTGATCCCGTTGAAGCAGCAACTGGTTTTGTAACTCGTTCAGTAGAAGAAGTGGTGTTTCCCTACTTGCTTGCTTCTTTCTCGATTATTGCTTAGGAGCATCCTCTTTCCTTGCTTGAAGAGCATTCTTTGCATCACCTTTGCCTGTGGAAGAAATGGTTGACGGCATAGTTTTCTTTGATGCAACACCTTCTTTGAAGAACCTCACGTCTGCCAAATGAGACTTAGCTTTAGTAAATAGCTTGACATTCTTATTTACTTTCTTCTCTCTATGCCGGAAGTACTTCAAGATATTGGTGTAAAGTGCAAGCCATAATCCCACGTTCATAAAGCCATGGTCACCCAAGTCATAATATGCAGGAAGTCTTAGCATCAATTACGTGGAAGATTGAGGATGTTGACAAGTCTCCCATTATCAGTTTGACGCGATCATGTCGATTGCACGCTGGCCCTTAAGGTTGAACCCTTGAATCATCATTTGACTCTTAGAAAGTTCTTCCACTATAATGCCTAGATCGTTCATTGTAGACGGCATAATGTTGATGGCTGACCCTCCATCTATGAGAGTGTGCTTAACTTTCGGTTCCCTAATGTAGCCCATCACAAATAATGGATGACTGTGAGGCTTCGATCATAACAATAAGTCATTTTCAATGAAAGTGATTGTGGTGTTGCAAGAGGCACACTGAATAAGGCTTTCTGTCGATCGTCGCACATCCTTGACTTTGTTAGTGTAAAGTTTTGGGTGTTCTAAGGCAGCAACAACATGTTGGGGTATCTCATTGGGCAAACAAAAGATTTGTCTCCAGTCCGTGTGAGTTGGCAAAGCCTCTAAAACAGTCAAGGACTTGTCAGCTACTCTTGGAGACTTCTCTTATCTATCACTTCTTTCATATTCCTCTTCTTCGAGCTCAGAGCATAAGGTCATGCTGACTGTGACTTCTTAAAGAAGCCTACTAGGAAGAACTCCTCAAGTGTGGCAGGAATAAGTGGCTCCAGCTCAAATAGGTCAATAGGTAGAATTCATGCCTTTTGATGTTCCTGGACTTCTTCTTCCCTTTTGAATAATGAAGGCTGTTCTATCTACCTTGTCTGCTTCTATGACGGAGAGGTAGCAATTGAACCTAATTTTACTTCCTTGGCCCCTAGCAGGTGGTAAGTGTCCATCCCTCTTTATCATCATCAGCTCTATTAGAGACATCCACAAAAGATCGGTCCCTGTCAAAGGTTCTTGGGATTCAATTGGAACTACAACAGGCTTCAAACTTCTGAATTGAGTTGTAATCAATTTCTCCCCTTGCGAGGAAATCAATTCAATGTTTACTGTACCATAAGGTTGAGTATGTTTTTGCTGCCAGGGAGATCAAGAATACTCAAGTTGGGTAGAAATATGATTTGTCTCGACAGTGTCATATATTTTCAATATTATTGTCCCATCCCTGGCAAGTTGCATGATGCACTCGGGCGTAATGTATTTCTTGAGAAGGTGACTAATCACCCTATGATACCGATAATATTTTGGGTTGATAATTCTTCTAACTTCTTTAGGACGTTTTAACTTTAAAGTTCTATAACCCCCTTTTCAAGGAGATCGTCAAGCATTCTTGACAAGTTTGAGTCAGGGAATGAATATTTCTTCTCCTATATTTCCTTCAATGTAGGACGCTTCTTTCCAGTATCCTTGGAGAACCCACGTTTTTTGTTTTAATACTTGGGCTTTCCGGAGATTCGAACCAGCTCTCCAGTTGAAACAGCCATGGATTCTTTGTTTGAGGACTTGGGATTTTTCTTTAGTTCACCCTCATCTTTTCTGGAATCAGATGAGGACGAACATTTGCCAAGGTGACTTACAATTGTCATCTCCATATTATGAGCCTTCGTTACCAACTCTTGGAAGGCCCTTGGCTTACTCATTTGCAATATATAAAGCAAATCCCACTCCATGCCCTAAGCACACATTTCAATGACTGAAACTTCTGATTGACGGTCCTTACGCTCAAGACTGAGAGACCTCCAATGATTGATTTAATCAAGAACTAGCTCATTCTTCCATTTTCGAGTGTTTGTTAGCACTGTCATGCTAACAACACGTTGAGTGTTATAGAACCGATTTAGGAATTCCTGCTCCATTTGTTCCCAGCTATCAATGGACTCTGGCTTCAAGTCTATGTGCTAGTCAAATACAATCCCTTTTAGAGTTCAGATAAACTGCTTCACCAGTCGGTCTCCTTTATACTAGCATTACTACACGTCTCAATAAAGTGGGAATATGCTATTTAGGGTAGCCCTTACTGTCAAACTGGTTGAATTTGGGAGGCTGATAGCTGTGGGGCATACAAATAGCGTCAATCCTCTTTGTGTAAGGCTTTGTGTACAAGTGAGTCTTGTGAGACCTTCCTCCCAACTGAGCCTTGACTGCATTTGCTATTAAGCTTTGAATCTGCTCAACAGAAATCAAGCCTAAAGAGTGATCCTTCTTTGCCCTGCACTCATTGTCAGATTCTACGCTATGGTTGGACTCTTTATCAGAATCCTCAGTGCTTGAACCTTGGTTGGAAGCTTCAGACGACTTCTTTTCCAACTTCTTCATCAGTTTAGCAATCTTATCATTTTTACGCTTGATTTGAGTGTCCTTTTCTGCACTTTCCTTAGAGAGCCTATCTAACATAGCCTTCACACTTAGTAGTTGTTCTTCGAAGTTACCAGCTTCTGCCACCATAACTGGCATGATGACAGTGTCAGAGGATTCAGCTTCAGCCTATGAGGAAAGTGATCTCTTTGACGATGCCAAAGAGGAGTCGCTGCTTAAAACCTAAATAAGTTCTAGCCTCGTTTAAGTTTGATGTGGATTTTATATTTAGTTTTAAAGCCCTTTCTACTTGCAAGTATGCAACGTTGATCATACACTAGCGAGTATAGGGTGTTGATTCCACCAGGAACAATAGCAATTTTCAATTTAACTTTTCCAATTATAAAGATTAACTCACAAGAGCAGTGCAATTATCAACATGAATCAAAGAAACTAAAGAAAAGCAATGAGTTAAGAAAGTTGAGAGAAATCAAATAAGAGAAAGATATAGGACGTTGGATTTCACTAATGACACAAATATTAAATTAGAAAATCAAATGGGCATTCAATTAGTCTCTTGTTCAACCGAGGCCACAAGCATTAGGCCCTAAATTAAAAAGATGATCACAATTATCAAATGATATTATTTATGGAGTGGTTTAGCCTAAATCATTCTTTTTATACATAACTCATCTAATTTCTAGCATAATTTATTCAATTTTAACGCTTATAATTTTAGGCCCAACTGCATAACATCATATTAGCCTACAAGATCTAATACATATTTAAGATATCAAATTAAACCTTTACAATTAACATAACCAAATAATAGTATGAAGATGCACAAATAGGCAAAGATCAAGTATAAACCCAAAATTATGCAATATGAGAGACAAACATAACCTAGGAAGAAATTAGTAAATCAATATTATTAATCAAGGATTCATTCTAATCCTAGATATAAGTAGTTTAGCCAGCCATGGTTAGTGAAAAATGTTGAAGTTGGTCTAACCATATTGTCAATATTGGTATATTTCACTTCTTATATCCAAACCTTGATACTTAATTACACAAAACTATAGAATTGAGTGTAAACTCTCAAATTGGACTCACAAATAAGGTGAGAAGAAAAGAGAACAATAGCTTCTAAAGTTATTTTCTTCTGAACTCCTCAACCCAAATGGTGGTCTTACAAAGACTCTCTACTCTCTCAAAAAAAAAGGATAGAAGATGGAAGATAAGAGAATGAAGGAATGCTTGGATGTTTGGATTAGTGGATGAACGAATGGATGATTTTGCACTAACGTTGACACCTTTTATAGTGAAAATTCAAACTGCCCTAGTGCCCAAAAATTAATGAACAATTAATTTCAACTAATTCTTGGCTATTGTATTGCATGGGAAAAGGCTAGTCTTAAGCTAAAAATTAATCAATATTGATTAGCTTTGACTAGGTTACTTGAAGTCGCTCGCAAGTCACAAGCAAAAAGGAACTTGGTTGCTAGGTTAGGGGCACGACTGGACCGCATAGGAAGCCGCAGGCCTGGGCAGGTGGAGAAAGGATGCAGAATAAGGGAGGCACTGAAGGGAGCAATGAAGGCATGTGGGTCGTGGCCTTCACAGACCCATTTTAGGCTGGTTTGCTAAGAGAGTGAGAGAGAAAGAGAGGGAAGAAGAGGAGAGTATTGGGCCAGGCTCTTATAGGCCCATATAGGCTGGGAAGAAGGAGAAGGGAACAAAGGAATTATTGGGCTTCTCTAAATGATGGATCATGTGTGCAAGCAAACCAGAGCAGGCTATGCATGTGGGCGAAAGAGGGAGCTGTGGAGGGTTATCTGCCAGCTAGGCTTACAGGTTGGGCACCTGGTGATTGGGTCGTATAAACGGGTCGCATAATAGCCCATTTTAGCTGGAGAGGAGAAAGATAGGTGAGAAGGAGCTCACTGTTGTTGGGCCATGGGACAGGCCGCGCTGAATGAGCTGGGATAAGCCCATTTCGGGCAGCGTAGAAGGGGAAGACAAGCCCACACAATTCTTGGTCAAATTCTTTGGCCTTCAAGTGTTAGACTATGGTTGTGTGTTATTTGAACATTCGGTTCCATTCCCGAAATCAACGCTTCCTTTTTTCACCTGACAATTATGTAAATGTGCATTATTTTTCCATAAAAATATATTTCAAGGACTAAAAAGTAGGCAAAATAGAGGAAATTGACATGTAAAATATGAGTTATCAACTCCTCCACACCAAAACATGCTAATCCTATAGCAAAGAACTATAATAACGCATACATTCATTTAACTCATCATATAAAACAAGATAAGGGAAGAAATTAGGTATTCAACTATACTTGGCCACTCAAAATCATATGGATAAAATCACTACCAATCTACAACTCATTATCAAATATTTATAACCTCAACTAAACTCAATAAGCCAACATTCAAGCAAATTAAGCACATATTGAAACTATATAACAAAGCCTAAGTATAAAACTTCACCCCACGTAACAAAAATCACAAGAGCATCTATGAAATCAACTCCCCTATGTCAAATCAATGCATTTGAATTTTTCTTTGATATATTTTTTTGAACTTCTTTAAAAAGTTACGTGATCTCATGTGCTTTCTTGAGTGGGTAAAGATATGAGTAACATTCAGAGAAGCACTCAGTACATATTCAGACAATTAAAGATATGAGTCAAGATAGAACTCAAACATTGGTACCGAAATCATAACTTAATTAATTCAGTTTATTTTATTTATTGATTAAAAGTCAATAGGAAACTGAATGCTTATATACTTATAATGACATAGAAAAAGGGATTACATCTCAAAATCAAAATCAGTTACATAGTGACATTAGCACAACAAAAATTTTGGCCTTCAACTAGCTAGAACTAAAAATGATCTCCAATAGGCAGGGGTCACATGAATCAAATCTACATAATAAGAGTAGAACATGTATAATCAGAACACTCAAGCTCTTCCCAAAATCAAATTCACCAAAAGATTGTTAAGTTAAATTTTCCTCAAAATTTTCATTTTGCCCTACCCTACACCAAAATCTTACACTGTCCTGAATGTAGAAGACAATAATAAAGAGAGAAACGGACAAAAGAGCAATACAACCGGGTAGCATAAGGAAAACATTCTTAATATGCCCAACAAGCCAACTCCATTTTTACCTTCAAAACCATCAACAACCAGCAAAGCCAAAAGCGAAGTGAAGCATCTTCACACTCCAAACCACAAGCACCCTTTGATAAAAAAGAAAACAAAAATAAAAAATCTCAAATCATCTAAAAAGATTGGGTTGCCTCCTAATAAGCACTAAGTTTTATGTCTTCAGCTAGACAAGGTCCTATACGCTAGGCATAGTAGACAGCGTCTACTAGATTGTTGGACTCTATCAAACCAGGCTCAATCTCATTAGTTACAATAGGTTTCAAACATTGATTAGTGACCGTAATTACTTGACCATTGATGTGGTATGTGTAGGTTGTGACTACTACTACTTCTACGGCTGCAAGTACACTGGTAGATGCAGTATAGACAGGGATATTATTCCTCAGGGACCAAAGAAACTTGCTAACTTTTATCGATCGGAATGTGCTAGCTGAAATTATACTCGAGTGGATTTCAATTAACAATCATAAATCAAACTTGACTAAATCAATAAGAGAAAAACGTCTAGGAATTTTCGTAATTGTGGAAGAGAATTGGATCAAATCTGATAGACATATATCATTCTTTAATTGGTAGATTACGAGGAATTGTAATCTTTTTCAGAAATTCAATCTATTCGTTCGAAATCAACTAAATTTGCCTAAACTAAGCAAACGTCCTTCTCTCAAACTGATTTAACTTAAACCAAGTTTAATATATTCGAATACTTACTAGCCCTCTTAACATATAAATCTCTCTGTCGAGTCGAAGTATTTAAGTCTAATCAAGCAGTCTAACAACCAAATGTCCTCTTTCGATTTTTCACTCGGTTGTTTCAACAGTGCAAGTAAATTTTGGCCAAAAATCAACCCATAACATACAAAACACTTGATAGACAAAATCAAACCAATTATGAAAACAGCACAATTGAACAAACCAAAACATGATCCAATATCTTTCACAAATTACCAAATCCCTAGACTAAGAAAACTATGCAGACATGATTGAAAAGACAAAACTAACCAAAGATTGGGTAAAATCTGAGCGAAAGCAATTTGGTTGAGATCGCCTTCACCAAGGGCTTCACAACTGCCTTAGAATCAAAAACTCTCACACTCAAAACTCTCACCAAGCAAACTAAAAACTACAAAATTTGAGAGAAAAGACTAATCTAAACTATGCTATTGCGTGAAAAGCTCTAGGAGATGATTGAGGAGCTGCTTTCTTCTACTGCAGGCGTCACTATTTATAGAAAACTTCAAGCATTCTCAGCCACACAGTCGAGGGAAAACAAAGAGATAATAGTTATAGGTCCCCCATAGCCCGACCGTGGTCTGGGCTAGAGCCGAATTTCTTGATCTTTCTTTGCTCTACAGTCATGACAACTCATGGTTTACCGTGGGAGAGGTCAAAATACAGCCACTGCAGGGTAAACGTTGGGTGAAAAGACTAAAAATCCTACAAAACACGTAAAACAACTACACCCAACCATAAATCAAGAATAGGAGAGTAAATAACATCATTAAGTACAAAATTCTCCTAAAAACGAGGCAAAATAGCCCTAAAAAGATGTACATTTTAACCACTTATCAAAGTCCCCCATGCTTAAACTGTTGCTTGTCCTCAAGCAATGCAAAGGCTAAAAAGACTATACACAACCTCTTCAGGATAGACACAGGTAATATTCAAATGGTAAAGATGATCCAAAGATAGCCCAAAAAGATGCAAAAATATCATCAGCAAATAGAATAGGGAATGAAATTTCAAAAATGCTTAATAGACCAAAATGCAAAACTTGAACCAATCGTCCTCCAAATTGTCAAATACAATCATTCTGGCATATGAAACGGGTAAGACTAGCAAAACTGGTAAAACCTTACCATATTTATGTGGCACTCAGCACTCATATGTTTGACAATGTATAAATATGAGTGTTCTCTTAATTCTCGTTCCTTTGACACAAATCTACCATAGGCTTGACAAGATTCTCAGGTTCGTCACCGCTAAAATGCAAATACATTAAACAATCCTAAGGACTTTCATAGGGATGTAATGGGGATTAGGGTAAAGGTAAGAGGGGAGCAAACATTTATGGTAATGAGGAGCTAAAACCCATAGACTAAGAGCCTAAAGAATTCTAATGCATCATACTACATCTTCCTCGAACCATATCAATTCATCAACAAACTAAATCCAAAATGAAAAGAGATAGAGTCGAAAATCACAAATATCTTTCATTCCCACCAAGGCTAGTCACTTTCTTCAAATTTTTTTCCCTTTTTCTTTTCCTTATTTTTTTCTTGATTTATTTTTTTTTTCAAAGAGGAATAGCCAAGGGAATTCCATAATGAACTTTAAAATCGAACTCTTCTCTAAACTTTACACAATAAAACAGGGATTTACTATTTTTTTCCTTTTTTTTTTTACTACACCCCTGCACCAAACAACCAAAAATTCACCAAAAACAATAACAATCCACCTTGCTAGCACCCTACCAAATTGATGCAAAAGAATATAACGCTCTTCGTAGCCTTTGCTTAAGGGTAAGACAAGTGTTTGGCCATGGGCTAAAAATAGGAGGGTTGAATCAAGAAACATAGATACAGGCTCAAAGGGGCTAACAAAGGGATATAATATATAACAAGGGTGGCAATTTGGCTGTGGGTTTCAAATAAATCAAACAAAGAAAAATGCCTCAATCATATTACCTAAATGCATTTGCGAAATGTGATCTTAAACAAGAATCAAAGCAAGTACTAGAGAAATGACATCAAGGAAGAGCTACAAATGAAGAAAAACATGAGATTAAAAATGATAAATAGCCTCTTAAAGCTCAAAAGCTCACGGGACATTAAGCCAAATGTAGCTCACAAGCAAACACATGCCAAAATTTCATGTAAAGACTTATGGGGAAAATCAGTTTGCATCCAACATATGGTCAAAACATAGAATTCACTCATTTGCAATTTTTTATGCACAATTCGGGCGAATCTAAGGATCAAACTAACCAAAGAAGGCTATCAATTCTATAAAGATCATCATCGGAGGATTTTTTTTCGATTTTTTTCTTTATATATTTTTTTATGCACGCATGCTCCTATAAACAATGCAAACTAAAATGCAAAAGAAACTAGCAAAAGAAAGAAACTAAAATGCAACCTACAAGAAAACTAAATGCACTACTTAAAACAAAACTAAAACAAAAACTATAAAAACTACCACTAAAAATATATACAAAGTAAAAACAAATGAACACACCAAATAAAAACAGGCGTCAGACGCCAAATGTAATAACTTACTCATTCCCCCATGCTTGAACCACACATTGCCCTTAATGTGGGCACTTCATAACAAAAGGGAAAGGGAGGGGGGTAAACAGAACATTCAAAAAGGGGGTGGAGGTGGAGGATGGGGTGGTTGGCTATAAGAGATATGCCAATCTCACCAAGTTTCTAGACATGTCCTATAGTCCTGGAAATATTTTGTCTGGGAAGCAAGCAACCCACAAAGCTCATCATGGCACTCTTGGATAGTCTTTAAGAGCTACATTCTCAGAAGCAACAAATGCTCGGGGGGAAGCTTGTTCCTCTTGAATAGACCTAAGGGTGTCTTGGATATCGGCGTAGTCAGGAGGGGCTTGTTAAGAGGAAAAACTAGGTCCTGCTTGACAAATATGAGGAGTTGCTTGATAGGGTACAGGTCGAACAACATTGTCATCACCAGGTAACCAATAAAGGTTAGCCCGGTGAAGCAGAATAGTGCGATCGACATTGGGAAGCAATAAAAGCCGGCCCTAGGGTAAATCCAACACAGATGGCCAGCCTCAGTTTTACAAAAATTCATAATCTCAAAAGCAGCTTGATCAAGCTACTCAGACCCAAAAACTCTATCCTTGGGATTGGGCTTGACACCCAAAAATCTAGCAATAGAGGTCACAATCCCACCAATGACTATTCTACCCTTAGTGCTAACAGCAGCACTATGCAATTTGTAATAGCCCGATCCTAAATCATATTTATTTATTTAATTAAGCCATGTTATTCATTTTTCACATTTATTTCTCTCATTGAATTATCCCAGTTGGAAAAATTTATGTCAAGCCCCACTTCACAATTTGAGTTTTATTTACTGGACAATTTCGGAAAAATTGATAGTAGGCCTCAATATTTATGATTTAAAATATTAAATTATTTTTCATAACTTTACATTTAATCTCGAGCTTTGGAGGAACAAAAAAAATTTCAAGCGCGCTCGGTTTGAGATAGTTTTTGAACCCGAGCCCGTTTAAGCCCAATTTTGGCCCACCAAGACTTGACTCTATTTATTTGCCTAATTACCCTTAATTAGGCCTAATCTCTACTTAGTAAAAGCTGATTTTTGTGCTTAATTTTCAGCCAAGTACTATCCCTTCAATATACAACAAGTGTTTGCAATTTAGTGATCAAGCTCTCCTTTCTCTCTCTAGTTTTCTCTCCTCCTTCTCTCTGCCCACAGCAGCAGCCCCCTCCCAACGCTATTATGGTGTTTCCCGGCCACCTTCCGACCATTCTCTGGCAACGATTTCAATTCCTAACAACCTCCCTCCATTGGCTACCATCTTCCATCCTCAAAACCACCAAATATCATCTCCATCTCCACTTATTTCAAGCTCAAAGTAAGTGACTTCAATCTTGTTCTTTGAATTTTTGGTTTTTGCTTCTTGTTTTGGCCATTTTGATGATGGATCATATTGTTTTTATTGAATTAAGAATCATCTTGCTGATGGATCATGGTGGAGTTGAAGCTAGGGTTAGGGTTTTATCTTAATCATGCAAGCTTCATGTTCAAGTGTTGAATTTTGATTGTTTTAAATGAGATTTTGTGATCTTTGGCATTGGTAATGAATATCAAGATGTTTATGCTGATTTATATAAGTCAAAGAGTGATTTTAGCGGGTGGTTACGTGAAGAAAAGATTGCAAATATGTGGTTATTGAGCTGTCAACAGACCTAAAACGGGGGCCACTTCGGGATGAAACTGGTACTGTTTGGCACATCCAAAATTCATGATTTTTGATGTAGTGATAACTTTATGAGCTAGCTTTCAATATGCTTTAAAATTACTCAATTTCGAGTTGTGCGGGTGAAGTTATGACCAATTTATTCAAAACTGTGCAGAATATATTGAAACTGGGAACTGAACTGGAACAGTAACTTTACGAAAAAACTGGTATTGATTGGGTGACTAAAAAATTGTGATTTTTCGTGTGTCTATAGATCAATGAGTTATATTTCAAATACCTTTTGAATCACCTTAATCCGACTTCTGTGGAAAAAGTTATGGTCATTTTGGTACGACTGTACATATTAAACTGAAATTGTGCACGTCTGTGTTCTACCCTAATGTTATGGACCTTATTATGTGAATCATGCCTTGTGTCCTGAATAAACATTTTAGTGGACATTATGAGCTTTTCATATTAGGGTTTTACATCTCAATTGGAGGTCAGGAGTGAAAGAGATGGATTTACTAATATAGACCATCAAACGGTAACATGAGTGAATATAGAAATTGTGACATTTAAAAATATTTTCAGAAGTTTCTATATAATTATGAGTATTACAAGGAAATTACAAAGCGTAGTGAGTTCAACACATTTGTTTATGTATAGAAGCTGACTTGGGTTTGAAAACCGAGTTAAGTGAGCATGAAAATGAAATTTGAGAAGTGGGCACAGTAATGACTCAAATTAGTGTCTATTGGATCAACTGAGGTTATTTGAGCTTTTATGAACCTCACAACACCCCTCATGGCATTGAACCTTCTATTATCAATTTCAGAGGCATTAACCATTCTATTATCCATTTTAGAAGCATCACACTTTTCATTTTCCATTTCAGAAATATCAGAAACCCGTATTTCATTTATATCAATTAAAATCTTTTTATTATCACCTCAATCATTTCCATTTGGCCTATTTTGCTTCAATTTATTGTATTTCAAGTTCAATAACCCTAACTTATTTAAATCAATTTATTTTGGCTTAACTTGTCTTATATTGAATTAAAATCAGTTTATTATATAGAAATGCGCAAGTTATGTATCCCATTTACTTTTACTTACTCAATTATGCGAGTAAGGATCATTTACTAACTACACATACTTGCAATGACATTTATGAAATAGAGTTGAGGCCTAGTTATCGTTCCCCATTTTACAAAAGTGTTATCAAGTCAGATGACATTTATGAAACAGCTGACTTGTATCAAGTCAGATGACATTTTTAAAGACTCAAGGTACGTGCATTGCTGGTATCTTTAAAAATCAGAGTGTATTTATCAACATTATCATATTTTGGTAAGTACATCAATGAATCAGTTTACACAGTGATTTATCAGTTAATTAGTGACCTCATCAGTTATCAGTGACAGGGCATTACCCTTCAGTTACCCGCGCGGCTTTAAGTCAGGTCCCCGATCCGCTTGGCAGGTGTACACCTATCCATAGATCGTAACAATATCAAGGGGTTGACTATCAGATAATAATTAGCAATGCGATTTTATATTCATCTCATTCCCTGTTTGGACCTTAAATGAATTACAAAGTGGGCCCAACCAGTGTTCAATGATCATTTAACAATTCAGGAATGCATGTCCTGAGCTTCAGCTCACAGTTCGAAATATTTTTCATGTTTGTTTTGGGCAAATGCTTAGAGTATTTCCCTCATGCTAGCAAATCAGCTGAAAAGAATAAGTGAAGCAAGGAAATCCGGATGGATTAGAAGTAATGCCGTATATGCATACTTTAAAGTTGTATTTTGAATTCTTCTGTGGATGAAGATGTAGATTACATGGTGAATTATCTTACTATGGTTTATAAACCTTACATTGGTTAACACTTGATTGTGAATGGATGATCATATGTGAATGTGTACAGTGGAGGTTATGCTTAACTGTGTTATTTATAACACTCATATTTTAAGCCTTGTCCTTTTGGACGGCGGTGACGCCCCTATCATTGGATTCATCATATTACAATTGAGTGATTTGTTAAGAAGAATATAAACACTGACACATGTTTAATTTAAGGGCGTTATAAATTTGGTATCAGAGCCAGGTTGAGATTTTCTTTATGGGATGTGGATTATGGAGTTAAGATACTGAGAAAGTTGGTCAGTGAGGAATGAAGATTATTATGATATCATTGGAGATTTGTGACAATAGTAATGTCTGCAATGTGTATTAGATCATTACGATAATATTTTTCTTTGTCAGATGGATCCATACAATGTGTATATAGTTGATCTCAAGCATCAGATTCGAGGGTGATTTTTAATAACAAGGTAAAGGTGTTCCAATGCGTTTAGATATGTTTGGTCATATGAGCCACCCATCTGATTGGTATGCCATTCTTTTAGCTTGAGTTGTTTATTTTTGAGATGTAAACCCTTGTACTCCGGGCGTGTAGCCCGTAGAGTTGTGATCTCCAGCGTGTAGCCGTTGAGCTTAATTTGGTATCCTTTTATACTTCTATTCAATGCAGATGATATGGTGTAAGGCTTTAAGCCTGGGAAGTGACCAGTTCGCCCCAAAAATTTCAGAATCATTAACACTCGTAGCCCTTGGGTTGGGAGTTGTTACAAATGTGTCCTATGAAATGCCCTTGACTCATTTCGAGGTTAAATGTATAGGGAAAACCAAGTATGGGAGGAATACACAAGTTCAATCAACTTGGCAATTTTGATCAGTGCACAAGGACCGATCTTGAAGTTTTGTTCATGATCACCATGGTTTATGCAAGGATTTTCCATCCTGAGTTTAAGTTAAGGAGATATCTTTCATATGAAACAAGTTTCGAGTGGATTAGAGGTCATTTGATCATTCAAAACTATTAGACAAGTCAGAGTCTACAAAGTTGGCAGAATCCTAATGCACAAGGTCTGAGTTTAGTCCACTTGCAGCCATACATTCCATTAGATAGAGATATTTTAGTTATTCTATATCAAAGTTCAGAAAGTAAGCTTTCCAATGACCAATGTTGCAACACATTTGGAGACCAGTGGCCAATGAAATTCAGCCTAGAAGTCTGATGGTACAGACTGTTCAAGTCAGTAGATACATACAATTTTGAGCTTATATTTCGTCATTATATGGGTGCCATTTTATGCGCTTCTCGAATCCAAGTGGCAATTACTTCAATATGCCTCATTGATTGCAGATATTTTCTTCTATAACTCAAGAATTTCTTCTAAGTGAGCTATATGGGGTTTCTTGATGTAGTATCCCCTGAATTGTAGGATTTTGGAGAGGCTTGCTCTATGGTACATAAGTTTTGAAACCATTAACTATCGATGATTCCATATAAGAGAAATCAAGGACACTTTAGAGAGACATTTTGCTTCAATCCATTGCAATTCAAGACTTGCTTAAATTGCCCAAACTCTTGCAAGCAGTTCATTGACTCCACATTCATCCGTGAAGTAGACATTACTCTGGAAAATATTTCACTGTACTTTCTGATGACATACCATCTACCATTGTCCTTGTTAGGTGATCAACTGTTAGATACACCTCACTTGACTAGGGGCTTCATCTTTTTGTCTTCATAGCATTACCGCATCCAGTTGCATCATCATTCACTCTCATGGCATATCTTCATCACTTTTGATCACTTTTTCCTGTTTTTAAGAGCTCAATTGTTACTAGTAACTAGATTATGATTGGGTTGCACCCATGTCAATAGATGATAATTTTGTAGCACTCTTAAATAGAAGATAGATCTTAACTACGCTTTGTATAAAGGCTAGCTATTATCAAACTTGTGGAATCCATTGCTAAGGGAAACGTGATGTGTCTACCCATTTTGATTGATTCAATCTATGTTTCCTTCGAAAGATCACTTACATAAAGTTTAAGTCTGACTATCAAAATTTTTGCCATGTATTTGGATTATATCAGTGAGAAATTTTGATGGGTTACTGTCCTTTGGAAAAACACCTTCAGTTGATTTAGACTAAAGAACTCTAGAGTGAAAAGTATGACCCAGTGGAACTTCAAGAATGGATTCGAGGAATGGAGAAAATTTTCATTGCAGTAGAGGTTCCAGGGGATAAAAAGGTGATCATTAAAACATTTTATCTAACGGATAAAACCGATATTTGGCAGAGCGCGGTTAAGAATAAACTCTTAGGGCTTGACTTCACTTTGAGCAAATTTGTGGAAAGAATAACTACACTGCCCCGAATTGCCAAATGGGAACTCACAAATGCACGTGGTGTGGTAGCCGAGAGCACCTCATCGCTACCTGCTCCCGAAAACTGAAGGTTGTAGACAAGGGCTCTCACTTTCAAGGCCCGCAGCTGTAGGAAGGGCTTATGTGTTGAGCAAGAAGGAAGCTACCACCTCTGGTGCAGCACCGAACCTGTCTTTTAATTTCGAAGCCATTTTGTGTATTGATTGATTCAGTTGCCACTCATTCATTTATATTCACATGATCTGTCATGCAAGTGAACCTTGAGAATAAGAAGGTAGAAACCAATTATGGAAGCAAGTTATCCAACGACTTTAGAGTTGAGTGTTCTACATCTCATAAATTTGTTTCAATTACTACTGGTGAGATAGTTTCCCCTAGAGTTCTGATTCAATTTGACTGGTCAGACTTCGATATCATTTTGGAAATGAGCTGGTTGTGTACTTATGGGGTCAAGATAGGTTGTGATGACCCTAAGGTTATTTCAAGAAAAGAACAAGGGAGAGAAATATGTTTTATAGTCAAAGAGAGGAAAAACCTTGTCCTTTAAATTCTGTTATAAAACCAAGTGAGCTCTTATGTCAAGGATATATTGTGCATTGGTGTCATGCTATTAACATTCAACCTAAGGAAGAAAAAGTAAAAGACATCTCTATAGTTTGTGAGTTCAGAGAAGTTTTCCAGAAAAGTTACCGAGACTGCTCCGTCAAGAGAAATTGATTATGAGATTGAATTCATCCCTGGTGCCTAATCTATCTCAAAAACCTCATATTGTGTGGCTCCAACTGAGCTTAAGGAACTATAGAGTCAGCTAGATGAGCTATTACAGATGGGCTTTATTAGGCCAAGTGTATCACCATGGGGTGCCCCAGTGTTGATTGTAAAGAACAAGAATGGAACCTTAAGGTTATGTATTGATTTTAAAGACTTGAACAAGATCACCATCAACACCACATACCAATCGCCCCAAGTAGATGACTTATTTGATCAACTGCAGGGAATAGGAGTCTGATCTAAGATTGATTTGAGGTCAGGGTACCATCAACTTAGTAGTATATCTGAATACATTACCTAAACTATACTACGAACATGTATGGGTCATGATGAATTCACTGTGATGCCTTTTAGTCTAATCAATGGCCCCGCGGCCTTTACGGATCTTATGAATAGAGTTTCAAACCATATCTAGACAAGTTGTGGTGGTGGATATAAAAGATGTCTTGAAATACTCCAAGGACAAAGATGAGCATACTATTCATTTGAGGACAGTGTTACAGACCTTAAGGGAGCATTAATTACATAGCAAATACAAGAAGTATGAGTATTGGTTTGAAGTAATGGTGTTCCACAATACAAGAAGTATGAGTATTGGTTTAAAGTAATGGTGTTTTTGGAACATATGGTATTAAATGAAGAAATTAAGGCGGATTTGTAAAAGGTGAAAGCAGTTACAAAGTGCCCAAGACCCACCAATGCATTGAAATTAGCAACTGTTTGAGTTTAGTAGGGAATTATCGAGTTCAGGAAGGATTTGATAAATATTGTCCTCCCTGACTAATTTGTTGAAGAAAGCTATAAAGTTAGCAAGACGTTTAACTGATGGCTTATGCCTCCCAACGGCTCAAGCCTTATGAGAAAAATTACCCTACTCATTTCTGTAGTCTTTGCATTGCAAATTTGGAGGCATTACTTATATGGGGTACCATGCAGAATCAATACTGATCATCGAAGCTTAAAGTACATCTTCACTCAAAAAAAGCTCAATCTACATGAAACATCAGTTGTGGCAGATCCAATGTCAACCAAGAAAGAGAAATATTGTGGCAGGTACCCTGAATAGGAAGGCACAACATACCTTGAACACTGTAGTAACTACTCAACTGAATCTCTTAAGAGAACTTGAGGACTTGGACATTCAATTAGTATCGCACAGGAAGGCGAACGTTCAAATGCCGACACTTACCTTAGAGTGAATCAGGATGATGATCCTGAGCTGCAAAGAACAAAGCAAAACCTTGAGAAAGGGATTCAATTTCAATGGACTTTGTCATGGAATTCCTTCAGATACAGTGCCTGATAGAGATCAGAGATTTCAAGCCTGTTTTGACAAACACTTCAAAGAGCCTTTGGAACTAGATTGAACTTTAGCAGTTCTTATCATCCTAAAATGGATGGGCAAGCATCTAAAAATATCAATGGATCCAACTCTTATGAGTTGGAGCCTATAGTACTTCATGACCTACGACCAACATTTGCATTTGAAGAAAGTATGAAACTTTCAGTGGTCAACATTGTGATAGTACGAGTAGAGAATCCTACATGAAACATCAGGATAACTGACGGCCAACATTGACAACAAAATCATCTTTTGAGTCATCAAGGTCTTCTTCAGCATTCAATAAGGTAGCATATCTCAGAAGACTCTTGAAAGCATACCATTGGAACCGATAGAAAAGCTATGTTGATAAAAGAAGGAGATTCCTGGAATTTCTAGTATATGACAAACTTTTCAAAAAGTCTCACCAACTAAGGGTGTAAGGAGGTTGCACTGCGATCTAAATTGAAGCCAAGATCTTTTGGACCATATCAGTTCATTGAAAGGTCGAATTTCACAACTTGTCTACCAGATCTGCATATATAACTCAAACATGTACATAACATGTTCTGTGTTCCTTACCTTACCACTCAGGTAGTATATTTCAGATCCTGACCATGCTGTCATAATCAAATCCATTGCAGTCATTGAGGGTCTTGTGTTTCAAGAGCATCCAATTCAGATATTGGATCACAGGATTAAGCAGTTAAGTATCAAGCAGATACCTTAAATCAAATTACTTTGGGCAAATCATACCTCCTCAGAAACTACTTGAAAAACTGAGGATCAAGTGAAAGTCACGTACCCATATTTATTTGGGATAACCTTGCATCTGTTGGTAAAGTTCATAAGTTTCGAGGACGAAACTCTTTAAGGGGGGAAGGCTGTAATAGCCCGACCCTAAATCATATTTATTTATTTAATTAAGCCATGTTATTTATTTTTCACATTTATTTATCTCATTGAATCATCCAAGTTGGGAAAATTCATTTCGGGCCCCACTTTGCAATTCGAGTTTATTTACCGGACAATTTTGGGAAAATTGATAGTAGGCCTCGATATTTATGATTTAAAAGATTAAATTATTTTTCATAACATTACATTTAATCTCGAGCTTTGGAAAAAAAAATTCAAGCGCACTCGGTTTGAGCTATTTTTCGAACCCGAAGCCGTTTAAGGCCAATTTTGGCCTACCAAGACTTGACTCTATTTATTTGCCTAATTACCCTTAATTAGGCCTAATCTCTACTTAGCAAAAGCTGATTTTTGTGCTTAATTTTCAGCCAAGTATTATCCCTTCAATATACACCAAGTGTTTGCAACCAAGTGATCAAGCTCTCCTTTCTCTCTCTAGTTTTCTCTCCTCCTTCTCTCTACCCACAGCAGCAGCCCCCTCCCAGCCCTATTATGGTGTTTTCCGGCCACCTTCCAGCCACTCTCTGGCAAGGATTTCAATCCCCAACAACGTCCCTCCATTGGCTACCATCTTCCATCCTCAAAACCACCAAATATCATCTCCATCTCCACCTATTTCAACCTCAAAGTAAGTGACTTCAACCTTGTTCTTTGAATTTTTAGTTTTTGCTTCTTGTTTTGGTCATTTTGATGATGGATTATGTTCTTTTTATTGAATTAAGAATCATCTTGGTGATGGATCATGGTGGAGTTGAAGCTAGGTTTAGGGTTTTATCTTAATCATGCAAGCTTCATGTTCAAGTGTTGAATTTTGATTGTTTTAAATAAGATTTTGTGATCTTTGGCATTGGTAATAAATATCAAGATGTTTATGCCGATTTATATAAGTTAAAGAGTGATTTTAATGGGTGGTTATGTGAAGAAAAGATTGCAAATATGTGGTTATTGAGCTGTCAACAGACCTAAAACAGGAGCCACTTCGGGATTAAACTGGTACTGTTTGGCACGTCCAAAATTCATGATTTTTGGTATAGTGATATGATAATGAGTTAGCTTTCAATAGGCTTTGGAATTACTCAATTACAAGTTCTGTGGGCAAAGTTATGACCCATTTACTCAAGACTGTGCAGAATACATTGAAACTAGGAACTGAACTAGAACAGTAATTTTACAGAGACACTGGTATTGATTGGGTCACTACAAAATTGTGATTTTTGGTGTGTCGATAGATCAATCCGTTATCTTACAAATTCCTTTTGAATCGCCTTAATCCGACTACTGTGGAAAAAGTTATGGTCATTTTGCTACGACTGCACAGATTGAACTGAAATTATGCACGTCTGTGTTCTACCCTAATTTTATGGACTTTATTATGTGAATCATGCTTTGTGTCCTGAATAAACATTTTAGTGGACATTATGAGATTTTCATATTGGGGATTTATATCTCAATTGGAGGTCGGGAGTGAAAGCGATGGATTTACTAATGTAGACCATCAAACGGTAACATGAGTGAATATGGAAATTGTGACATTTGAAAATATTTTCAGAAGTTTCTATATAATTATGAGTATTGTAAGGAAATTACAAAGTAACAAGTTTGTTTATGTATAGAAGCTTACTTGGGTTTGAAAACTGAGTTAAGTGAGCATGAAAATGAAATTTGAGAAGGGGGCACAGTAATGACTCAAGTTAGTGTCTATTAGATCTACTGAGGCTATTTGAGCTTTTATGAACCTCACAATACCCCTTATGGCATTGAACCTTCTATTATCCATTTCAGAGGCATTAACCATTCTATTATCCATTTCAGAAGCATCACACTTTTCATTATCCATTTCAGAAATATCAAAAACTCGTATTTCATTTATATCAATTAAAATCTTCTTATTATCACCTCAATCATTTCCATTTGGCCTATTTTGCTTCAATTTATTGTATTTCAAGTTCAATAACCCTAACTTATTTAAATCAGTTCATTTTAGTTTAACTTGTCTTATATTGAATTAAAATCAGTTTATTATATTGAAATGCACAAGTTAGGTATCCCATTTCATTACTCAATTTCTGTTACACATATTTTTACTTACTCAATTATGCGAGTAAGGATCATTTACTGACTACACATACTTACAGTGACATTCATGAAACAGAGTTGAGGCCTAGTTATCGTTCCCCATTTTGCATAAGTATTATCAAGTCAGATGACATTTATGATACAGCTGACTTGTATCAAGTCAGATGACATTTTTAAAGATTCAAGGTACGTGCATTGCCTGTATCTTTAGAAATCAGAGTATATTTATCAATGTTATTATGTTTTGGTAAGTACTTCAATGAATCAGTTTACACAGTGTTTTATCAGTTAATTGGTGACCCCATCAGTTATCAGTTACAGGGCATTACTCTTCAGTTACCCGCGCTGTTTCAGGCCAGGTCCCCGATTGGCTTGGCAGGTGTACACCTATCCATAGATCGTAACAGTATCAAGGGGTTCACTATCAGATGATAATTAGCAATGCAATTTTATATTCATCTCATTCCCTATTTTGACCTTAAATGAATTACAAAGCGGGCCCAACCAGTGTTTAATGATCATTTAACAATTCAGGAATGCATGTACTGAGCTTCGGCTCACAGTTCGAAATGTTTTTCATGTTTTGTTTTAGGCAAATGCTCAGAGTATTACCCTCATGCCAGCAAATCAGTTAAAAAGAATAAGTGAAGTAGGGAAATCCGGATGGATCAGAAGTGATGCCGTATATGCATACTTTGAAGTTGTATTTTGAATTCTTTTATGAATGAAGATGTAGATTACATGGTGAATTATCTTACTATGGTTTATAAACCTTACATTGGTTAACACTTGATTGTGAACGGATGATCATATGTGAATGTGTAAAGTGGAGGTTATTCTTAATTGTGTTATTTATAACACTCATGTTTCAAGTCTTGCCCTTTTGGACAACGGTAATGCCCCTATCATTGGATTCATCATATTATAATTGAGTGATTTATTAAAAAGAATATCAACAATGATACATGTTTAATTTGGGGGCGTTACAAATTGTTTAGGTAAAAATGAACCTAGACCAAATGGCACAGTATCAAGCATACAAGGCAAGAAGTATAACTCAAAAAGTCTCATGACATTCAAGCTATTGTCCCAAGCAAACAAAGAACAAGCCAGAATACACTGAGCTACTGTCATGCAAGGGCTTCTAATATGAGTACATTTCGATGAACTAGTGCTATACCTAACACTCTCTGAAAGTTCACCCCAAAATGCATTCGAGTTGAATTCATGGGGGACTTGGCGACTCGGTATATCCATATTGGGCGAAAAACCGAAAATACTATTGAAAGTACCTAAGTTCAGTTCATATAATTGACCCTGCAGATAAAACGATATATACCCACTTTACCATTGAGGCCCTCTAGTGACTTCGACATGGGTTGTACTTAAAAATCCTATGGTCAGGTCCTTATATGTATGCTCCTTCAAATCTAAAAGTTAGCTCATCCCACCTCTAGCAAACAACCAATGAATATCATCTAACATTCTCAATCAGGCCAACAAATCCTCATCATAATATCTAGTTGCAACAACTATACGCTCATTCAAACAATTAGACCTAGCAATATGTTCGGGATTAGTCAAACTAAGAGGGTGAGGAATGTTACCGCTAGCTCGTGCATTGGTTGATGTTCTTGAGGTCCTTTGAGGTTGGGATGGTACTTGACTTGACAAACCAACCTCCTTGGTGCTCCTTTGCCTCTTAGTTGGTGCCATGGCTACAAAACCTAATAAAAAACAAAACTAAAACCAAAAATTATAACTAAAATCTCGAAAATTGAAGAAAATAAGTGAAAAGATGAAGAATTGTTTTAAAAAAAGTAAGAGATGTGCATGGTGGATGAAGGAGGCGAGATGAACCTTGAAGAATAGATGAAAAGAGATGACATTGTTGGGGGAAATGGGAATATGGAGTGAAAAGGGGAAATTTGGTGTGAAAAAGGAAAAAAATGGAGAAGAATTGAGGGATGGTTAAAGCAGTTGGTAATGGAGGTTTTAGAGAGAGAGAGAGTGGAGGAAGAGAGAAAATGTCGGGTTAAAGAAAAAGAAGTGAGGGGAGGGGAACAGGCACCATGGTCAAAAACCTAGATCACGGCCCATAACAGCCCACCATAAATCGTGGGGTCCACCACAGTCCGTCCGTTGTGTCTGCTGGACGAAAAAATTTTTTTAGGTTTTGCATCCTACGGCTATGGGTTTAGGACGGCGTGGTGCTAAACATTTTATTCTTAAACTTTTTTTTTTCTGTTTTTTTTATGCTTGTTTTTGTTTCTCCTTTTTTTTTTTGTTTTGTTTTTCATAGTCTTATCCCCACTGTCTTTTTTTTTAATCAAACTAAAAAAACAACAATACAAAGTAAAACGAAAAAGGAAAAAGTAAAATAAGAAAAAGCTCGACTTGCCTCCCAAGAAGCGCTCGTTTAAGGTCAAAAGCTTGATCCTTATTCTGGGCTTGGTCCGGATCTCATTTATCACGAACCACAAAATCGAACTTCTGAAGTTAAGGTACCATCTCAGCAATTCTAACTGCAGGTCCTTTGTTTTCTTAACTTGGTGCCACAGCGCACCATCTGCATACAAAACAAACTTCTCTCCTAGCCCATCAGATGGGCTACCATCTACTTGCTTGACCCTTACATCAAAATCAACATTGAAACCTTCCAAAGGGGGCATAGAGTGAACAACTCATGCAAACCTACGATACTTACTCAGTGAAGAATCTTTACAGATAGGGGCCTCAATCTTGGGATGGTTAGGTGGCATAGGAACAGAAAACTCCACCTTAACATACCCTTGATCAGGGTCCTCATATGAAATCCATTCAAAATCAGCAGGATCTTCAGCATACAAGACATCCTCCATATCATGTTTAAGGGAAAGGGGTAATGCATCCAATATAGAAGAATAAGGAGAAACCGCATCCTCTTTCCTATGAGTAAACACAGTAAATCTCCCTTCCGCCTTAAAAGAAACACAGCCTTCTCTAACATCAATGTGGTAACTAGCTGTCGCTAAAATGGGCCGATCGAGGATAATCTGAGCATCATCAGTCTCAAGCATGTCAACAACAATGAAGTCCTCTAACACCTAAATGTCACCTATATTAACAGGCACATCTTCCAACCTGCCTATGGGCTATGTCATAGAACCATCAGCCAACTGAAGTGAAAATGGTATGGCTAGGAATGGTCCTCGGTGCAGTCTACGAAACAAGGAGTAGGGCATTATACTAACACTTGCACCTAAATCATAGAGACCTCTCTCAATCCCCACTTTTCCCACAATGCAAGGGATAGAAAAACTACCTGGGTCAAGAAGCTTGGGGGGAAAATGGTGGGGATCTCAATAGAGTTATCTTCCACAAATGTGGTAGTCTTGCCATCATTTTGTCTGTCTTTACTACCCATCATGGTTATCTCTCTACCCTTTTCCTTTAGTACTTCCTCAGGGTCAGTTAAGTCCTCCTCATCCTCTTTCATAGTAACACAGTTACAATGCTCACAAGGGTTGGGTTCAGATTTACTAGGAAGTCTATCTGGGGGCGTAGATGAAAAGGCAGCTTTTTGGGCAATCTGGGCCTCTAACATCTTATTATGAGTTGTAAGCGCATCAATCTTGGTGGCTAATTGCTTAATGTACTCACCTTGTTTCTGCTGTGCCGTAAGCATGCTTTCCATCATTGCTTCTAAGTTGGCTTTTTGGGCATCTGAGAAGGGAATAGGGGTCTTTAAAAACCAAAGGGTACTCTAGCATTCATAGGGGGCATATTCACAGAGTTTGAATTCGACCTATAAAAGAAATTTGGGTGATTTTTCCAAGCCAGATCATACGTATTAGAGTAAGGGTTATGGGTCGGTCTTGGGTTGAAATTTTGAAGATAATTAACCTCATTTGATTCTTGGGAAACAGGACTCCCAACTGGACAATGCAAAGTTATATGATCAATCGAACCACAGGTATCACAAAGGGAAAAGGCATTAGAATTAATAGCATTCACATTCAATCGGTCCAATCTTTGAGTCATGGCATCTACTTTAGCAGATAGTAAAGTTAGAGCATCGACTTCAAACTTACCTCTAACCCGCTTGGGTTGGGTACGTTTAGTGGACCGTTGAAAATTATTTAGCGCCATCTCCTCGATAAGACCATACGCTTCATACTCGGTCTTGCTCATCAGAGTTCCTCCTGCTACTACATCTAGGGGTGTTCATTAAACGGTCCAGGACCGGACCGACCCGAAGACAGAGTCGGACCGGACCGGACCGACGCCTTTCGGTCCGGTCCTCGGTCCTCTCTTTTCCAACTTTCGGTCTTCGATCCGGTCCGGTCTCGGACCGGTTGGACCGACAATTAGACCGGACCGGACCGATTTGGGAATTAAGCTTTTTTTTTTTTGGGTTTTAGGTTTGGACCTTTTGTTTGGGTACTTTTCAAGGTTTTTGGTTTTGTGCGAAGGACCTTCTGTTTGGGCACTTTTCAACCTAGGACAGAGAGCAAAACCAAAAACCAAAAACCAAAACATGTTATTACTGCACGTGTCCAAGTACAAATAAGTTGAAAGGGACAAATATTGGGGAGCATAATAGTTATGTAAACTGGAAAGCATGTAAATCCACTTGGAGGTGTCAACCATACTAATTACTGATGCTGATAGTGAATCATTAGTGATTAGGAAATTTCTCTTTCTATATTCTCTAAATTGTCTGCACAACTTTGAAGGATTCTCTGATCTGCCAGCCTTTTAATTGAACCAAATTAAACAACTACCTTCTACGTAGCTACAATTATTTTTCTAAAATAAAGTACTAATAATTTCATTTATGTACTTTTCTATAAAGAATAAGATAAGATTATAATATATTAATTAAAAATATGGAGGTTTTTGTTTTAAGGTTTTTTTTTTCACTTGACTTGGGACGATGAGGCTTCTAAAGAACCAACCAACCAAAGCACCGACAGACAAGTCTGTGACATTAACAGAGCATTTTACAGTGAAAAATATATGTATAGAACTTTATGCATATTAATATCCAAAAATCAAAGAGCACTTGATCGCATGGTCAAGTTTTGTCTTTTTTTTTAATGCTCTCTACTGGATTTAACTTAGATGAGACGCATATCGATTAGAGTACCATATTCACCATGAGGATAAGGGATGATGTCAAATTTGGGCTGAAGGGTTTGTAATGTATGGGTTCATGAGTCATGACCCAAACAATTTCAAAAGTATCCAGGATAGGACCGGTCCAGATTTGGTCCGGTCTCGGTCCGGTCCGGGTTTTGGCCGGCCCGGTCCGGTCCTGACCGAATCTGAAATGGTCCGGTCCTCGGTCCCCACCTAGGTCTTATTCGGTCTTCGGTCCAGGCCGGTCCGGTCCGGTCCGGTCCTAGACCGATGAACACCCCTAACTACATCAATAGTGGACCTCACAGCTTAGGTTACATCATTATAAAATGCCTGGATAATCATCTAGCACTGAAGACTATGACAGGGACACAAATGCAGCAAATTCTTAAAATGCTCCCACGCTTCATAGAGCGTCTCATCTTCTCTTTGCAGAAAATTGGTGATCTGATTTCGCAGGCTCGCTGTCTTGTTCGGGGGAAACAATTTGGCGAGAAAGACTTTTGTTAGCTCATCTCAAGTCGTTATGCAACCAGATGGCAAGGAATATAACCACGCCCTCGCTTTATCCCTCAATGAGAAAAGGAATAAGCGTAGGCGAATCACATCGCTGAAAACTTCGTTTAATTTTACGAAAATAGCACAATTGAACAAATTAAAACACGATCCAATATCTTTCACAAATTACTATATCCCTAGACTAAGAAAACTGCAAGGACATTATTGAAAAGATAAACTGTTGCTTTCGAGAGTACACAACCACAAGAAGGGGGTGAATTGTGGTGTCCGATTTTCGCAATATGCTGGCAAACAGTCTTAGACCCTGTTCGCGCAGGCTGTTCCTGAGATATGCAGAACCGAAAATCCAACAAAATTGAATGCGGAAATAATAGACACAGGATTTTTACGTGGAAAACACCTCTAGCCCAACTGAGGTGAAAAACCACGACCTACCTCGTGTAGGATTTACACACTTCACTAAACGGGCTAATCACGTTACAATAGTAACACACCTTGTTACAAATTGCAACCCACGTAACCGTCTTCCCTAAGACAGGTTACCCCACGTCCAAAATCCCCTTGATTTGGACACACACTCAACTCACTTCTGTGAAAGCAGAATATAAAGATAAACACCCTATTACAATGCTATTAGCTTACAATGAAGTCCTAGTATGCCAACTTTGAAAGCTCAAATAACTCACTCACTAGACACGATTTTCTTTTGAAACTTTTAAACTCATAAACACTGAATTTTTGCCTTTGAAAACCGATGCTTCTGAGTTATGAGAAGCGACTTTATATAGTGCTTGGTAAAAACAATTCCTCAAATTTTTGGAAACCAAAATTTCTAAAGGAGATAGAGTCCTTTAACTGCAAGGGGTGAGGTAACATAAGCTGGTAAGAATTCCTTAATTGCTTAAGGCGATGATTCTTCAGCAACACGGTTCCATCCTTTAGCCCATGATTTTCTCAACAACCTTATCCACTTGCCAAAAGTTGAAGATTCTTTTTATTCAAAAAGATTTTGCAAATCCCCTTAGATTTTGATAATCGTTTTAGGGTAAGGGGTAAGATTTTACATAAAAAAATCTTGCTTGCAAATCTTGGAGAAGCTGCCCAAAATTAGCGAGAGAAAAATCGTGTGAAATTATTTTTTCGCAGCTTAATCTGGGAACACCCTGACCACCCTGTTTCCATGATTGTTTTGAAAGGTGATCCGAAATATTTTCCAAAAAGCAAAACCGTTTCAAGTAAGTGGTAAATTAAGACTTTCTAATTGGCATATTAACAAGAGTCTAAAAATATAAAATCTAAATCAAATCAAGACATCTTGTTGTAACGACCAGTCATCTTGTAGAGAGACGAATTTGCTGCTTCAAACACTTCACAGACCCTGTTCCTCACGGCTGCACTTATATCGCTGACTTGAGTACCTGTTCTTAGTCAACCATTAGTCAAGCAAGTTTAAGACATTGAGAACAGCAGTAAGAACCAGTTTGGAGAGTCTATTTGGAACAACAACAACACTTGGATTTGTTATCATCAAAACCTTATACATCATAACAATTTCTCCCTTTTTGATGATGACAAACCAAGTGACCATATTGACTTTCAAGGACAAAGGAAGTGTTAGTGCCAATCATTCATAGAACCGACAATTCACATGAAGCAGCTAGTATCGAAAAATTGTAAATTGTAAGAGAATCAACGCGTCCACGGCAAAACTAAAACAATATTGGTCATCTTATCTTCCCCCTTTTGGCATCATTAAAAAGGAAGGGCAAACAGTCAAATAGAGAGTGTTTGCTATCACCACCACTTGGGTAATGAAGGAAAGTCAACATGCGATACACTCAAGTGTTTTGATACGGTAATGAGATTGGCCATCCTAGTCACACACAAGCAATTCTCAACAAAAAGCAAGCAAGGCAAAGCCAATCAAAACAAGATAACCTGTTATTCGCCAAAGGAGTGCAACATAGAGTGCGAATCCAGAGACAGCAAAAGGGAGAAAACTAAGAGAAGAGACAGATGAGGCCACAACAGAACAGCCTACAAGAACAGCCTACGAGGGATGATCATGGAGCAGGAGGGGAGAATTTTGCTGAGAGGGAAGAGAGAAGAGCGAGGATATCTTCATGGCGTTTGGCATTGAGAGCCTTTTCCTTGTCCAGGGCAGCCTTCACCGCAGTAAGCTCAGCATTCAGGCGAGCCTCAACTTTGACTGAGGAACTGCCAGAAACAGGAGGACGAGGTGTTTTGATCCCCTGTTTAGAGGCAGATCCCTCAACCAAGGTATATCCACACCCCATAAGGGTGTTACTCCCGATCTCATCAATGAACTGAGCTCCCACCTTATTCTCCAGTGTCACCCCAAAGTGCTCAAAAACACTAGTCAGGAAGAAACCATACCCAAGGTCATGTTTCCTGGAGGTGTTTGCAATTCTTGCAATATGTCGAACCATGATGGCAGGAAGGTTGATTTGCGCTTCCCTGTCCATCAGATCCATGAGACACTGATCCATGGCATCGGTAAGATTTCGACCCTGGCCCCTGGGGATGACATTTTTGATAATAAATCAAAATATCAACTGATGAAGAGATGTCATGTCCCCTTTCTTCACTGACTGGGGTGTTCGCAGGCTTGGTTGCTGGCTGAATTTCTGGGAAAGCTCCAGCAGCCGAGCTGTCCCAAGAACAGTCTTATCTTCCCTCATATATACATCAAAGCCCATGGAGGGAATCCCCAAAATTTCCCCTAATATCTTCGCATCAAAGCGAAGCTGCTTCCCATTAACAGTACTTGTCACCACTCCTTCGGTGACAGTGCAGTTGGCGTAAAACTGTGCCAACTCGTGGATAAAACACCCCAGCTGGGTGTTTGTAAACAGTTCAAACCACCCTTGTGCATGCAACTTGTACAGAAACACCCCAAGACCCTGTTCCTCAAAATACTTGACCTTGATGATTTTGCCCCTAACTACCCGTCTCTGAAGCAGTTGGGTCAGTTTGGCTGAAATTGCAGACGGGGTTGACTTCTTGGCTCTCTTAGGCTGGGGCTCAGTAGGGGTGTCTTGTGTGGATGCGTGTTTGAGAGAGGCTTTTCGCTTGGGGGTTTTTGTGGGTGATGATTTGGAGGGTACAGTGGAGGCTGGTTTGGGTGCAGGCAGAGGCTTGTCCTCTGAGGACTCTGAGAACACGA
The DNA here is from genome assembly GCA_029747015.1 of Carnegiea gigantea. Classification (NCBI taxonomy): domain Eukaryota; kingdom Viridiplantae; phylum Streptophyta; class Magnoliopsida; order Caryophyllales; family Cactaceae; genus Carnegiea; species Carnegiea gigantea. The sequence continues at coordinate 44,440 of JAKOGI010000543.1, read as the reverse complement.
GAGTGCCCTGTTTGAAGAAGGTGTTCTCAGTGTCACTATCAGAGGAAGGCTCAGAAGAGGAATCAATTTCCTCAACAACAAGAGAAGGCTGTTTGGCAGGACGAGACGTGGATTGAAAAGCAATTCGGGTTGATTTTCTGGTTGGCCTGGTAGTGGGTTTGGCCGGAGAGAAAATTTATGGTTTTGGTTTAACAGGGGTTTCAGTCTTTGGGGGTTCTTCAGTTTGGCCGCTTTTAGGCCTTGATGGTGGTCTTGTTCTTAGCATTCTAGTGTGCCTAGCCACAATTTTATACCTTTTGTGTTTCTCACCGGTTTGTGGTACCTGTGTGGCTTGTTCAGTCTTGACAGGAGACTCCTCCAGTTGACCACTACTTCCCCCTACTTCTTTTGATAAATCTTCTCCGAGGTCATCCCTAAAAATCTCAGACCCTGTTTCAGCCCCTGTTTCCTGCTCTGAAAACAGCCCAAAAGAATTGATGTCATCCAAGCCATGTTCAAACAAAAAGAGTTCATCTGTAGCCCCAATTTCTCTACCAGATGCCCCAAAAGGTTCTTGGGGTTCTCCAGACCTATGACATACACTCGATTTTCCAAACAGAACTAAATCCCACCCAAATTTGTAGGGAATGTCTTCCAATGTTAGACCTACTGTTCTGAGGTCTATGCTTGTCAGAAATCCAAACGATTTGTAAAGAATGGGGCGAGATGGTTCAGCAGATTTACCTTCCATAAAAGCCGCCAGAAATTACGTGGGAGCAAACAGGGCTGTGGCTGTTTGCAAAGCTATGCTTGGTGACTGGTTGCCCTGGGTTAAGGACACGGAACTTGTGGTGCTGATGGGGGACGCCATTTTTCAGAGGGAGGAGAGAGATTAAGGTTTCTCGAACGGAATTTCAAAGCAAGAAGAATTGTGGTGGAGGTGAGAGAATGAAGCAAGTTTGAAGAAAGCTTTAAAGAGGAGAGGCGTGCAAGATCTTTTAAAGATTTTGCCCGTTTTGCAACGGGCTTTGTCATTAAATCCGGCCACGCACGCCTCGGAAAGATGTGAAGCAAATCTCAGCTAGTTGCACACATTTGACAAACAAGAGGCGTACCTGTTCCTGGTGCTTGTTCTTGAGGTTACTTGCTCGGTAACATGGGATAATAAGGGCAATCTCATTAGGCCTCAACGAGTGTCAGCAGGTTGCAAACCTAACATATGCTAGACATAGCACAGAAATTGATGGCAAACAAATATTATAACATATTGAACCCGTAGCTTTTGAATATTGCCAACACGGAGAGAGAACAAGATGGTCAAGTTGTTCTAATTAAACCTATTTCGAGTCTATTCCTTTCAAATTGTTCTCTGGTTAGTGCCTTGGTGAATATATCAGCAATTTGATTTTCAGTGGCACAAAAATGCATTGAGATCATTCCTTTTTCAACACTGTCTCTTAAAAAATGATGACGAATGTCAATATGTTTTGTTCTTTTATGTTGACATGGATTTTTGGCAATGTTAATTGCACTTGTATTGTCACAATAAATAGGAATGCATCCTATATCAACACAACAATCCTTGAGTTGTTGCCTTATCTATAATAACTGAGCACAACAAGATGCAGCTGCCACGTATTTAGCTTTTGCTGTGGACAAGGCAACAGAGAGTTGTTTCTTGGTTGCCCAAGATACCAAACAAGGTCCAAGAAAGTGAGCCATACCGGAGGTGCTTTTTCTATCAACCAAGAAACCTGCATAATCAGCATCAGCATACCCAACAAGATCAAATTTGCAACCTCTAGGATACCACAAGGCTAGATCAGGTGTATGTTTTAAATATCTTAAAATCCGTTTAACAGCCTTTAGATGAGTTTGTTTAGGGTTAGACTGAAAACATGCACATAGACCAACACTGAAAACAATGTCAGGTCTACTAGCGGTTAGGTATAGGAGTAACCCTATCATGCCCCTATAGGATTTCTCCTCAACTGAAGGACTACCATCATCCATTACCAACCTGGTTGAGGAATAGATGGGAGTATCAATGGGCTTGGCCGACTCCATCCCAAAACGCTTAAGTAACTCCTTGACATACTTTTGTTGATGGATCATGGTGCCGTTTGAAGTTTGCTTGATTTGCCAGCCTAAAAAGAAATTAAGCTCACCCATCATGCTCATTTCAAACTCACTCCTTATCATTTTTGAAAATTCATTGCACAAATTATGATGAGTTGCACCAAATATGATGTCATGGACATATACTTGGACAATCAACAAATGTTCCCCCTTAGATTTTAGAAATAAGGTATTATCTACCTTACCTCTTTTAAAATCATTTTCCAATAAGAAACTTGACAACCGCTCATACCAGGCTCTAGGAGCTTGTTTTAAACCATAAAGTGCTTTGTTAAGTTTGAAAACATGGTTAGGAAATTCATCACTTTCAAAACCGGGGGGTTGTTTAACATACACTTCTTCTTTAAGATATCCATTTAGAAACGCACTTTTGACATCCATTTGATACAACTTGATCTCCATGTGGGCTGCAAAGGCTATCAAGATTCGAATGGCCTCCATCCTTGCAACAGGTGCAAAGGTCTCTTCATAATCAATTCCCTCTTCTTGGTTGTAGCCTTGAACCACCAGCCGGGCCTTGTTTCTAGTGACTGTTCCGCACTCATCAAGCTTGTTACGGAATACCCACTTGGTTCCAATGATTGTTCTATCCTCTGGCCATGGCACACGGTGCCATACCTTGTTCCTTTCAAACTGATGGAGTTCTTCTTGCATGGCTGTGACCCAATCTGAATCTGCAAGAGCGTCATTAATATTCTTTGGTTCAATTTTTGAGAGAAAAGCATAAAAAGCAAAGAAATTTTTGAGCCTAGATCTAGTTTGAACTCCTGCATTAATATCAGACAAAATTTGATCAAGAGGATGTGAACTTTAGTATTTCCATGATCGTGGTGAAAGTGGGTTCACAGACACGCTCTCCATCCTAGCTGGAATACTCGGTGAAACAGGTTCAGAACCTGTCCTCGAACCTGTTTGGGAACTTGTTCCTGAATTTATCCCTGAAGGATTCGACTGATGTTGTCCCGAACAGGATTCCACCCTATTTCCCCCTGTTTGGTTCACACCTTGCTTACCTTCCTTAAGAATAGCTTCAGACCTTGATCCCTCAGTGGCTTCCTTACCTTGTTCATCTTGGAGCAGCAAGTCTTTCCTAACAAGACCTAGTTCAAGGTCTTCCTCCTGTCTGTCATTCTCACTTAGAGAGTTAGTTTCATCAAAAAGCACATGCACACTTTCCTCAACACACAAGGTTCTCTTATTAAACACTTTGTATGCCTTACTATGCGAGGAGTAACCAAGGAATATTGCTTCATCACTCCCTGGATCAAATTTCCCTAAGGCATCCTTTCCATTATTATGCACAAAACATTTACAACCAAAAACTCTCAAATGCAAAATATTGGGTTTTCTTCCTTTGAGGAGCTCATAAGGAGTTTTGTTAAGAAGAGGTCTAATCATGCATCTATTTATAATGTAACATGATGTGTTTAAGGTTTCAGCCCAAAAATTTCTAGGAAGACCAATAGCAACGAGCATTGTTCTAGTCATGTCCTCTAGAGTGCGATTTTTGCGTTCTACCACCCCGTTCTGTTGGGGTGTTCTTGGGGCTAAAAAATTATGATCAACACCATGCTCTTTACAATAGTCAATAAAGCTCGAATTTTCAAATTCTGTACCATGATCAGACCTTAAGCACACCAAAGAGTATCCTACCCTCTTTTCAGTCTTTTTAATGAAAGTAAGAAATTTTTCAAAAGTTTCATCTTTAGAAACCAAAAACAAGGTCCAAGTGAAACGAGAGTAGTCATCCACTATCACAAGCACATACCTCTTACCACCTCTACTCATGATCCTTATTGGACCACATAGATCCATATGGATCAATTTAAGAGGTCGAGTAGTGCTTACACACCTTTTAGATTTAAATGAATTTCTGACTTGTTTGCCTTTGGCACATGCATCACATATCTCGTCATCATTGAATTTGATGGAAGGCAAGCCAACCACTAAGTCTTTGGTTACAAGTTTGTTCAAAAGCGAGTAACTTGCATGACCTAGTCTTTTGTGCCAAAGCATAACATCATCATTTAAAGCACGCAAACAAGTCAAATTATTTTGGCGAAGAGTAGAAATACACACTTTATAAATATTTTTGTGTCGCTTCCCCCTCAACACAACATCTCCTGTGTTTATATTTACAACCAAACAACGTGTTGGAGAGAACACTACTTGGTTGTCTTTGTCACACAGTTGGGACACACTTAGCAAGTTGTGTTTTAATCCATCCACAAAATAAACATTGTCAATTGAATGGGAGAGTGACTCACCTGTCTTACCTATACCGACAATTATCCCGGATTTGCCGTTTCCAAATGCCACACTCCCTCCTTCTGAAGCTGTAAGGGAGAGAAAATTGGATTTTTCACCAGTCATATGCCTCGAACACCCACTGTCAACATACCACAGCTGCTTGTTTCTTAGGTTGTTCCCTGCGCTGTTTGCTGGGTTGTTCGCTGGGTGGTTTTCTCTCACTTCAGCCTGCAAAATAGATCATAGGTTAGTTTTGGGAACCCAGATCCACTTGGGTCCCATTCCTTGAGACGTACAAATCTCATCTTTCCTAACCCATATTTGTTTTGCATAAGCTGTGTTCCTTTTAATGGCATACTTTCTCGAGGGACAAGTATAACGATAATGACCCGTTTTACCACAGTGATAACATATAATGTTCTCAGATAATTCTACGTATTTTCTATTCACTGGGTAGGTCATCTTAGGCACAAAACCTAGTCCTCTTCTATTTCGACTATGATGTGTGTTTAACCATTCAAGCGCCCTTGAGGACCTGTTTCAGAGCTTGTTTGTGACAAGGTCTAATTCCATTTGTTTTATTTTCTCAAGCAAGTTTTTCTTTTCTTCCAGCAAAGTTTCGACCTTTCCTTTTAAGTCAGGAGATTCCTTTTCCATCTCAGTCAGATTAATGGAACAAGTCCCTACCTTCATGAGTAGAGTCTCTTTAAGCACATTAATGTTTTCATGTAAGGCAAGTGTCTCTTTGTCAACTTCAAGTTTTTCCAATTTAAGAGTTTCATTTTCAAGTTCTAGGCCACGAACATCCCTTTTGAATTCAGCACATATGTAACACCCCCAGCCCCTAGGCCAGAAGCGTTACGTTTTTCCTAACTTCTTACTTAATTCCTGGGACGAAATGCGCAGAGTTCCCCCTAAAAACTGACCATTTCCAGGCTAAAAGCCTTACAATAAGTCCCTGTAAATCAACGAAAGCGCAAACATTTGAAAAATAGCTCAACGGCCACACGCCGGAGTTAATAACTCAACGAGCCACTCGCTCGGAGTACACCAACCAGATTGATTCATGAATAAAGAAGAAATGGAAGATACAACTCAATGGTTAACAAAACCGGAGTATTAAGATTTACATCCCAAAACATAACTAAATTAAACCAAGAAGACATCTAACTAACTTGATGGTTGGCTCAGACGGCCATACAGAGCGACCTTTATACCATATGCATTACATGAACTAGAATAATCGTTCACAGACCTTTATTAACTAAGAGCACATTACATGACTTCATTAAACGCGTAAGATCCCTTTAAATGAGCACATATGATGCCTTGTAAGCAACAATAGGTTCCTTCTGGACTTATCTGACTCGACTTCTCATCAGACAGAAAACCTGGGGAAAAGGGAAAGAGTAATGGGATGAGCAACCACACGCTCAGTGAGTGTCCCCCAACCCCCTGAAAACCAAAACCGTTGCAAGCAATACTATCTTTACTAGTCACATATCACGTTTCCATACTTTACTATCATAATAGATATTCATAGAACCTTTATGGGAGGATCACTAAACATAAACTTCACTTCGACCCCTCAGTCATATTTCTAGGTTCCTTAATGATAGAGTTCTTTACTGGCAAGCGGTTAGGCACGTGAGTAAGCATCGAAGGCTAGGTATAAGGATCTTTTCTTTTCATAACATAACTTCCTAACACTCCATCTAAACTACACATGAACCCTCAATCATATGATGTGTATATAAGGTTATCCCTTTTCATAAATACACTTTTCTTGGCATTTCATTCATATAATATACACATCACACACATAAACACATATTAAGCATTTAAGTACCTTTAAACATCATATTAAGCTGTATGACACCCTCGCATGCTATTCACATATCAACGTTCATTCTTTTCGAAATAGACGTCTTCATTCATGGAATTTTTAACGTGCTATAACTTTCTTTCTCATCTCATATGCTATGGATAAGAATGATGCCACATAAGATTAGAATCCACGTTCAACCATACTTATGAATCATTCATAATGCATCCATTGAAAGCTTTCCTTTAATACATAGGCTAGGAATCCACATTCAAACATGCTTGAGGATAGTTTCATAATTCATTCATTGAAAGCTTTCTTTCTTTCGTTGAGAACGTTTTCTTAGTCTTCAAAGGAAGTTTCATTTCATTTGGTTGTATAACGACCCTTATAAGCTTTTTATACATCATTCCATATAGCCTTTTAGGCCCATAAAAAGAACTTCCTTTCCTTTTTAATTGTTTAAAAATGGCAAAGGGCCAATTGCTTTTCTTATCTTAGTACGAAAGTACTTCTGGCATAAGATCATTACAGGGTGCTGATTGGGTGAGAACTATTCTCGACCCCATAGTGAGACCTAACGCTCACGCTTAAGCTCTTACTCCCGGGATGGCTACATAAACGTATTGGACCATTACCCTCGTCAGGGTCTTCTAGGGTTTCCTAGTACCAGGACGAAATCCCTAGGCAGTCAACATTCATAACATAGTGTCCACAGCACATCTTGGACAACTACCCTCGTAAGGGTCTTCTAGGGTTTCCTATTACCAGGACGAAATCCCTAGGCAGTCAACATTCATAACATAGTGTCCACAGCACATCATCTTAGCCACTTAAAGCGTATCGGCCATAACGGCTAGTAATTTTGTGTTTCGAACAATAAAATCATTCAACGTATAATTCCCATCTCCCTTTTGTTAAAAACGTTTTGGGGATTTCTCCCAAACACTATTTGAATAGCTAAAATAGACCATAGCTCGTTACTAGACATGGCTATTATTCATTTAAAACACATGAAAAATCATTTGCTAAAACATCACCTTTCCACACACGTTACATTTTAGACATAGAAGAAAAAGGGAATACACATATCACATTTAAACACTTCGTAATCATTTCAACACAATGAGCCACACATGGCCTCGCAATCCACACGATTGCGGTCAATTCACAACCCGAACTCCATCCTCACAAGCACCGTACCACAGGACCTCGAACGCTCATAATTCTTTCCTCAAACCATCCAACTACCAACTCGGTTTTCCATTTTACAATTTAACATTCTAGTCATCATAACATACTGAAAAGCGATAGGTAAGCTTACGTAACCTACCCATGCTTAACTTACCGAGTAAGCAATTAGCAATTACCAGTGCGCTGCAACCAACGGTTATATCGTACACACATTTATACATATAGACACTCATACGATCTCAATTTAGTAAGCCAAGTTAAACTAACTAGGCATGAAACATGATTACATTCATATATTTCAGTTAAGGGACATAAACACGCTTAGTTTATCATTCAAATATTATTTCTAAAGCTGTTTCATAAGCATAATTCAATCAAACAGTCAAGTATCGATTCGAAGTTACATTTAACCCCATTCATGCCATTCAGTCTTAACATGAATCAATCTCTATTTAAACATAAAACAATTCACTTCGAAGTTTATACTTAGACATGAATTAACTAAATAGTCTCGAATCAAGACTAAACACGTTTATGTAACTCCGAGATTATTCCTTTAACATGCGATAGCTAATCTACTCGATTCGAAGCTAAACACATTTCAGTAACCTTGAAATTAGTTCAGTTGCTTGCATCGGTTAATAAACGCGAATGGAAGCTAAACAAGTATAAACCACTTCGAATTAACATTTCAAGCATAATCCACCTGAATTGATTCGAATCGAAGCTAAACATATATAATTCGTTTCGAATTCAGAACTTAGGCGTAAATTAGCTATAAGCATTTGAATTAACGCAAAACGTATATAATTCATTTCGAATTGAGAACTTAAGCATAAGTTAACTATATAGATTGGAATCGAAGCTAAGCACGTTAATATAACTTCGAATTTTAATTCTTTTCACACGTTAACTAATTTACTTGAATCGATGCTAAACATATATAATTCAGTTCGAATTACAAATCTCAGGCATAAATTAACCAATGAATCGAACCTAAACATGTATAGCTCATTTCTTGACATTTCTAGCGAATTTAACGATTTCTCACATGACATACAACATCAATCTACTGAAAAACATTTTTGAAAATAGTATTAGCTTAGGAGGCGAGAAACACCCACCTGGACTCCAAGCTAAAGGACCCGATTTTGGGGTTTTGGGGCTGAATTTGGACGCTTAAGGACCTGAATTTCGTCCCCATTTGCAGCTGCTCTCAGACTCGAAGCAACCTAACCCAGACCTGATTTTAGCCCTTCATCGTTGGTGCTTCTGGTGGCTGCCGGAACAGAGCACAATCGCCGCCGGTTCACCGGCCTTGGATGCGCCGTCCGTCGACGGCTGAAGTCCCGTCGCGTTCCCCCCTTCCTTCCTTCTCTCGCTTGACCCCTCTCTCTCTCCCCCCCCCCTTGCGATGGGCCGTGGGTCGGCCGTCGCCCAACTCAACGGTGCGCCGCCACCGCCGTCCGTCGTCCCCGGCTCGCCGTCCGTCGGGCCCCTGCTCTCTCTTTCTCTCTCTCCTGGGTGTGGAGTGTCGGGGCTGGGGTTTTCGAGAGACCCCCCTCGCGATTCTCTGCTCAGAGGAAGAAGGGCCTTCGGGCCCCCTAAAAAAAATATATATCTTTTTTCTTTTGGTTTGTTTCTTGGTCGCTTGCCCATTCAACTAAAATTGCTAATTCAATCTCGCAACTTCCTAGTCCAAACCCAATCGTTAAAACGACCTTCTATCGACTATTCGTTCCCAAATATATATAACGGTTCTATTTGTTAAACATCGAACGACTTCTAGGGTTAACAGCCTAATCGTATTCAGGAAACGACTAAATAAATCGAATAACGACTAAATTAAACTATCGATATAATTTAAAGGCAAAACAGCACGACTTCACTTTAAAATCAATAATAATAATAATAATTCCTTATTTAATAAAATTACAGCTCCCAAAAGTACATCGATAATAATTTAACTCACACAGCTACTAAAAATACAAATTTAGATCGTAAAAAGGAAATTCAGTTAGCTTAACGGAAAACAAAAATGCGGGGTGTTACGCTCTTCCCCCCTTAAAAGAATTTCGTCCTCGAAATTCTGTATCTAAGTTCAGTCTTTCCTAGAATGCACACACATAACTAGGATCTACGCGATTGGTTTCCAAAAGGTCATTTTGAAGACATTACTTCTTTTAAATCGAAGGAAAATGGCTTATGGTATCCAGTCTCCTCTTCGCCAATCCTCTTCAAGCGTCTACTCACTCTATTTAGGCGCCGAGGGCAAATCGCATTGGAGAGGGGCAAATGAGTTGGCGTGGAAAACCATATTAAACTCATTTTCGAAAGGGACAAGGACTTTGAATCGCCTGCGCACTACTCGTATCATGACAAGGAGCTCTATGCACATGCATCGCTATGGGTTGGCGTCCAAGGATATGACTTTAGGTCGCATCAAACAAGGGTCATAACAGTTAACCCTGAGACCCCTATGACACTCTAGAGTGATAAGAACAATTCAAACATCAGGTCAAATCACCTTGGCATAATGACATTACATGAAATCGATAACTTAATGTTTTCAAGCCAAGAATCACATGCAGCATGAATCAGTCCATCACACACACGGTACACAACTTACAAGAGGATAAATGTACAACCCATTAGTCATGCAAGGAATCAACTTGGGGAGTTAGACGACAGGGATGTGGGACAAGACTCAGCAATAGACTTGTACGTATCCATGCATTAATTGTTCATGGGAGGTTGATACATGGTTTCTTGGTTGTGGCGGGTTTAGCAAAGGATTCCTCATACCTAATGTTGCTCTTACATAACTCAACTATCGTTCCATAAGGGTTTAACTGCCAGGGTAAGGTGGCTTCCCAAGGCATTGCCACTCGGGGAATTTGCAATCTCATAGGGAAAACAGACTTGAGTTTAACCAACGCAATGCCGCTTCTTATAGGTTCTTACGAGCAAGTATGTGTGTACATACATGTAACCCGAGAAATGGTAGTGCTACTATGCCAAATGGTGTCGTACCTAGCTATAAGACAACTAGGTTGAAGGTAAGGCCAACAGGCTAAGCAAAGTATACTAAGATAGCGTTGGTAGCATATATGATGGCTAGCAAAGCACTATCCAACGTTCTCTATGAAACCTACCATGTACACATAGAATTCAGCATGCAAGACTTGATGCAGCTAACTTAGTCATACTATGCCAGGATACTTAGTTATAGCCTGTCAGGGATTGCTTTACACGCATCCATTCATATCCCTTTAAGTCACGCATTCAAGTATGGTCGCAAGTACGTTGGCATGTCATATGGTCTAGACAAAGAAGGTACAGGGCCAATAAATGCGAATGAAATCCCTATGGCCACAAGATCTTTTTGCTAGGCATATGAGTTTTTAGCCACTCAATCAAACATATGAAACATAGAGCTTAGGCATATAGGCAATGAGTAACTCCGCTACCATTACGAGTATCTTAGCACTTCATGTAAGGATACATTCAAGGGTAAGCATTCGAATGCAAAGGCCACAATTACGTAATCATGTTATGAGGTATGCTCACAGTTGCTATGCTATCATTAGATAAGCACGGTTATATGAAGCAAACATTCACATAACTTGAATTATTTGGCCAACTCAGTGGCGCACTCAATTAGAAATAAATTTAAACACGTACCAAGTGGTTTATTTACTATACCTCTCGCTTATGAAACACACGAATAACCATACATGCCATTGCATATAACAATATAGGCTTCCAGATGTTTATGAAAACATAGCATGTTGTCAAACACAATGGTTCACAATAATGTTGTACAAGAGTCACCTAGGCCGGTATAAACGTTGGTAATCCTCATTAGCATTCTAGGGCCAAAGGTATGCCTTGGGCTTGTCCAAAGTAACTAGAGACTAGCCATTAATCAGATAACAAGGGGTAAGAATAGTGGCCCTACTGGTCTTATGGGGTACGTCTATCTTACAGGTGATCATATGGGTCTTACTGTAGTTCGCTTACCGTAGTAGAAATCACTGCTATGTACAATTCCAAAGTCTGCTAGGTTCTTCCTCCCTTTTGATTTCTAGGTGTATTGGGTTCGTCCAAGCCAAAACATCGTCACCCCAGTCACGGATAACAATCCATATAATAGAAAGCAAGTAATACACGAATTAGGTAACAATGGCAAGGAAGGAGGATGGTAGGTACACTTTACGCAATGTTTATTCACATCTTACCGCTAGCACATAGTTTTTCAAGCATGCGTGCGAAAATATCCTTTAATTTCGCTCAGGCAATTCTAAATTCACATCAGCAAGGTACCATTTAGTAGGATTATCAAGCATAGCAGCTATTTTCCAATCATTCCTTTCCTAGCTCAATACGAAGGACTCTATCAATGTACTCATCTTAGCACATACACATCTACGAGCAACATTTGATAAACATAAGGGCGCGTATTTGCGAATCTAAACTGCCTCATCATCACTAACTAAGAGTTAATCTTTGGTGTAAGAAAACTTGGCTCGGCTCTAACTCACTAATCAGAAGGCTTTAACTGGCAAGGTCCTTAGGTTTTTAAAAGGAAATAGTTTAACTGCTTCTACCTCTCTCTCTACCAACCTTTGAGTACGTCTGCTCACTCCATTATGGGGCCCAAGGAGCAAATCGTACTTCAGGGGCAAAGACGGCTTAGAGTTAAGACTTTCCAGTCATTCAATTTCAAACCGTCAAGGCGTATAAGCAAATAAGCAAACAACATTCGATTGGGCTAATACTTAACTCATTCATGAGAAAACAAGTTACTCGGCTTACACCCTTAACAATTCGTTCGTTCACTCGATTAGTGAGCTCACTCGAGCAGTACCTAGCTAGCTGAATACGCCAAGATTCACATTCAACGCACAATTGTAGACCTAGTGGGCATATATCACATCATTATGAACGCGTCCCTATTGGACTATATGAATGCAAGACTCAAGTCGCGGCCTATGGTCGCAGGACCTTTGCTCTGATACCATCAATGTAACACCCCCAGCCCCTAGGCCAGAAGCGTTACGTTTTTCCTAACTTCTTACTTAATTCTTGGGACGAAATGGGCAGAGTTCCCCCTAAAAACTGACCATTTCCAGGCTAAAAGCCTTACAATAAGTCCCTGTAAATCAACGGAAGCGTAAACATTTGAAACATAGCTCAACGGCCACACGCCGGAGTTCATAATTCAACGAGCCACTCGCTCGGAGTACACCAACCAGATTGATTCATGAATAATAAAGAAGAAATGGAAGACACAACTCAATGGTTAACAAAACCGGAGTATTAAGATTTACATCCCAAAACATAGCTAAATTAAATCAAGAAGACATCTAACTAACTTGATGGTTGGCTCAGACGGCCATACAGAGCAACCTTTATACCATATGCATTACATGAACTAGAATAATCGTTTACAGACCTTTATTAACTAAGAGCACATTACATGACTTCATTAAACGCGTAAGATCCCTTTAAATGAGCACATATGACGCCTTGTAAGCAACAATAGGTTCCTTATGGACTTATCTGACTCAACTTCTTCCCGTCAGACAGAAAACCTGAGGAAAAGGGAAAGAGTAATGGGATGAGCAATCACACGCTCAGTGAGTGTCCCCCAACCCCCTGAAAACCAAAACCGTTGCAAGCAATACTATCTTTACTAGTCACATATCACGTTTCCATACTTTACTATCATAATAGATATTCATAGAACCTCTATGGGAGGATCACTAAACATAAACTTCACTTCGACCCCTCATTCATATTTCTAGGTTCCTTAATGATAGAGTTCTTTATTGGCAAGCGGTTAGGCACGTGAGCAAGCATCGAAGGCTAGGTATAAGGATCTTTTCTTTTCATAACATAACTTTCTAACACTCCATCTAAACTACACATGAACCCTCAATCATATGATGTGTATATAAGGTTATCCCTTTTCATAAATACACTTTTCTCGGCATTTCATTCATATAATGTATACATCACACACATAAACACATATCAAGCATTTAAGTACCTTTAAACATCATATTAAGCTATATGACACCCGCGTATGCTATTCACATATCAACGTTCATTCTTTTAGGAAGAGACGCCTTCATTCATGGAATTTTTAAGGTGCTATAACTTTCTTTCTCATCTCATACACTTTAAAACAGACAGATTTGCTATGGATAAGAATGATGCCACATAAGATTAGAATCCACATTCAACCATACTTAAGAATCATTCATAATGCATCCATTGAAAGCTTTCCTTTAATACATAGGCTAAGAATCCACATTCAAACATGCTTGAGGATCGTTTCATAATTCATTCATTGAAAGCTTTCTTTCTTTCGTTGAAAACATTTTCTTAGTCTTCAAAGGAAGTTTCATTTCGTTTGGTCATGTAACGACCCTTATAAGCTTTTCATACATCATTCCATATAGCCTTTTGGGCCCATAAAAAGAACTTCCTCTCCTTTTTAATTGTTTAAAAATTGCAAAGGGTCAATTGCTTTTCTTATCTTAGTACGAAAGTACTTCTGGCATAAGATCATTACAGGGTGCTGATTGGGTGAGAACTATTCACGACCCTATAGTGAGACCTAACGCTCACGCTTAAGCTCTTACTCCCGGGATGGCTACATAAACGTATTGAACCATTACCCTCGTCAGGGTCTTCTAGGGTTTCCTAGTACCAGGATGAAATCCCTAGGCAGTCAACATTCATAACATAATGTCCACAGCACATCTTGGACAACTACCCTCGTAAGGGTCTTCTAGGGTTTCCTATTACCAGGACGAAATCCCTAGGCAGTCAACATTCATAACATAGTGTCCACAGCACATCATCTTAGCCACTTAAAGCGTATCGGCCATAACGGCTAGTAATTTTGTGTTTCGAATAATAAAATCATTCAACGTATAATTCCCATCTCCCTTTTGTTAAAAACGTTTTGGGGATTTCTCCCAAACACTATTTGAATAGCTAAAATAGGCCATAGCTCGTTACTAGACATGGCTATTATTCATTTAAAACACATGAAAAGTCGTTTGCTAAAACATCACCTTTCCACACACATGTTACATTTTAAACATACAAGGAAAAGGGAAATACACATATCACATTTAACACTTCGTAATCATTTCAACACAATGAGCCACACATGGCCTCGCAATCCACACGATTGCGGTCAATTCACAACCCGAACTCCTTCCTCACAAGCACCGTACCACAGGACCTCGAACGCTCATAATTCTTTCCTCAAACCATCCAACTACCAACTCGGTTTTCCATTTTGCAATTTAACATTCTAGTCATCATAACATACTGAAAAGCGATAGGTAAACTTATGTAACTTACCCATGCTTAACTTACCGAGTAAGCAATTAGCAATTACCAGTGCGCTGCAACCAACGGTTATATCGTACACACATTTATACATATAGACACTCATACGATCTCAATTTAGTAAGCCAAGTTAAACTAACTAGGCATGAAACATGATTACATTCATATATTTCAGTTAAGGGACATAAACACGCTTAGTTTATCATTCAAATATTATTTCTAGAGCTGTTTCATAAGCATAATTCAATCAAATAGTCAAGTATCGATTCGAAGTTACATTTAACTCCATTCATGCCATTCAGTCTTAACATGAATCAATCTCTATTTAAACATAAAACAATTCACTTCGAAGTTTATTCTTAGACATGAATTAACTAAATAGTCTCGAATCAAGACTAAACACGTTTATGTAACTCCGAGATTAATTCGTTTAACATGCGATAGCTAATCTACTTGATTTGAAGCTAAACACATTTCATTAACCTTGAAATTAGTTCAGTTGCTTGCATCGGTTAATAAACGAATGGAAGCTAAACAAGTATAAACCACTTCGAATTAACATTTTAAGCATAATCCACCTAAATTGATTCGAATCGAAGCTAAACATATATAATTCGTTTCGAATTCAGAACTTAGGCGTAAATTAGCTATAAGCATTTGAATTAACGCTAAACGTATATAATTTGTTTCGAATTAAGAACTTAAGCATAAGTTAACTATATAGATTCGAATCGAAGCTAAGCACGTTAATATAACTTCGAATTTTAATTCTTTTCACACGTTAACTAATTAACTTGAATCGATGGTAAACATATATAATTCGGTTCGAATTACAAATCTGAGGCATAAATTAACCAATGAATCGAACCTAAACATGTATAGCTCATTTCTTGACATTTCTAGCGAATTTAACGATGTCTAACATGACATACAACATCAATCTGCTGAAAAACATTTCTAAAAATAGTATTAGCTTAGGAGGCGAGAAACATCCACCTAGACTCCAAGCTAAAGGACCCGATTTTGGGGCTGAATTTGGACGCTTAAGGACCCGAATTTCGTCCCCATTTGCAGCTGCTCTCAGACTCGAAGCAACCCAACCCAGACCTAATTTCAGCCCTTCATCGTTGGCGCTTCTGGTGGCTGCTGGAACAGAGCACAATCGCCGCCGGTTCACCGGCCTTGGATGCGCCGTCCGTCGACGGCTGAAGTCCCGTCGCGTTCCCCCCTTCCTTCCTTCTCTCGCTCGACCCCTCTCTCTCTCCCCCCTTGAGATGGGCCGTGGGTCGGCCGTCGCCCAACTCAACGGTGCGCCGCCACCACCGTCCGTCGTCCCCGGCTCGCCGTCCATCGGGCCCCCGCTCTCTCTTTCTCTCTCTCCCGGGTGTGGAGTGTCGAGGCTGGGGTTTTTGAGGGACCCCCCCTCGCGATTCTCTACTCAGAGGAAGAAGGGGCTTCGGCCCCCCTAAAAAAATATATATATGTTTTTTTTTTTGGTTTGTTTCTTAGTCGCTTGCCCATTCAACTAAAATTGCTAATCCAATCTCGCAACTTCCTATTCCAAACCCGATCGTTAAAACGACCCTCTATCGACTATTCGTTCCCAAATATATATAAGGGTTCAATTTATTAAACATCGAACGACTTCTAGGGTTGACAATCTAATCGTATTCAGGAAACGACTAAATAAATCGAATGACGACTAAATTAAACTATCGATATAATTTAAAGGCAAAACAGCATGAATTCACTTTAAAATCAATAATAATAATAATAATAATTCCTTATTTAATAAAATTACTGCTCCCAAAAGTACATCGATAATAATTTAACTCACACAGCTACTAAAAATACAAATTTAGAACGTAAAAAGGAAATTCAGTTAGCTTAACGGAAAACAAAAATGCGGGGTGTTACACTCTTCCCTCCTTAAAAGAATTTCGTCCTCGAAATTCTATATCTAAGTTCGGTCTTTCCTAGAATGCACACGCATAACTAGGATCTACGCGATTGGTTTTCAAAAGGTCATTTTGAAGACATTACTTCTTTTAAATCGAAGGAAAATGGCTTATGGTATCCTGTCTCCTCTTCGCCAATCCTCTTCAAGCGTCTACTCACTCTATTTAGGCGCCGAGGGCAAATCACATTGGAGAGGGGCAAATGAGTTGGCGTGGAAATCCATATTAAACTCATTTTCGAAAGGGACAAGGACTTTGAATCGCCTGCGCACTACTCGTATCATGACAAGGAGCTTTATGCACATGCATCGCTATGGGCTGGCGTCCAAGGATATGACTTTAGGTCGCATCAAACAAGGGTCATAACAGTTAACCCTGAGACCCCTATGACACTCCAGAGTGATAAGAACAATTCAAGTATCAGGTCAAATCACCTTGGCATAATGACATTACATGAAATCGATAACTTAATGTTTTCAAGCCAAGAATCACATGTAACATGAATCAGTCCATCACACACACAGTACACAACTTACAAGAGGATAAATGTACAACCCATTAGTCATGCATGGAATCAACTTGGGGAGTTAGACGACAGGGATGTGGGATAAGACTCAGCAATAGACTTGTACGTATCCACGCATTAATTGTTCATGGGAGGTTGATACATGGTTTCTTGGTTGTGGCGGGTTTAGCAAAGGATTCCTCATACCTAATGTTGCTCTTACATAACTCAACTATCGTTCCACAAGAGTTTAACTGCCAGGGTACTTAGTTATAGCCTGTCAGGGATTGTTTTATACACATCCATTCATATCCCTTTAAGTCACGCATTCAAGTATGGTCGCAAGTACGCTGGCATGTCATATGGTCTAGGCAAAGAAGGTACAGGGCCAATAAATGTGAATGAAACCCCTATGGCCACAAGATCTTTTTGCTAGGCATATGAGTTTTTAGCCACTCAATCAAACATATGAAACATAGAGCTTAGGCATATAGGTAATGAGTAACTCCGCTACCATTACGAGTATCTTAGCACATCATGTAAGGATACATACAAGGGTAAGCATTCGAATGCAAAGGCCACAATTACGTAATCATGTTATGAGGTATGCTCACAGTTGCTATGCTATCATTAGATAAGCACGGTTATATGAAGCAAACATTCACATAACTTGAATTATTTGGCCAACTCAGTGGCGCACTCAACTAGAAATAAATTTAAACACGTACCAAGTAGTTTATTTACTATAGCTCTTGCTTATGAAACACACGAATAACCATACATGCCATTGCATATAACAATATAGGCTTCCAGACGTTTATGAAAACATAGCATGTTGTAAAACACAATGGTTCACAATAATGTTGTACAAGAGTCACCTAGGCCGGTATAAACGATATGGTAATCCTCATTAGCATTCTAGGGCCAAAGGTATGCCTTGGGCTTGTCCAAAGTAACTGGAGACTAGCCATTAATCAGATAACAAGGGGTAAGAATAGTGGCGCTACTGGTCTTACGGGGTACATCTATCTTACAGGTGATCAGATGGGTCTTATTGTAGTTCGCTTACCTTAGTAGAGATCATTGCTATGTACAATTCCAAAGTCTGCTAGGTTCTTCCTCCCTTTTGATTTCTAGGTGTATTAGGTTCGTCCAAGCCAAAACATCGTCACCCCAATCACGGATAACAATCCATATAATAGAAAGCAAGTAATACACGAATTAGGTAACAATGGCAAGGAAGGAGGATGGTAGGTACACTTTACGTAATGTTTATTCACATCTTACCGCTAGCACATAGTTTTTCAAGCATGCGTGCGAAAATATCCTTTAATTTCGCTCAGGCAATTCTAAATTCACATCAGCAAGGTACCGTTTAGTAGGATTATCAAGCATAGCAGCTATTTTCCAATCATTCCTTTCCTAGCTCAATACGAAGGACTCTATCAATGTACTCATCTTAGCACATACGCATCTACGAGCAACATTTGATAAACATAAGGGCGCGTATTTGCGAATCTAAACTACCTCATCATCACTAACTAAGAGTTAATCTTTGGTGTAAGAAAACTTGGCTTGGCTCTAACTCACTAATCAGAAGGCTTTAACCGGCAAGGTCCTTAGGTTTTCAAAAGGAAATAGTTTAACTGCTTCTACCTCTCTCTCTACCAACCTTTGAGTACGTTTGCTCACTCCATTATGGGGCCCGAGGGGCAAATCGTACTTCGGGGGCAAAGATGGGCTTAGAGTTAAGACTTTCCCGTCATTCAATTTCAAACCGTCAAGGCGTATAAGCAAATAAGCAAACAACATTCGATTGGGCTAATACTTAACTCATTCATGAGAAAACAAGTTACTCGACTTACACCCTCAACAATTCGTTCGTTCACTCGATTAGTGAGCTCATTCGAGCAGTACCTAGCTAGCTGAATACGCAAAGATTCACATTCAACGCACAATTTTAGACCTAGTGGGCATATATCACATCATTATGTACGCGTTCCTATTGGACTATATGAATGCAAGACTCAGGTCGCGGCCTATGGTCGCAGGACCTTTGCTCTGATGCCATCAATGTAACACCCCCAGCCCCTAGGCCAGAAGCGTTACGCTTTCCTAACTTCTTACTTAATTCCTGGGACGAAATGGGCAGAGTTCCCCCTAAAAACTAACCATTTCCAGGCTAAAAGCCTTACAATAAGTCCCTGTAAATCAACGGAAGCGCAAACATTTGAAACATAGCTCAACGGCCACACGCCGGAGTTCATAACTCAACGAGCCACTCGCTCGAAGTACACCAAATAGATTGACTCATGAATAAAGAAGAAATGGAAGATACAACTCAACGGTTAACAAAACCGGAGTATTAAGATTTACATCCCAAAACATAGCTAAATTAAACCAAGAAAACATCTAACTAACTTGATGGTTGGCTCAGGCGGCCATACAGAGCGACCTTTATACCATATGCATTACATGAACTAGAATAATCATTTACAGACCTTTATTAACTAAGAGTACATTACATGACTTCATTAAACACGTAAGATCCCTTCAAATGAGCACATACGACGCCTTGTAAGCAACGATAGGTTCCTTCTGGACTTATCTGACTCAACTTCTTCCCGTCAGAAAGAAAACCTGAGGAAAAGGGGAAAGAGTAATGGGATGAGCAACCACACGCTCAGTGAGTGTCCCCCAACCCCCTGAAAACCAAAACCGTTGCAAGCAATACTATCTTTACTAGTCACATATCACATTTCCATACTTTACTATCATAATAGATATTCATAGAACCTTTATGGGAGGATCACTAAACATAAACTTCACTTCGACTACCCAATCATATTTCTAGGTTCCTCAACGACGGAGTCAGTTAGGCATGTGAGTATCGAAGGCTAAGTATAAGGATCTTTTCTTTTCATAACATAACTTCCTAATACTCCATTTGAACTACACATGAACCCTCAATCATATGATGTGTATATAAGGCTATCCCTTTTCATAAATACACTTTTCTTGGCATTTCATTCATATAATATACAAATCACACACATAAACACATATCAAGCATTTAAGTACCTTTAAACATCATATTAAGCTATATGACACCCTCGCATGCTATTTACATATCAACGTTCATTCTTTTAGGAAGAGACGTCTTCATTCATGGAATTTTTAAGGTGCTATAACTTTCTTTCTCATCTCATACACTTTAAAACAGACAGATTTGCTATGGATAAGAATGATGCCACATAAGATTATAATCCACGCTCAACCATACTTAATAATCATTCATAATGCATCCATTGAAAGCTTTCCTTTAATACATAGGCTAAGAATCCACATTCAAACATGCTTGCGGATCGTTTCATAATTCATTCATTGAAAGCTTTCTTTCTTTCGTTGAAAATGTTTTCTTAGTCTTGAAAGGAAGTTTCATTTCATTTGGTCGTATAACGACCCTTATAAGCTTTTCATACATCATTCCATATAGCCTTTTGGGCCCATAAAAAGAACTTCCTCTCCTTTTTAATTGTTTAAAAATTACAAAGGGCCAGTTGCTTTTCTTATCTTAGTACGAAAGGACTTCTGGCATAAGATCATTACAGGGTACAGATTGGGTGAGAACTATTCTCGACCCCATAGTGAGACCTAACGCTCACGCTTAAGCTCTTACTCCCGGGATGGCTACATACATGTATTGGACCATTACCCTCGTCAGGGTCTTCTAGGGTTTCCTAGTACCAGGATGAAATCCCTAGGCAGTCAACATTCATAACATAGTGTCCACAGCACATCTTGGACAACTACCCTCGTAAGGGTCTTCTAGGGTTTCCTATTACCAGGACGAAATCCCTTGGCAGTCAACATTCATAACATAGTGTCCACAGCACATCATCTTAACCACTTAAAGCGTATCGGCCATAACGGCTAGTAATTTTGTGTTTCGAACAATAAAATCATTCAACGTATAATTCCCATCTCCCTTTTGTTAAAAACGTTTTGGGGATTTCTCCCAAACACTATTTGAATAGCTAAAATAAGCCATAGCTCGTTACTAGACATGGCTATTATTCATTTAAAACACATGAAAAGTCAATTGCTAAAACATCACCTTTCCACATACATGTTACATTTTAGACATACAAGAAAAAGGGAATACACATATTACATTTAAACACTTCGTAATCATTTCAACACAATGAGCCACACATGGCCTCGCAATCCACACGATTGCGGTCAATTCACAACCCGAACTCCCTCCTCACAAGCACCGTACCACAGGACCTCGAACGCTCATAATTGTTTCCTCAAACCATCCAACTACTAACTCGGTCTTCCATTTTGTAATTTAACATTCTAGTCATCATACTGAAAAGCGATAGGTAAACTTACGTAACCTACCCATGCTTAACTTACCGAGTAAGCAATTAGCAATTACTAGTGCGCTGCAACCAACGGTTATATCGTACACACATTTATACATATAGACACTCATACGATCTCAATTTAGTAAGCCAAGTTAAACTAACTAGGCATGAAACATGATTACATTCATATATTTCAGTTAGACACGCTTAGTTTATCATTCAAATATTATTTCTAGAGCTGTTTCATAAGCATAATTCAATCAAATAGTCAAGTATCGATTCGAAGTTACATTTAACCCCATTCATGCCATTCAGTCTTAACATGAATCAATCTCTATTTAAACATAAAACAATTCACTTCGAAGTTTATACTTAGACATGAATGAACTAAATAGTCTCGAATCAAGACTAAACACATTTATGTAACTTCGAGATTAATTCCTTTAACATGCGATAGCTAATCTACTCGATTCGAAGCTAAACACATTTCATTAACCTTGAAATTAGTTCAGTTGCTTGCATCGGTTAATAAACTCGAATGGAAGCTAAACAAGTATAAACCACTTCGAATTAACATTTCAAGCGTAATCCACCTAAATTGATTCGAATCGAAGCTAAACATATATAATTCGTTTCGAATTCAGAACTTAGGCGTAAATTAGCTATAAGCATTTGAATTAACGCTAAACGTATATAATTTGTTTCGAATTATGAACTTAAGCATAAGCTAACTATATAGATTCGAATCGAAGCTAAGCACGTTAATATAACTTCGAATTTTAATTCTTTTTCACACGTTAACTAATTAACTTGAATCGATGCTAAACATATATAATTCGGTTCGAATTACAAATCTCAGGCATAAATTAACCAATGAATCGAACCTAAACATGTATAACTCATTTCTTGACATTTCTGGCGAATTTAACGATGTCTAACATGACATACAACATCAATCTGCTGAAAAACATTTCTGAAAATAGTATTAGCTTAGGAGGCGAGAAACACCCACCTGGACTCCAAGCTAAATGACCCGATTTTGGGGCTGAATTTGGACGCTTAAGGACCCGAATTTCGTCCCCATTTGCAACTGCTCTCAGACTCGAAGCAACCCAACCCAGACCTAATTTCAGCCCTTCATCGTTGGCGCTTCTGGTGGCTGCTGGAACAGAGCACAATCGCCGCCGGTTCACCGGCCTTGGATGCGCCGTCCGTCGACGGCTGAAGTCCCGTCGCGTTCCCCCCTTCCTTCCTTCTCTCGCTCGACCCCTCTCTCTCTCCCCCCTTGAGATGGGCCGTGGGTCGGCCGTCGCCCAACTCAACGGTGCGCCGCCACCACCGTCCGTCGTCCCCGGCTCGCCGTCCATCGGGCCCCCGCTCTCTCTTTCTCTCTCTCCCGGGTGTGGAGTGTCGAGGCTGGGGTTTTTGAGGGACCCCCCCTCGCGATTCTCTACTCAGAGGAAGAAGGGGCTTCGGCCCCCCTAAAAAAATATATATATGTTTTTTTTTTTGGTTTGTTTCTTAGTCGCTTGCCCATTCAACTAAAATTGCTAATCCAATCTCGCAACTTCCTATTCCAAACCCGATCGTTAAAACGACCCTCTATCGACTATTCGTTCCCAAATATATATAAGGGTTCAATTTATTAAACATCGAACGACTTCTAGGGTTGACAATCTAATCGTATTCAGGAAATGACTAAATAAATCGAATGACGACTAAATTAAACTATCGATATAATTTAAAGGCAAAACAGCATGAATTCACTTTAAAATCAATAATAATAATAATAATAATTCCTTATTTAATAAAATTACTGCTCCCAAAAGTACATCGATAATAATTTAACTCACACAGCTACTAAAAATACAAATTTAGAACGTAAAAAGGAAATTCAGCTAGCTTAACGGAAAACAAAAATGCGGGGTGTTACACTCTTCCCTCCTTAAAAGAATTTCGTCCTCGAAATTCTATATCTAAGTTCGGTCTTTCCTAGAATGCACACGCATAACTAGGATCTACGCGATTGGTTTTCAAAAGGTCATTTTGAAGACATTACTTCTTTTAAATCGAAGGAAAATGGCTTATGGTATCCAGTCTCCTCTTCGCCAATCCTCTTCAAGCGTCTAATCACTCTATTTAGGCGCCGAGGGCAAATCGCATTGGAGAGGGGCAAATGAGTTGGCGTGGAAAACCATATTAAACTCATTTTCGAAAGGGACAAGGACTTTGAATCGCCTGCGCACTACTCGTATCATGACAAGGAGCTCTATGCACATGCATCGCTATGGGCTGGCGTCCAAGGATATGACTTTAGGTCGCATCAAACAAGGGTCATAACAGTTAACCCTGAGACCCCTATGACACTCCAGAGTGATAAGAACAATTCAAGTATCAGGTCAAATCACCTTAGCATAATGACATTACATGAAATCGATAACTTAATGTTTTCAAGCCAAGAATCACATGCAACATGAATCAGTCCATCACACACACAGTACACAACTTACAAGAGGATAAATGTACAACCCATTAGTCATGCATGGAATCAACTTGGGGAGTTAGACGACAGGGATGTGGGACAAGACTCAGCAATAGACTTGTACGTATCCACGCATTAATTGTTCATGGGAGGTTGATACATGGTTTCTTGGTTGTGGCGGGTTTAGCAAAGGATTCCTCATACCTAATGTTGCTCTTACATAACTCAACTATCGTTCCACAAGAGTTTAACTGCCAGGGTACTTAGTTATAGCCTGTCAGGGATTGTTTTATACACATCCATTCATATCCCTTTAAGTCACGCATTCAAGTATGGTCACAAGTACGCTGGCATGTCATATGGTCTAGGCAAAGAAGGTACAGGGCCAATAAATGCGAATGAAACTCCTATGACCACAAGATCTTTTTGCTAGGCATATGAGTTTTTAGCCACTCAATCAAACATATGAAACATAGAGCTTAGGCATATAGGCAATGAGTAACTCTGCTACCATTACGAGTATCTTAGCACATCATGTAAGGATACATACAAGGGTAAGCATTCGAATGCAAAGGCCACAGTCACGTAATCATGTTATGAGGTGTGTTCACAGTTGCTATGCTATCATTAGATAAGCACGGTTATATGAAGCAAACACTCACATAACTTGAATTATTTGGCCAACTTAGTGGCGCACTCAACCAGAAGTAATCTAAACACATACCAAATGGTTTATTTACTATACCTCTCACTTATGAAACACACGAATAACCATACATGCCATTTTATATAACAATATAGGCTTCCAAACGTTTATGAAAACATAGCATGTTGTAAAACACAATGGTTCACAATAATGTTGTACAAGAGTCACCTAGGCCGGAATAAACGATAGAAATCCTCATTAGCATTCTAGGGCCAAAGGTATGCCTTGGGCTTGTCCAAAGTAACTAGAGACTAGCCATTAATCAGATAACAAGGGGTAAGAATAGTGGCGCTACTGGTCTTACGGGTACGTCTATCTTACAGGTGATCATATGGGTCTTACTGTAGTTCGCTTACCGTAGTAGAAATCATTGCTATGTACAATTCCAAAGTCTGCTAGGTTCTTCCTCCCTTTTGATTTCTAGGTGTATTGGGTTCGTCCAAGCCAAAACATCGTCACCCCAGTCACGGATAACAATCCATATAATAGAAAGCAAGTAATACACGAATTAGGTAACAATGGCAAGGAAGGAGGATGGTAGGTACACTTTACGCAATGTTTATTCACATCTTACCGCTAGCACATAGTTTTTCAAGCATGCGTGCGAAAATATCCTTTAATTTCACTCAGGCAATTTTAAATTCACATCAGCAAGGTACCGTTTAGTAGGATTATCAAGCATAGCAGCTATTTTCCAATCATTCCTTTCCTAGCTCAATACGAAGGACTCTATCAATGTACTCATCTTAGCACATACGCATCTACGAGCAACATTTGATAAACATAAGGGCGCGTATTTGCGAATCTAAACTGCCTCATCATCACTAACTAAGAGTTAATCTTTTGGTGTAAGAAAACTTGGCTCGGCTCTAACTCACTAATCAGAAGGCTTTAACCGGCAAGGTCCTTAGGTTTTCAAAAGGAAATAATTTAACTGCTTCTACCTCTCTCTCCACCAACCTTTGAGTACGTCTGCTCACTCCATTATGGGGCACGAGGAGCAAATCGTACTTCGGGGGCAAAGATAGGCTTAGAGTTAAGACTTTCCAGTCATTCAATTTCAAACCGTCAAGGCGTATAAGCAAATAAGTAAACGACATTCGATTGGGCTAATACTTAACTCATTCATGAGAAAACAAGTTACTCGGCTTACACCCTCAACAATTCGTTCGTTCACTCAATTAGTGAGCTCACTCGAGCAGTACCTAGCTAGCTGAATACGCCAAGATTCACATTCAACGCACAATTGTAGACCTAGTGGGCATATATCACATCATTATAAACGCGTCCCTATTGGACTATATGAATGCGAGACTCAGGTCGCGACCTATGGTCGCAGGGTCTTTGCTCTGATACCATCAATGTAACACCCCCAGCCCCTAGGCCAGAAGCGTTACGTTTTTCCTAACTTCTTACTTAATTCTTGGGACGAAATGGGCAGAGTTCCCCCTAAAAACTGACCATTTCCAGGCTAAAAGCCTTACAATAAGTCCCTGTAAATCAACGGAGGCGCAAACATTTGAAACATAGCTTAACGGCCACACGCCGGAGTTCATAACTCAACGAGCCACTCGCTCGAAGTACACCAACCAGATTGATTCATGAATAAAGAAGAAATGGAAGATACAACTCAATGGTTAACAAAACCGGAGTATTAAGATTTACATCCCAAAACATAACTAAATTAAACCAAGAAGACATCTAACTAACTTGATGGTTGGCTCAGACGGCCATACAGAGCGACCTTTATACCATATGCATTACATGAACTAGAATAATCGTTTACAGACCTTTATTAACTAAGAGTACATTACATGACTTCATTAAACGCGTAAGATCCCTTTAAATGAGCACATATGATGCCTTGTAAGCAACAATAGGTTCCTTCTGGACTTATCTGACTCAACTTCTTCCCGTCAGACAGAAAACCTGGGGAAAAGGGAAAGAGTAATGGGATGAGCAACCACACGCTCAGTGAGTGTCCCCCAACCCCCTGAAAACCAAAACCGTTGCAAGCAATACTATCTTTACTAGTCACATATCACGTTTCCATACTTTACTATCATTATAGATATTCATAGAACCTCTATGGGAGGATCACTAAACATAAACTTCACTTCGACCCCTCAGTCATATTTCTAGGTTCCTTAATGATAGAGTTCTTTACTGGCAAGCGGTTAGGCACGTGAGCAAGCATCGAAGGCTAGGTATAAGGATCCTTTCTTTTCATAACATAACTTCCTAACACTCCATCTAAACTACACATGAACCCTCAATCATATGATGTGTATATAAGGTTATCCCTTTTCATAAATACACTTTTCTTGGCATTTCATTCATATAATGTACACATCACACGCATAAACACATATCAAGCATTTAAGTACCTTTAAACATCATATTAAGCTATATGACACCCTCGCATGCTATTTACATATCAACGTTCATTCTTTTAGGAAGAGACGCCTTCATTCATGGAATTTTTAACGTGCCATAACTTTCTTTCTCATCTCATACACTTTAAAACAGACAGATCTGCTGTTGATAAGAATGATGCCACATAAGATTAAAATCCACGTTCAACCATACTTAAGAATCATTCATAATGCATCCATTGAAAGCTTTCCTTTAATACATAGGCTAAGAATCCACATTCAAACATGCTTGAGGATCGTTTCATAATTCATTCATTGAAAGCTTTCTTTCTTTCGTTGAAAATGTTTTCTTAGTCTTCAAAGGAAGTTTCTTTTTATTTGGTCGTATAACGACCCTTATAAGCTTTTCATACATCATTACCCTCGTTAGGGTCTTCTAGGGTTTCCTATTACCAGGACGAAATCCCTAGACAGTCAACATTCATAACATAGTGTCCACAGCACATCTTGGACAACTACCCTGGTAAGGGTCTTCTAGGGTTTCCTATTACCAGGACGAAATCCCTAGGCAGTCAACATTCATAACATAGTGTCCACAGCACATCATCTTAGCCACTTAAAGCGTATCGGCCATAACGGCTAGTAATTTTGTGTTTCGAACAATAAAATCATTCAACGTATAATTCCCATCTCCCTTTTGTTGAAAACGTTTTGGGGATTTCTCCCAAACACTATTTGAATAGCTAAAATAGGCCATAGCTCGTTACTAGACATGGCTATTATTCATTTAAAACACATGAAAAGTCATTTGCTAAAACATCACCCTTCAACACACATGTTACATTTTAGACATACAAGAAAAAGGGAATACACATATCACATTTAAACACTTCGTAATCATTTCAACACAATGAGCCACGCATGGCATCGCAATCCACACATTTGCGGTCAATTCACAACCCGAACTCCCTCCTCACAAGCACCGTACCACAGGACCTCGAACGCTCATAATTGTTTCCTCAAACCATCCAACTACTAACTCAGTCTTCCATTTTGTAATTTAACATTCTAGTCATCATACTGAAAAGCGATAGGTAAACTTACGTAACCTACCCATGCTTAACTTACCGAGTAAGCAATTAGCAATTACCAGTGCGCTGCAACCAACGGTTATATCATACACACATTTATACATATAGACACTCATATGGTCTCAATTTAGTAAGCCAAGTTAAACTAACTAGGCATGAAACATGATTACATTCATATATTTCAGTTAAGGGACATAAACACGCTTAGTTTATCATTCAAATATTATTTCTAGAGCTGTTTCATGAGCATAATTCAATCAAATAGTCAAGTATCGATTCGAAGTTACATTTAACCCCATTCATGCCATTCAGTCTTAACATGAATCAATCTCTATTTAAACATAAAACAATTCACTTCGAAGTTTATACTTAGACATGAATTAACTAAATAGTCTCGAATGAAGACTAAACACGTTTATGTAACTCCGAGATTAATTCCTTTAACATGCGGTAGCTAATCTACTCGATTCGAAACTAAACACATTTCATTAACCTTGAAATTAGTTCAGTTGCTTGCATCGGTTAATAAACTCGAATGGAAGCTAAACAAGTATAAACCACTTCGAATTAACATTTCAAGCGCAATCCACCTAAATTGATTCGAATCGAAGCTAAACATATATAATTCGTTTCGAATTCAAAACTTAGGCGTAAATTAGCTATAAGCATTTGAATTAACGCTAAACGTATATAATTCATTTCGAATTAAGAACTTAAGCATAAGTTAACTATATAGATTCGAATCGAAGCGAAGCACGTTAATATAACTTCGAATTTTAATTCTTTTTCACACGTTAACTAATTAACTTGAATCGATGCTAAACATATATAATTCAGTCCGAATTACAAATCTCAGGCATAAATTAACCAATGAATTCAACCTAAACATGTATAGCTCATTTCTTGACATTTCTAGCGAATTTAACGATTTCTAACATGACATACAACATCAATCTGCTGAAAAACATTTCTGAAAATAGTATTAGCTTAGGAGGCGAGAAACACCCACCTGGACTCCAAGCTAAAGGACCCGATTTTGGGGTTTTGGGGCTGAATTTAGACGCTTAAGGACCCGAATTTCGTCCTCATTTGCAGCTGCTCTCAGACTCGAAGCAACCCAACCCAGACCTGATTTGAGCCCTTCATCGTTGGTGCTTCTGGTGGCTACCAGAACAGAGCACAATCGCCGCCGGTTCACCGGCCTTGGATGCGCCGTCCGTCGACGGCTGAAGTCCCGTCGCGTTCCCCCCTTCCTTCCTTCTCTCGCTCGACCCCTCTCTCTCTCCCCCCTTGCGATGGGCCGTGGGTCGGCCGTCGCCCAACTCACCGGTGCGCCGCCACCGCCGTCCGTCGTCCCCCGCTCGCCGTCCGTCGGGCCCCCGCATTCTCTTTCTCTCTCTCCCGGGTGTGGAGTGTCGGGGCTGGGGTTTTTGAGAGATCCCCCCCTCGCGATTCTCTGCTCAGAGGAAGAAGGGGCTTCAGCCCCCCTAAAAAAAATATATATATGTTTTTTTTTTTGGTTTGTTTCTTGGTCGCTTGCCCATTCAACTAAAATTGCTAATCCAATCTCGCAACTTCCTATTCCAAACCCGATCGTTAAAACGACCTTCTATCGACTATTCGTTCCCAAATATATATAACAGTTCGATTTATTAAACATCGAACGACTTCTAGGGTTGACAGCCTAATCGTATTCAGGAAACGACTAAATAAATCGAATAACGACTACATTAAACTATCGATATAATTTAAAGGCAAAACAGCACGAATTCACTTTAAAATCAATAATAATAATAATAATTCCTTATTTAATAAAATTACAGCTCCCAAAAGTACATCGATAATAATTTAACTCACACAGCTACTAAAAATACAAATTTAGAACGTATAAAGCAAATTCAGTTAGCTTAACGGAAAACAAAAATGCGGGGTGTTACAACATATATCCATTATTGTGTACACTAATTCCTCAAGAGTTGATTTATTTAGACCACGTACCTTGTTCTTGAGTTGAGTCAGACTATCTGTTGATCCATCATCTGAATCAGTGTCTCTTCTTGCCATGAGTGCTACATCAGCTTCCTCAGCTTCAGACCTTTCCTCATCCTCGCTTGAATCACCCCAAGCCGCGAGCATAGCTTTTGAGAATCGTTTCGCTGAGCTGCTTACACCCTGTTTCCTCCCCTGTTTTCTAGGATGTTCGGGTTCTTGTTCCTCCTTGTGTAGTGGGCATTTTCTCACAATGTGGTCTAGCTTGCCACACTTGAAGCATCCAGAGAACTGTTCCTGAGAGGTGTTCCTGCCCTTGCCGAAGTCCTTCCTTTTGCTGTTTTCTTTAACTTTCTTGAAGAACTTCTTAAATTTTTGAGTTATCATGGCAATCTCCTCCTCATCAGAATCAGAATCATCTTCTAAGGCCTTTAGAGCAAGACCTCGGTCTCTCTTTGTCTCATCTTTCTGCTGGGAATTTTTTCTAAGTTTATACGTTTGGAGATCTCCAATCAGCTCATCTAGGGTGATCTTGTTCATGTCCTTAGCTTCTTGGATGGCCGTTACTTTCGCTTCCCAAGAATGAGGTAAAATTCTTAGGATTTTCCTCACCAATTCTTCAATGGTGAAGGATTTTCCCAGGAATTTCAACTCATTCGTTATGTGAGTGAAGCGAGTGTACATGTCCATAACACTTTCACGATCACCCATCTCAAACAGCTCATATTTTCTCATAAGCAATTCAATCCGGGATTGCTTTACCTGATTGGTCCCTTCATGAGCTATTTGCAAAGCATCCCAGATCTCCTTGGCCGACTCACATTTAGATATGCGAGTATATTCATCAGGACCTAGGCCGAAATATAGAAGTTTCTTGGCTTTGGCATTCTTCTTCATCATTTTGTAATCTTCAGTATTGAATTCTTTAGGCTCCTTGGGGATTGACTTTCCATTTTCAGTTGTTTTCTTAGGGATGAGTGGTCCATTCTTGATGAGCATCCACAACTCATAGTCCTCGGCTTGGATGTAGTTTTCCATCCTATTCTTCCACCAACCATAGTGTTGGCCCTTGAAGTATGGTGGTCGAGTTATGGATTGACCTTCAAGCATGCCTTGTGGGGTACTCATCTTCAAGGATCTCTCAAGGCGTTAGCCTTTCAAAGGAGAACCTGCTCTGATACCACTTGTTGCTTTCGAGAGTACACAACCACAAGAGGGGGGTAAATTGTGGTGTCCGATTTTCGCAACATGCTGGCAAACAGTCTTAGACCCTGTTCGCGCAGGCTGTTTATGAGATATGCAGAACCGAAAATCCAACAAAATTGAATGCGGAAATAATAGACACAGGATTTTTACGTGGAAAAC
This sequence comes from Carnegiea gigantea, assembly GCA_029747015.1. NCBI lineage: Eukaryota > Viridiplantae > Streptophyta > Magnoliopsida > Caryophyllales > Cactaceae > Carnegiea > Carnegiea gigantea. Next base: position 12,835 of record JAKOGI010000543.1, on the reverse strand, counting down.
ACCTCTAGCCCAACTGAGGTGAAAAACCACGACCTACCTCGTGTAGGATTTACACACTTCACTAAACGGGCTAATCACGTTACAATAGTAACACACCTTGTTACAAATTGCAACCCACGTAACCGTCTTCCCTAAGACAGGTTACCCCACGTCCAAAATCCCCTTGATTTGGACACACACTTAACTCACTTTTGTGAAAGAAGAGTATAAAGAAAAACACCCTATTACAATGCTTCTCAACTAAGCTAATATAGGGTACAATGAAGTCCTAGTATGCCAACTTTGAAAGCTCAAATAACTCACTCACTAGACACGGTTTTCTTTTGAAACTTTTAAGCTCATGAACACTGAACTTTTGCCTTTGAAAACCGATGCTTCTGAGTTATAAGAAGCGACTTTATATAGTGCTTGGTAAAAACAATTACTCAAATTTTTGGAAACCAAAATTTCTAAAGGAGATAGAGTCCTTTAACCACAAGGGGTGAGGTAACATGAGCTGGTAAGAATTCCTTAATTGCTTAAGGCAGTGATTCTTTAGCAACACGGTTTCATCCTTTAGCCCATGATTTCCTCAACAACCTCATCCACTTGCCAAAAGTTGAAAATTCTTTTTATTCAAAAAGATTTTGCAAATCCCCTTAGATTTTGATAACCGTTTTACGGTAAGGGGTAAGATACTACATAAAAAAAATCTTGCTTGCAAATCTTGGAGAAGCTGCCCAAAATCAGAGAGAGAAAAATCGTGTCAAATCATTTTTTCGCAGCTTAATCTGGGAACACCCTGACCACCCTGTTTTCATGATTGTTTTGAAAGGTGATCCGAAATATTTTACAAAAAGCAAAACCGTTTCAAGTAAGTGGTAAATTAAGACTTTCTAATTGGCATATTAACAAGAGTCTAAAAATATAAAATCTAAATCAAATCAAGACATCTTGTTGTAACGACCAGTCATCTTGTAAAGAGACGAATTTGCTGCTTCAAACACTTCACAGGCCTTGTTCCTCACGGCTGCACTTATATCGCTGACTTGAGTATCTGTTCTTAGTCAACCATTAGTCAAGCAAGTTTAAGACATTGAGAACAGCAGTAAGAATTAGTTTGGAGAGCCTGTTTGACATAAACTAACCAAAGATTGGGTAAAATCTGGGCGAAAGCGATTCGATTGAGATGGCCTTCACCAAGGGCTTCACAACCGCCTCAAAATCAAAAACTCTCACACCCAAACTTCTCACCAAGTAAACTATCAACTACAAAATTTAAAAGAAAAGACTAATCTAAACTATGCTATTGCTTGAAAAGCTCTAGGAGATAATTGAGGAGTTGCTTTCTTCTGCTGCAAGCATCGCTATTTATAGAAAACTTCAAGCATCCTCAGCCACACAGCCGAGAGAAAATGAAGAGGCAACAGTTATAGGCCCACCATGGTCCGTGGCAACCACCATAGTCCCACCGTGGTCTGGGCTGGAACTGGATTTCTTGATCTTTCTTTGCTCTACAGTCGTGGCAACTCATGGTTGACCGTGGGGGAGGTCAAAATACAGCTATTGAAGGGCAAATCTTAGATAAAAAGACTAAAAATCCTGCAAAATATATAAAACAACTACACCCAAGCATAAATCGAGAATAGGAGAGTAAATAACATCATTAAGCATAAAATTCTCCTAAAAATGAGGCAAAATAGCCTTAAAAAGATGTACATTTTAAGCACTTATCAACCATCTTTAGGATCCAAAATCTAGATCGCCCTAGATGAAAACACTAATTGAACAACAAAAGAACCATCCCAACTAGATCTATACTTGTCAAGAAACAGCTTAAGCTTAGAGTTAAAAAGCTAAACCTTTTGATTGGGTTCAAAAGATTATGAGAAATCATTTTATCATGAAAAGCTTTAGTTTAGCTTTATAAATCTGAGCATTCTCATAGGCTTCATTACGTAGTTCACCCAACTCATTCAATAGAAGCCTACAGTTAGAACCCGTTTGTTTCATATGAAAATTAAAAGCTTTAATAGCTAAAAAGCATGGTGTTCCAATTCAACTTGCAAGTGACAAGCCTCACCGAAAAGAAGTCGATACGGAGACATACCAATGAAATTCTTAAAAGCAGTACGATAAGCCTATAGAGCATCATGTAATCTCAAAGACTAGTCTTTCCTATCGGGCCGAGCCATTTTCTCAAATATACTTGATCTCACTATTAAACACTTCAACCTAACCACTAGTCTGAGGGTGATAAGGGGTAGCTACTTTGTGAGTCACTGAATACATTTTAAGTAAAATCTCCAAAGACCAGTGATATAAATAACGACCTTCATCACTACTAAGAGATTTAGGGGTCTTATAATGACAAAATATGTACTTTTTATATATTTGACCACAACCTTATGGCCATTGGCCTTGGTAGTTGGAGCTTCCACCCACTTCGACACATAATAAACAACAACCAATATGTAAACCAACTTAAAAGATGGAGGAAAGGGACCTATGAAATTAATGAGTTATACATAAAGTATCTCAACAATTAGAATAGGGTAAAGGGACATCATATCACGAGGGGACACTGCACTCGTACGTTGACAATGCTCACAAGCAAGATAAAAACGGTGAGCATCTTAAAGCAGATTGGGCCAGAAGAACCTACTTCATAGGACTTTAGCAGCTGCCCTACGACCTCCAAAGTGACCACCACAAGTATAAAAGTGATAAGAGTTCAGAATACTATGAATTTCACACTTGACGACACACCTATGTACCACTTGATCAGGACAATGTTTGAAAATATAAGGGTCTTCTCAATAGCAATGTCATACTTGTGGGAAGAATCTATCTTTCACTTCTTTAGACAAGTGAGGTGAAATCTTCCCAGTGGAAATGTAGTTCACAATGTGAGCAAACCAAGGGAGTGGGCGTGTGATAAAAAAATAGTTGCTCATTAGAAAAATGGTCAAAAAAATCCAACTACGTCATCAGTATACTTGGTAAATATTCTAGATAAGTGGTCTACAATTGAATTTTCAAAACCTTTCTTATCTTTTATCTCAATATCAAACTCTTTGGCAACAAAATCTATCTAATGAGTCTATGTTTAGTGTCATTCTTGCCTAACAACTGCTTTAATGTAGCATGATCAGTAAACGTAATGACTTTGGAACACAAAAGATATGGACGAAATTTATCAAGTGCAAATACTACAACTAATAACTCTTTTTTCAGTAGCAGAATAATTCCTTCGAGCATCATTCAGAGTTCTACTAGAATAGTAAATGACATGAGGCATTCTGTTCATTCTTTAACCCAAAACAGTCCCAATTACAAAAGCAGATGCATCACACATAATCTTAAAAGGAAGATAAAAATCAGAGGGCTACATAGTAGGTGCTGACACTAATAAAGATCAAAGTTTTTCAAAAGCTTTCACACAAGACTCATCAATCACAAAAAGAGCATCTTTAGAAAGGAGAGTAAAAAGTGGACAAGCCACTTTCCTAAAATTCTTAATAAATCTCCTATAGAAACCAGCATGGGTAAGGAAAGATCTAACTTGATTCATAGAAGAAGGCATAGGTAGATTATAAATTAGGTCAACCTTGGCTTTATCAAGCTAAATTCTCATTTTAGACACTATGTGGCCCAACATAATCCCTTCTTGCACCATAAAATGACAATCATGCATCTTTAGAATGTGGAAGGTGCACTACACAACCTAAAACGCATCCCCTGATAGGTGAACGCACCCGATGGGCATGTAAAGGTGGTTTTCTCTTAGTCTTCAAAAGAGACAGGTATTTGGTTATAACTAGAATGCCCATCTAAGAGACAGTAGAAACTCTGTCGAGCTAATTTATTTATAATTTGATCAATGAAGGGGAGGGGAAAATGGTTATTTCTAGTGCCAAAGTTCGGCTTTCTATAATTAATGGACGCCCTGCATCTTATAGTCTGTCTAGGAATTAGTTCACCTTCATTATTCTTTACCACAAAAAAAAGTTATGTGAGATCTCTTAGGGACCACTTGAACTAGATTGGCCCATTGACTATCACAAATAAAGTAGATAATGCCTACATCTAAAAGCTTTGCTACCTCTTTAGATTAGCCTATATTGCATTTGCCTAACAGGTTTGGTATCATCCTGTAAATGAATTTTATGCATTCAAATAGTTGGACTAATCCCTTTCAAATTAGTAACTGACCACCCAGTAGCACTCTTATGTTCAGATAAGACTCGAATCCACTCCTTACCTTATTCACAAGGAAAGAAAGAAGATATAATTACCGGTAAGGTATCCTTAGGGCCTAGAAATACATATTTTAGTGAACCCAAGAGAGGTTTTAAGTTAAGTTTGGGTGGACATATAATCAAAGCTGCACAGGAGAACTTGCTAAAGGTGGAAGGGGTCATAAGTGGACATCCAAGAGGAAGACTCAAAATGAGGAGTGGATTCAAGAGTAGAATCCATCTGATGTGTTGTACTTCCTAAGTCAAACAATCTCAAATCCCTATAGGAAGGGCAGGTTCGCAAAGAATCATTGCTTAGAATATCAGGTAAAGCTACTTCATTTCATCAATCACATCAACAAAGAAGCATTTAGATTCATCTTCAAACACAAGTTAAGAAGAAGCTTTAAAAATGTTAAACCTAGCCCTCATGTTCATGACTGAGACATCCATCACTTTCGACACATAGTTAATGGTGGCATCAGCTGTGGCTAGGAAAGGACGTCCTAAAATAAGAGGAATTTGCTTAGAAGCTTGACTAAGGTTGATGTCCAACACAATGAAGTCAATGAGCAAAAAATCTTTTACCAATTTTTGCTAAGTATAAGTATTTAAAGTGTATATCATTTTAGGGTCATTTTACTGCAGTCTAGGGAGTATTAGTTACTTTACGTTACAATTTATATCCTTTTTCTCATTTTGTGCTTGGGTATGGTTCTTTTCTATGTTTTACAGATTTTTGGACCTTTTTACCCTTGTTTTGACCCAAGTTGAGTGTATCTTGACTCCCTACGAATACCCCTAAGTTGCTATGCCCATGGAAGGAAGAAGAATAGATGAATGTCAAGCAAGTGGCCACAACGGATGGTCCATGGTGATTCCTAAGTCCGTAATGTCCTCATTTCCCCCAAGGCTTTTGTTTTCTCGTGGCTTTTCGACTTCCAGGCAGTTTTACTTCCATTATTACGAGCGACTGTTCAAATTCCAGCATTTTCACTATAAAAAGGGTTGTTTTCTTATTTGATCTATCATCCTAACCCACTCCACTCTCTATAATCCACTATCTAGATTAAGATTATACATTAGATAAGAGGAAGAATAAGTTGAAGGTGAAAATTGCAAGGATCCTGGGTCGGGTTTGCAACGGCAGTTAAAGCTTGCATTGGTTGAGCAATTCCTCTGCCTTCTTTTCTTTTTTCTCTTTATATTTTTATGCTCTTTATATTAGTATTGATTTTTATGTTAAGTTTTGATTGTTAATCTTGGAATTGAGTTGAGCTATTGTGATTGAATCTTTTCTTGTTTTGATCTATAAGTGCTTTGGATTTGTTGGGTTTATTCTATTGAATCTCATATGTCGATTTGCTAGTAGGAAACTTGATCAGTTTCTTTCTTGTTTTAGACATTTGGTGAATAACTGAAAGGTGAAACTAGATGTTGAAAAACTAAGATTCGACTTAAGTGAGTAAGATCTTAATAAAGACTCACCATTTAAGAAAATCCTAAATTTGATAATCATGTTCTTAATGATCTTAAATTAATCAAGAACCCTTGAGAAATGGTAGTTGATTAGATCTAGGAATTTCATTCCGCCCTGAAAGAGTGGTTTGATAAATCAATTTTCGGTTTTGAAATTACCCATCTAAAGAAAAGGCGCTTGATTAATTCTTGAGGTGGAAAATTACTTGGTTTGATTAAATTCCTTGATTGTTTACATATTAGATTAGATAAGTAGCATAGTTAAATTTCATTCTCAAATTTGGATTTGCTTAGCCTATCTTTACCGTGTATAACCGAATAGCTTGACCAAATCTTTGTGGGATTGACCTTGATTTGCAACAATGCCACCGTACGCTTGCGGCCGTATCAAGTTTTTAGCGCCGTTGTTGGGGACTAGTGTCGAATATTGGATTTTTCTCGGTAGGTTTGACTAAGCATTTTGTTTTTCTTTGAAAAAAAAAACAAAAAAAAATTTAAAAAAAAGAGATTGAAATTTTTGAGGGGAAAAAAGACTACAATGGCAAGTTTCCATTTTTCCTAACTCAAGCATGAATTATTTTGGAGGTAGTCTAAGCGTTTAAATGCTTTTTTTTGCTCAATGTGGTTATTGTGTGGATAAATGAGAAATATTGAACATTGTTGATGAGGGTGTGACGGGTTTTTGATGAGGGTGTGACTAGTGAAATCCGAGCATTTTTAGAGTATTGGGGTTTTCTTGCTAAAAATTTTAATGAAGCATGACATTTACCTGAATGGATTGCTTGGGATTCATTTGAATTTGAGAAAGCTAGTTGCATTTCTAATATTCATTCTCTGATCCTTGTGTGTTTTATGCTAGATCTTATTATTCCCCTTTTTGGTGTTACTTGTGTAATTCTTCTAACCATGCTACTAATTGGTGTTGTCATGACCATACCTGATTCATCTTTTCCTTTAGCTCAGTGCACGGGGCTCGAGGCAGATGAACCTTTTGGGGTAGTTGATAGGTTTAGTGTTGCTAATGCATGTTTTAAGTCGGAAGATATTTTTGATAAGGTGCATAATCTAGTTGAGACTCCTTTGGAGGGGTCACGTGATGTGTTTCTGCACGAGGACTTTCTTAGCCTTGGTCTTGATAATATTGTTCTCCCTAATGCTCTTCATCATTCCCATGTTTCCCTTCTTTGTTTACAACCCTCTCATTCCCTCGAGTACTACATTGTTGAGCCCGTTGGTAATCTTATGATTTTTGATGCTGATAATGATTTGGGCTATAAGGATAACATATTCAATATACTTGGTAGGAATGCTGATAATTTTATGTCCTTAGGTTACTTTAGTGGGTATAATGCCTTGCTTGACCCATATTGCATATACCTAATGGATGCACCTAGAAAAATCATGTGGAATACAGTCTATAATTTCTCTTTTGACTTTTCTATTGTATTTGGTTTGATGAAGAGAGCACTAACTTTCTTTGTTATATTCATCTTCATGCTCTCTTATAACCAAGCTTGTGAGCCCTATGCTACGGTGTTTGACAAGCTTTTAGGGGCTCTGACTATGTCTAATTTAATAGGTAGTGTCTTGAAGTTGTTCTGGAGTGGTCGATGCTCCATTTCCCCCGTTTGCAAGGACGCCTTTGCTTAGCTGCACTTAACACCTAACCTGGTGACATCGTTATCTTTTGCTTCCTTTTCGTTCTTTTTTTTTTCCTTTGAATAATAATGCTTTATCTAAGCATGGGGGAAGGTTTTGTGAATATTTCTTATTTTGACCCTTGTCTTGTTTGAGAACTCGATTGCTCCTTAGAGTCTTTAGCACTGATGTTGGTACATGGAAGTCATTTCATGAGCTAATTGCAACTTTGATAGATATCCCGTGAGATTTTGAGTCTTATTTGGACTAATTCATAATATTTAGTCTGATGTTTCTTTCGTGTGTGTGACTCTTCCATATTACATCTCTAGAACTTGCTTTGACTCTTGTTCAAAACCATATTTGAATGTGCATAGTTGATGATATAAAAGAGGCATTTCTTTCTTTGAATATTTTAGCCACATAGCCAAATAGCCTATCCTTTGTGTTACATGCTTTGTCCCTTTGCTAGCCCTTTGAGCCTATATGCGTTTTTGTTGTGATCACTTGATATTAGCCCATGGCCAAACACATACTCCTGCCCTTAAGCCAAATTTACGGAGCATCACTTCTTTTTTTTGGCGGGAGATTTTGGGAATAATTGAGTTTAACGTGGCTTTGGTGTTTTAGTTTGTTGAGGGATTGATGACATTCAGCATTTGCTTTGTTTTCCTATTATATAGGCTGTGTATATGTATTAGATTGTGAGTTGACAACTGGTGGTCCTATATCTTTCAATAATTGAAATTCTTATTTCATTTTTAAAATCAGAAAAAGAAAAAAAGAGAGAAAAATCATGGAAAAAATAAACAAGACAAGAAAAACAAGAAGAAAAAATCATGTTGAAAAAAACAAAGAGAAAAGAGAAGAAAAAGGAAAGGAAAAAAAGAAAAAAAAACTAAGTTGTTTGGCATTGGACATGTACATAGCTTGCATTTCTTTCTTTGTCAACTCATTTCCTATTTCATTCGTGACATAAGTTCATTGTATTTTGAGGTTTGGAGAGTTCGTGATTTTCATGGTTTTTTTTTGGTCTCCTATTTGTTGTTCCCTAGTCACTTGGCTAAATAGTTCCACATTGCCCAAATTCATTTGTTCCCTCCTTTTCCTTAACCTTTCTAGCCCACATTACAACCTATATAAAGTCCTCTTGATTGTTTTATGTAGATTGCATTTTAGTGGTGGAGAATTTAAGAGTGTTGTCAAGTATATGGTAGATTACATCTTTGGAATGAGCCTTGAGTGAACCTATGCAATATTAAACACATGAGTCGGAGTGATTCACATTTTCCTAAAGTGAGGTTCTAACAGTCCATTTGGCTCTACACAACTCCATGTGCTTGCATGACATACTTTATGGTTCTTTAGGGGTGAGCAAGTTTGATATCGAGCTTGTGGTGTCGTACTTTAACTCTATACAACTCCAAGTTCTTGTATGACATGCTTTGTAGTTCTTTGGGGGTGATCAAGTTTGATATCGAACTTGTCATCTCGTACTTTTTTTAAAACATTCACCTTCCTCTGATTTTGAAATGTTTTGCACGCTATTTGGGGTTACTATTGATTGATATTATTAATTGTGATATGCTATGACTTGTCTACCTTAAGGAGATTGTTATGTATTTGAGTCATAGATGCATCCTCATTTGTCAATTTTCTCTAGTGTTTGCTTGAGGACAAGCAAGGGCTTAAGCATGAGGGAGTTTGATATGTGCTTAAAGTGTATATCATTTTGGGGTCATTTTGCTGCATTTTAGTGAGAATTATGTACCTTATGTCACAATTTACACTCCTTTTTCCATTATACGCTTGGGTATGGTTCTTTTCTGTATTTTGTAGATTTTTGGACCTTTTTGTCCTTATTTTAACCCTAGTTGAGTGTATTTTGACTCCCTACGGATGCCCCTAAGTTGCTATGCCCGTGGAAGGAAAAAGAATAGAAGAATGTCGAGCCAGTGGCCACCACAAATGGTCCGTGGTGATGCCCACGGTTCGTGGTGTCCTAATTTCCCCCAAGACTTTTTGTTTTCTCACAGCTTTTCGACTTCTATGCAGTTTTAATTCCATTATTACACGCGACTGTTCAACTTCCAAGATTTTCACTATAAAAGGCGTTGTTTTCTCATTTGATCCATCATCTTATCCTATTCTACTCTCCATAATCCACTATCTAGATTAGGATTATAGATTAGATTAGAGAAAATGCAAGTTGAAGGCAAAGATTGCAAGGATTCTTGATCGGATTTGCAACAGCGGTTTAAGCATGCATCGGCTGAGTAATTCCTCTCCCTTCTTTTCTCATTTCTCTTTATATTTTTATGCTCTTTATATTAGTATTGATTTTTATGTTTAGTTTTGGATTGTAATCTTGGAATTGAGTTGAGTTGTTATGATTGAATCAATTCTTGTTTAGATCTAAAAGTGCTTTAGATTTGATGGGTTTATTTTATTGAATCTTAGATGTTGATTTACTAGTAGGAAACTTGATCAATTTCTTGCTAGTTTTAGACATTTTGTGAAGAACTGAAAGGTGAAACTAAATATTAGAAAACTAAGATTTGACTTAAGTGAGTGAGATCTTGAGAAAGACACCGTTTGAGAAACCCCTAAATTTGATAATCATCTTCTTAATGATCTTAGACTAATCAAGAACCCTTGAGAAATGATAGTTGATTAGATTTAGGAATTTTATTCTACCTTGAAAGAGAGGTTTGATAAATCGATTATCAGTTTTGGAATTACCCATCTAAAGAAAAGGTGCTTAATTAATTCTTGAGTTAGAAAATTGCTTGGTTTGATTAAATTCCTTGATTGTTTACCTATTGGATTAAATAACTAGCATAGTTAATTTCATTCTCAAATTACAATAAGAATTATTGGATGGAAGAAATCCTTGGACAGCATTCACTTGTGCAGTCATATAGTCAGACTTACCACCACAAGGACAATCAACAGAAGCATGCATGGGACTAGCATAAATCAAACACACATCTTGCAT